>JAUCMX010000001.1:23908243-24325743 GCA_033459395.1 Hemibagrus guttatus
GATTTTTAAACTGTTCTTTAACCCAACTACAGGCTTTGTAAGAAAAATGGGGCCAAAAGGGTTTTTCCTCAAACTGTGAACACAGTGACAAAAAGACGAATTACTGCCTGAATTTAGAGCAAGATTCTCTCTCAGAGGGAAACTTGAAAAGGAGAAATGATTTTATTTGACTCTCTTAGAATATATACTGGCTATAAATAGGATTTCAAGGGACTTAACCAATTAAGTAATCAAATACAATGGAATATTTCATTTGGTGGGAAAAGCCTGCCTGGAAAAAACATATCTTTTAATCACTGGGCTGCTGTATTGAATGTTTAAACAGATATTTTTCTTTCTTGGCAAAGTCTGCTGAATGGACGGCCTCAGTTAGATTGATGAGGTGGCTGTTTTGTGCGTGTGTGTGTGTGTGTGTGTGTGTGTGTGTGTGTGTAAACCTATACTTCTTAAATCAAATAGCATGTATAATCTAAATTTCAAATGATTTTTACAAACTCTAGAAATAGAGAGGATATGCTTACGATGACCGAACCTCTCTAAGCCCCTCTATTCTCTGTCCAGCCTGACTAAATTTATTTACTGCTTCTTTTGCCATGAATATTGTGGTAGATTTGGATCTTAAGCACTCTTGCAATTTAGAGACAAAATTAGCCCAGGCATATGAGAGAAAGCTTTACCCGCTACGCAAACAAACCAGTGACCTTAGAGTAATTTGGATAAGTGGATAAATCCCATATGGCCTCTTATTGCACTAGAGAGAACTGATTAAAGTTGATTCAAGAAGCAATTGACAAAGAATAGGAAATTGGAAATACACCCATGCTAACATATATCACACAACTACAGCTCACCCAGGCTCAGTTTTCAGTTCATAACTTATTCCATTGGTTTTTCATTTCTTCTTTGTTTCTAAACAATCCTTCAGCCTTGCTTATTGATAAAAATTCCCAAATGATGAGGCTCTGAACATTTCAGCTATGTTGTCAAACTACCACTCTACGCTTACTACTAAAGAAAAACATAATTTTAGAGATTATTATTATTATTGTTATTATTATTATTGTTAATAATAATAATAATAATAATAATAATAATAATAATAATAATAATAATAATAATAATAATATCAGACAAAAATAGTTAGTGTTCCAAGCAAGATCACATATGAGATACAGTTTTTTTTTTCTAAAGCAGCCAACTCTTCACACCTCGCTCAGTATAAACACATGACTTTATCACATCAGTCCCTTTCATGACCAAAATGCACTAATACAACTATCACCAATAAACATCACTAACAAGTGTAAAAATAAGGCTTTCATCAAAACACAAAGAAATATTTATTTTCAAATAAGGACAGTGACAGACATGCTAATAGCTGGTGTCTTTACAGACTCTGCACTAGAGTAAATGATATACACTGATGACTAACTTTTTCTTTAGTTTGCTTTGTATTGGAATTGTTGATTCTCTTTTGGTTGATAAACTCTAAACAGAATAGGGTGTGCTACAGGAATTTCTTTCAAAACTCTTTCAAAATAAAAAGAAATAATAATTATAAATAAACCCCAAAGAGACATTGTTCATAAGATGCAGGGCAGCACATAAGCTTAATGGTTGGCATCTGGCAGACACCCTTATATAGAGCAACTTCCATTTTATCTCATTTTATATAAATGAGCAGTAGAGGATTAAGCAGTGATGAACATAGGAGTCATGACCATCTGATCAGTAGTCCAACACCTTAACCATTAAGCTACCACATCCCTCATGTTTACTGTATTCTATTTATTCTATTCATGTTTACCATATTTTTGTATTCTATATTTTGTCTTTCTGCGTGTTGTATCTGCTTTGGGTACTCCAGTTTCCTCTCGCTGTCTATAGACATGTGTTGTAGACTGACTGGCATCTCTAAATTATGTGTGAATAGGTGTATGAGTGTGTGATTATGCCCAGTGCATGTATCACTGAGTCCCCTGGGATAGGCTCCTGGCTCCCTGTAACCCTGTGTAGGATAAGCACTACAGAAGATGGATGAATCTCTTTATCAAGGTAAAGCAGGAGTAATGCCGTCTTTGAACAGTTTATAAATAAAGTAGCTGCATGAGGCCAGTGAAGTGAAGACAGTGAAGTGCTGTGTTGTCCCATGTTGTCCCATCCAGGCTCAAGCTTTCCATAAAGATCATGAAATGGAATGAGGCACTCTGGATTGGAGCTGATTCAGGATTTGTGGTATCGTATTCCAGCACACACTGTGCTCTTGGTAGCGTTCTGACTCTGAGCACATGTAACTGTGTCTCTGAACTGTGAGTTCAGCTTAGCTAACTGCTATCACTTTGACATCTAAGCTCTTCACTGTACGGTGTTGAACTTTAATGTAATCTTTTTATCACACACACACACACACACACACACACACACACACACACACCCCACACACACACACACACACACACATTGTGCAAACATTAGAAAACTGACCTGTAAAGTCAATTTTGACAAAATGCCCCTTCCCTCGAACCCAACCCTCCACCACCACCACCAGAATATGGTATTTATAAACATAGTGAAAGATGGAACTCAGAGACTAGACCTGGCAGATTATAGAAAATGCTTTCTTAACAAATTACTGGGCATTGGTGGCTCAGTGGTAGGTTTCTCACCTATCATGCGGAAGGCCCGGGGCCAATACCCAAACCCCAGCCACTGGATGCATGGTGGTCCCAAGCCCAGAAAAAAAATGGGAGGGTTGTGCCAGAATGGGCATCCGGTGTAAAACCTGTGCCAAGTTGTTGTGCGGACCAGTTGGTTTGCTGTGGTGACCCCGAACAGTGAGCAGCTGAAAGCAACTTCTTCTTTCTTAACAAATTACCTTCATTTCTTGATTTTTTTTTTTTATGCATTTGTTCTGTCCTATAACATAAAGGATGTTTTCAGCTACTTTATATTTGTCTGTTTGGATACATTTCTCTCATTGAACAGGATGCTGCTGAAATCATTTCCTTTAGCCTCGCTCACATCACCCTCCTTATTCCTGCAAGACTGGGCAATGAGCCAGAGCCAGAGAGCATGGGCTGAAGGACATTTTATCACAAGAAACATTATCATGCTAAAAGTTAATCGAGTACTGTGGGTAAAATTGACCTTTTAAAGGATATTAGCAGAATATTTAGAGCCTATTTAATGATCAATTGAATTAAAGTGTCGCAGAAACAAATAGCTGCTTTGATTATGGTAGATTTTTATAGATTTTTAAGATATTTTTCCTCTTCACTGCTAATAAATACCTTACGTTAGTTCGATAAAAAATAATAAATAAAAATAAAATGCCTTGTGCATAGCTAACATTATATATATATGAATATATATTTATATATATATATGAATTAAGTTCTTCAAGCATTTTTCCAGACATTTAATTGAGTTGCATTGAGCAAGTGCATAGGCAAGAGAGACACTACGTAAAGAGACCTTGATTGAGGTCTGTTATTAGACAGCTAATAAATGACATCAGCCTTTTACTTACGGTCATTTGTGTAAACCTTTACATATTAACACAATTCGATTATAGAGGTGACTCTTACCCTAAACATTGCAAATACAGTTCTAATTGGTAATTTGGGCCCACTTTTGCTTCTTGACCCAGTGGTTGAGAAACTCTAGTATAGCACATACAGTGTGAGAAAACTGAAAGCACAGCATCACTCCTTTGCAGGTGTTTACTTTACTTGCTTGTTAATTGTACGCATTTTGTTCTCCTACCTTTATACAATCTTATGATTTATGTCTGGCACTTTAATAAACTCCCGAGGTTGCAGTGAGTTGTTGCCTTACTGCACAGAACCAGAATATTCCAGCAGGTTTCAGTCTGTAACAAGCCACAGGGGCACAGCTGGGACTCATTTCTGAAACCTTTCCCTTCTCTGCTGCTCCTAAACAACACACCTTTTAACAGTTTAAAACTATGTTTTAGTAATAAATAGAAACTATAATTGTTCCTTTTCCCTACAGGCCTCCAATTACGGGGCTCATGGTATAATTAATGACTTCCTCTGCTTTGTAGGTCATACTTGAGGTCATACCAAGATTCTGCCCTGAAGATCCTGGATTTTCATTGGTGTTAAAGCATTCTTTGAGATGTATATGATCTGTATTTCTCCTTTGCCTGTATTTAGTATGGATTTTCAGAATTTGATCCCTAAAACTTTTCTATTTGAAGGCTCCTTAGGCTTACAATGACCAACTATGACCAAATTTCAAATAACAGTCTGAAAATGAGGTTTTCTGAGGACAACTGAATTTTATAAATGAATCTGGCCTTGCATACGACTTCGCATTCAATCTGTAACAGCTTTCTGAGAAAATCTAATTTATTTTTTACGACTTTAGCACATCAACCGCTACAACTTATATGTAATTACACAATATTACCACTAGGTGGCAGCAAGCGAGCGCACATGGAGCAAGAAACAGCGCCGACACGCACACGTGGCGGATCATGCAGGTAATCAGCGTCCTGACAAATATCTCTAACCTGTCAATTCTAATTTCAACCCATTTTGATCTATCTATCTATCTATCTATCTATCTATCTATCTATCTATCTATCTATCTATCTATCTGTCTGTCTGTCTGTCTGTCTGTCTGTCTGTCTGTCTGTCTGTCTGTCTGTCTATCTATCTATCTATCTATCTATCTATCTATCTATCTATCTATCTATCTATCTATCACCAGTGCTGTAAGTATCATCCATTTTCTGTAGTGCTTATCCTATACAGGGTCACAGGGAACCTGGAGCCTATCACAGGGGATTCAGAGCACAAGGTCATGATAGCAACCCAACGAAGGGCACAATCACACACCCATTCACACATTCTAGACAATTTAGAGATGCCAGTCAGCCTACAACACATGGTAACCAGAAAACACTAATGAAACACAGGGAGAACATGCAAACTCCGCACACACACAGAGCAGAGGTGAGAATCATACCCCTTACTCTGGAGGTGCGAGGCAAACCACTAAATATCAATGCAGTGCCAAACAGCAACATTTAAATGAATTTGAAATTAAAATAGAGGCTTGCTATGTAATTTCTGTTTAATTTCGTTAATAGTAATGAATAGTTTTGAATCATGTTGTAGGTACTTTGCACTAATTAGAATGTGGTAATAGGTATAATGATGAAGTGTTGTAATGTCTGCAAGAAAACTTGTCCTATTTTATTTGAATTTGCCTTACAGGGAAAGAAAATGAAGAAACTCTCATTTTCCTCAAGAAGTATTTCTCCTTGAGGATAGCAAGCATGCAATATTTATCAAGATGGTTTACAAGAAAAGGTAATTGTCATTGGCTAATCTTTTAAAGGGTCCGATTGAGGCCTACCAAAGGGTTGCTTAAACAAACAAATAAATATATAAAAAAAAAATCATTAAAAAATAAATAAAAATAAACACATTCATAAAAGTAAATAAATATATGAGTCAATGCATTAATATGTTAATTAATTCATTAATATAAAAACATGTAGCATATATAGCTATATGGAATTATAATATTTTATATATTTGTAATTATTGTCCATAATAATTTTTTTAAAAAAGGGGAGAGAACATGATCTAAAAACCCACCATTCTTTGCTCCATAACACCGGTCATTAAAAATGAGCCTTTTTTTTTCATTTAGAGCCAGACTGCGTTCCACCCAATCCATTACCATGCACTTATAGGTAGGACAAAAGGTCCTTTGGTATTAAACGTTTGAAGCTGAAAACATGCAATTCCATTTAGAAGCAGGGCGTCAGGGTCTCTTCAAATTGCCTGCAGATTTCTGATGCAAATCCTCAGAATGGCAAAGCTCTAGAGACTGAAGCTCATACAGCCACGGCGGTCTAAGACTAAACCATCTAAGCCAAACACTAAGCAGGAATGACAGATGAATTGTAGTGGAATCATGTTGGCATGACAAGCGCTTGTGCATTTCTTTCATTTTAAGCACTGAAATCTCAGTAGCAAGTGAATCCCATTTGGCTCTGGCTTTAAAATGCATGTATTTTAATGAAGATAAATGCATGCTGTTCGACTTATTGCCCATTTTTATATATCGCTTGGATTTTCCAGTCTTGATTCTCTTTATTTGATTATTGGAAAACATCCACCTCTCCAAGCATCACCACATTTGTGTAATCTTGTACAAAATGTTGTAAGTTACTTGATGTCAGGCGCATTTATATCATATTGTGTCTCTTGCATGGTTTTGCAGTGTGCTTAGCCAGCTCTACTGTCCTGGTTGGTGTCTTGCCAAATACTGCTTCTCTCTGGACCAGTGCCTGACTAATACATCAGCCCGATATGATTGCTTTTTGAAGGCATCAGCCAAAGAAGAAACAGACATTCACATAAAATGACACAAGACCCTTGATATGGAATGGGCTTTTAATTTACAGCGACAATTTGCACCACATTAACAGTTGATCTTTCAGTCAGTGGTGTCAGCCAAGCAACTGCTGAAGAAAACAGCACGGACCTACCTTTTATCCTTCATTTATACTACAGATTTTTTTTTTTAGCATTAGTAAAGGTATCTATTTAAACTTTAAAGCATACAAATGTCATGCTCATGTCATGGTGCACAAATGTTAGTCCCTTCGTTAATCCTGCTAACCACCGCAGCCAGTCTACAAATCCAGGCACACTCTTTATGATTTTTGAAATGTTTGGTGACAGCTCAGTGTGTGTTTTATTTACCCATTACGACAGCTCAGATTTGAATTGCCCAGAGCTATTTATATGCTCGCGCTTTACAAAATTCAAACTCTCCATAATGCAATTATAAAGATAATTTACTTTAATAGAACAACACAATAAACTGAAAGCTGATGCTTTACAATATTGTCTTTCCACTGCGTTTTTTTCCCCCTGAGGGCATCTGTATCATCTTACAATCAGCACAATATCGTTCTAATCCCGCAGTCAGCCAATAAAAATTGCTCTTTTTGTGAGTTCTGAAAAAAAAAAAAAAAAAAAAATTCACCGTTGCTGCCCACCCAGGCAACATATCAATGATTGGCAGATGGATGCTGGGAAAATGTCTGTTTTTCTTCCCCCAACTGTCTTCCCAAGTACTTGGAATGTCTACAGGCATCAAAGGCGTCAAAAACACCTTCCCACAAAGCTGTTCTACAAGATATTTCAAGTGGAATCTGATGTGGTGATAGAAATTGAATTCAGGTGGATGAAATATGATTTGTATCCACAGTCAGTGAATGTTTATGTATCTGGCCAAAAGAGAGAGTGGACAGAGTTTTTAAAATTTTTTTTGGAAGCATCTCACAAGTTTTGCCTAAAGTTAAGAACTCTATCTACAAAGAGACTGCTGCAGTTTATCAGTGCAACTAGGTTTGAGATGGTTATGGAGGCTGAATGCTACTCCACCCCTCCAGTCATTTGTTTCTCCCCAAGGGATACAGATACTTCCAAAAGTAATTATTTTGTATTTGATACACACTGCAGACGTTTGGGTTTGCGATCAAAAGATGAACATCGGCGGCAGCTCAGAATTTCCGCTTTTATTTCCTGACATTTACATGATAAACAACTTAGAACATGGCACCTTTGGTGAGCGGTCACCCAATTATTAGGTGAGAAAATGTACAGGAAATAAATAGTATCCTTTATATCCCTTGCTTGTGTCATGATAGTGCTGAATAGGATACAGAACTATGATTCCCATCAGCCTCTGCACATAACCTGACCACAACACTCACTATGTTACATGACGGCACCTAAATAACATGTAATATAATAAGCATTAGTATATATTGCCATAATCAAAGTCGTAATAACGAGTGGATAACTCTGGATTTTCCTTGAGTTCTGAGTTTCTGTGTTGGGGCGTGTCAGTGGAAAGCATTGTGGAATCATTGGATGCTGATCATTGATTGAAATTGGATGTTTGCTTTTCTCTGAAGCTGATTTTTTTTATTTACAGTAAATCGCAGTAAATTTACAGTAAAGATCGCCTGCACAAAATACAATAGCATTATATAATTATGATATATTATGTAACGATAAGGTTTTCAAAACATAAAAAAAGCAACACACCTTATATGCATTTTTCTTTTTCTTTTTTTTTTTTAAGTAGAGTGAAAAGCTTGCTGTATGTATGTTGGAGTTAATTAAGAGAAGGTCCACCTCTATCGTTGTCAGGAACAGCTGGACAGTTCCCTGCCAGACCTGGAGAGGGCGCTGGCAGGCGAATTCTGGAAGCCTGCTTGTTTGTGTGTATCTTGTGCCACACCTGTGCCACACAGTTTTCCACATGTCTTGTGTTTATGTTAATAAAGCAGTGCTTCTCTGAATCCCACGTATGGGTCTCTCCTTCCATGATGGCAACCACGGAGGTCTGGATTCAAGCCCCACATAGGGCGGGGGTGCCCGGGCGTTACTGGGATCTGACCAAAGAGACTTGGACACCCCTGATGTCGTAATTACGACTAAATATAAACTTCCCTGGAGCACTTGAACACAAAATAAGTCCTGCCTTGCATAACATCCTTGTCTAGCTTTTGTTGTTGTTGTGTATACACCACCCTGTAGTCTATGTACGTTTGTTTGATGTTAAGGTTTCTGAAATTTCCATTATATGGGTTTTGTTTGCCAGTGTTCTTATTAAACTACCTGCACTTGCATCTGCCTCCACTACCAATTCCTGTCAGAACGCTAGACTGACCTATGATTGCAGCTGGTTCATCAGTGCCTCCTTGAAATTAAATGCCGTCTATATGACTAAAGCAGGAAGAGAGAATGGGTCAGTGCATACTGGAATGGCTTTAAGTCATGTGTCCCCTTAGGTCATTTTTTGAGGAGTGGTCCACTTATCAGGCTGGAACCATCTCTCACACGTCCTGCCCTACTAAGAATGTCCCTCTTCCTTGTTGCTTGAGGATGTCACTCCGTCTCCTTGCTCCGCTGAGGATGCTGCTTTTCCTTCTTGCTCCACTGAGGACATCGCTCTGCTTTCTTGCTCACCTGAGGATGTAACTCCGCCTTCCTCACACCTGAGGATTTCACTCTGCCTCCTTGCTCCACTGAGGACATCACTCCATCGCTCCATGGAGGACGTCACTCCTCCCTTAGCTTCCTGGTGGATTTCATTCCCCCCTCTAGCTATACCTTGAATTTCAGATGAAATTCAGATCTTTATCTGAAATTAATCTTCTTTTGATCTCAAAACTTGATGTCCTTTGTGTATAGCAAAAACAACTGACCTTGCCATTCAAATTCCTTTCAGTAGACTGTATGTTAGATTAGGCAGAAAAAACATTTACAGAAAAAAACATTTTTTCATTTACTAAATTGGACAGAGCAAACTTTGTGGATTAATGTACGAAAAAGTTTTGTCTTGTTTTAAAGTGTGCCTATTACATTCAGTAAGAAATGGGCAGAAAATTAGTAACACTGCATCTATTCCTTGTTCTGGTTATTTTGCTAGTTGTTCTTAATAACATAGCGCATGATCAAAAGTCATCATGATCAGGAGGTTAGCAATTGCATGTGTTCATTAGTGTAAGGATAGAAGTACCATTCAGTCAGTATGGACTCTGGTGGTCTGAGGGCAGTGAAATGTCAGTGCAAGGTTTAAATAAGTAGTCGAATAGAAGAAGCTGTGGGAGTCTGTGAGAACCGTAATGAGACATCACAACTCCAGTGTTTAGTTTGCCGGACTTTGATATATTTAGGCACAGATATACAAGTCTTATTTCAGTAGTTTCCTCTCTGTACAGAATGATCAATTGGTCACTGCTTTTATTATTATTCCACATCCTTGGTCCTGATCCAAGAAAAAATAAATTGCAGCTTCTCCCAAGTCCCCCATTTATAATAAACAAACTCTACCTATTCTGACTGTTGTCTCTTTTCATCACTGAGAAAAACACTTTTATCTTCCTGCTGTTCAACTACGGACAGGATGAATCTCTAAAATCGTTCCAATGCCAGAGTTTTAACACACACACACACACACACACACACGCACACACACACACACACACACACGCACACACACACACACACACACACACACACACACAACAAAATAAAAAATAAAAAAATAAATATAAGGCAAGAATAACCTCAAAACAGAATCAGTCATGCTGATACTTTCAGGCTTAAGTGAGAGTTTAGGTAGAGTCTTGTGTAAATACCTGTTCTACATTCTTCATGTTAATAAGGTGCATTTACTACATCAGACATTTCCATGTGTTATGTCATTTGTGTTATGTCATCTGCTACCAAACTTATTTGGTGTTGCTGTATGGATGGTCACTCAATATGTTAAGAGCTTTGGAATAAAAAAATTCTCACTGACAATTATTTCTCTTTTGTATTCTGGGATCCAGAAAGTTTTTGCTTTTAACGTATACTTGTTACGGTGGGCAAGATCCCTCGATGGACCACTAGGGGGCCTTCAGCAGGGGTTGTGTTTATTCTGCCATGTGTTTGTCTTTATTTACTGTCTGTGTGGATGCATGTTCTTTTGTTTAATAAATCCCTGTCTGCCGTCTATCTCCGCGTTGGGTCTGATTCAGCTACACCGGCACAACCAGCGTGTTCCATAAGCCAGCGCTTTTGTGACAGAAGGACTAGCCAAAACAGTACAGACCCAACGTGGTGCGAGGTATGCAAGGATTTCCCTCTTTCCTGACGTTCCTGTTTGGATTTTGTTTTTTCACCGGCACATCGTTCCGCGTCTGTTTCTGTGGGGAACTCCGCTCCACTTCCGGGTTTCCGTGGAGAGCATTGCCCCATTTCTCGCAGTGGAAGATGTTTTTAACCTGTATGTCAGATGTTTTTAACCTGTATGTCAGACCTTCTTCTTCCTCCTCGTCTTCGCCGGGACTCGCTCCGCCTCACTCTTCATCGGCGGAGGAGATCGCCGGCCACACCTCCCTCCCTCCCTCCCCTCGGGGGTTTTCGGCCCAGCCAGACTGAGGTCATCGCTCGGCTCGACTACACGTCGGGGTACATCGCTCGGCTCTGCTGCTCGGCGGTGGACGTTGCTCGGCTCTGCTGCTCGGCGGTGGACGTCGCTCTGCCCTCCTGCTCAGCGGTGGACATCGCTCGGCGCTTCTGCTCGGCTGTGGACGTCGTTTGGGACCCTCTGGCCTTACCGCCGTGCCCATCGCTCCCCCCACTTGCCTCGCCTTGCTCCTCGCTCCCTCCACCTGCCTCGCCTTGCTCCTCACTCCCCCCACTTGCCTCGCCTTGCTCCTCGCTCCCCCCCCCTTGTTGCCTCTCCGTGTTCCTCGCTTCTCTTCGGGTTTTACTGGACCGAAAACTCTTCCGGACGATGGGGAGGGGTTGGCGCGTCGGGAGCCGCGCCATAGGGCGGAGGTACTGTTACGGTGGGCAAGATCCCCCAATGGACCACTAGGGGCCTCCAGCAGGGGTTGTGTTTTTTCTGCCATGTGTTTGTTTTAGCCACGCCTATCCCTAATGTGTTCCCGCCTTCGTTCACCTGTTCCCAATGTGTCTTAATCATGTTCCTTATTTATAGTGGCCGTCTGTCTAGGTTAGTTTGCTAGTCCTCGTCTCTATGTGGCGTCTTTATTTACTGTCTGTGTGGATGCATGTTCTTTTGTTTAATAAATCCCTGTCTGCCGTCTATCTCCGCGTTGGGTCTGATTCAGCTACACCGGCACAACCAGCGTGTTCCATAAGCCAGCGCTTTTGTGACAATACTCATATATGTTTCAGGTTTAATTTAAGTAGTCGAGTTTCAGAACTTCTACCTTTTGCTGGATGAACATCTGAAATGTACATCTTGGAGTGCAATTCCCCTATAACTAGAACACACCCACTGGTGTCCAGGGATAACTCAGGTAAATGGACTGAAAGGTCTAAGGTTTTTTTAGACATTAAAAAAGATATTCCCATCAGATTATTTGCTCTTCACAAACATTGTAATCCGGATTATTTTGGTCTTCCTGCAGAATCAAGGCAGCTGATTCTCCAATACCCATATAGCACCAATAACGCCAATAACATTGGTGAACCAGAAAATTCCCAATAACAGTTGTAAGCAAAATACACAGAATGCTATGAAACAAAACAGGGAGCTAAACTTCCTGAGCCCACTGCTGTAGATTCATGAAGCACAAATCAGTGACAGGCAAGTCAGGTGATTACACAGAGTGAAAAGCCTCCAGGATTTGGTGTGCACCGGGACTATTTTTCAACCCACTTCACAGACGCAGCTGCAATACCTTATCAGCAGTCAATGTACAGACTCAATCACAGGTGTAATGAGCATGAACAAAGTGAATTATTTACTTTATTGTCCTTTTCTCTTTGAAATGCATTTGGAGGAGAAACTTAAAGTTGATAGACTAAGTGTATATTGTTCAATCAAAGTATAGATTACGAACAAACAAAAGAACCAACACTAGAAGCACAAGTTGAGGTTTTTCTTTTTGTTTTGAATAAAAGCCACCCTTTCTTTTTTTGTCACATGTATTTGGTATTCGGAGGAAACACTTCATGAACCAGTAGAGCATGACAGACTTGAAACATTTCAACAAATAGAAAACACCAGTACAGCTGCCTACCTGTCTTTATGTTTGTGTGTGTGTGTGTGTGTGTGTGTGTGTGTGTGTGTGTGTGTGTGTGTTTTTTTAAAATTGTCCCAACATTGTTATTGTGCCATCCATGAGCCATGGGATGAACTGCATTGTTCATTCATTTCTAATAGATGTATTATGGAGCTACTGATAGATAATACATTTTATTCCCCTTACCTAATATCACCATCCAGGATACAACACAAAAGGGCCGGTTAACCAGATAACCCCAAACTTGTAAAATTTCAAACATCAGTCCAAATCTCAACAACTCCTGTAGCCTTGTTGAAGGTTTCTACCACAGCTGCCTCCACTACAGTCTTCTACCACAGCAACCACAGCCACAGAAAGGGATTTCAGAACAGAGAATTTTGGCACAACCTCCTGAAGGGAAGGGATATTCTCTGAGTTACAGTTATAGAAAAGACATTATTTATAATCACACACTCCAGTGTCACCCAAATGAGACTCCCTTTTGAGTCTGGTTCTTTCTCATATCGTCTCAGGGATTTTTTCTTTGCCACTTTTGCCTCAGGCTTGCTTATTATGGATAAATAGAAATGTGATTTTAATCTTTGTAATTTCTATTCAGAAATTTTATATTTCTGTTAAGCTGCTTTGAGACAGTGTTCATTGTGAAAACCATTATGTAAATAAAATTAAATTGAATATCATCTGAGTTAAAGAGCTCCTCAAAGTGCTACTCTGTCTTGTGCACAGTCCTGGGGGGTGCTGAACGGTTTGCCAGAACATCTTTGTGACCATGTGCAAGATTTTGCTTCAGTGGTTTCCACCAGCACTTTTTAAGGTTACCATCATGATAGGCACCAGCAACCTTTTGCAGCTGCCTTTTTTGATTTAACATGGTTCATTCAAACTCAGTCCCTGACCTCAATTCCGGACAGAGGAGAAGTACTTTTTGGGATTTAAGATTCAAGAGTTTATATGTCATATATACAGGAAACAGTCTGTTATACAATAAAACTGGAATTCTTACTTTGTGAATCCTCCCAGCAGCTTATTACATAAATTATAAAGAAAAAAAGCCATACATTACAAGTGTACAAAATTACTATTAATGCAAAATGCAAGAAATAACATTATGTGCATGTATAAACTGTACAGTGTGTAATGCAAACATGGATGACATGCATGTGCAATGAAATGGAGCGGTAGATTGGGTCCAGGTTGTTATTCACATTTGGAAAGGGGTCTATGTGTGTGTGTGCAACGTATGCAGAGGAAGGTGTTAAAGAATTAAATTTGTCTCTCTCCTAAGCAACTCGGAGGCCTTTCCTATGTTTAGCACATTAATCTGGCCAGTGCCCAGTCTGATGAATCCATCTCAAACAAATAACAGTCAGACTTGTCCTCCCTGAGACTCGAAATCTCAGCGAACCCTTATCCAATAGCAATCAGCCTATTATCTTATCTACTAGCCGTCAGCCTAGAATCCTATCTACTAGCCATCAGCCTAGAGTATCCCTATAAAACTGTGCTTCTTTATTTGTGCATTTCATTGCACTTAACCATCACAGTTGGTCAGTCCAAATGATAGACAGACAGATGACAGATGCCACCATTTTAGCCTGAGCCTGAATAGACTATGTACAGAAATTATATCATGTCAGAGCTTTTCCTCCTTCCATGGGAACAATTCATTTGTCTTTTTCAAGTGAAAAAAAAGAAAATGTTTATTATAATCTTGTTCCAAAAATGTGTACACCCTTAAAACTAATACTTTGTTAAAGTAGCTCAGGCTTGTGCATGTGTGTGTTTATATGTGCTCCACTTAGCCTTTGTACCATACATAAGAAAGTTTAGGTCCATTATTTGTCTGACCTATCACATCAAATCATTTCAACAGTGGTGACATAGCTATTATGTACTGTAGTTCTGAAGTTCACAAACAAATCCCTTCACTAAAATGTACTCAAAATGTCATAATCCTCAGTTACTGCTTTTACATGTTTATAGAAGTGCTGGCTCCATCTCAGACAAAGGAAATTAAAACCTAGGATAGATACCTGACTATAATATACAGAGAGCGAGAGACCGAGAGAGAGAGAGAGAGAGAGAGAGAGAGAGAGAGAGAGAGAAGACCTTTAAATGAGTTTTATTTTAAAATAACATTTTTTAATAAAAAATAAAAAATATTTTATATTAATTAATTAATTTGTTAATTAATTAGTTAAACAAACAAACACATAAATTACATTTCTTTGTTTGCTGGTGATATATATTTCATTCTTGCACAAGTGGGATTTCAAAATAGTCAGTTTAGCTTGTCCCAACCAAAAAGAAGCAAGTTTGCACACAAAGTTTAGACATCAGTTTGAGAGAGAGAGAGAGAGAGAGAGAGAAAGAGAGAGAGCTGTGATGAAAAAGAGAGCACAGGTTATATTCAATTTATATTCATAATAAACGTCCTTGAATTGAGTGTACTGTTTCGTAAAATGTTTATGTGAATATTTCAACCTTCTAGATATAGAATAAAAAAAAGATTATAGATAACTATAAAACTCTGGATTTCTGCTAGTACATAGTATAGCAAAGTCCATTAAATGCAGTACAGAGTTTTTGTATTTAGCTCCAAAACTTTGGACCAGCCTTCCTGACAGTGTTCGGGGCTCAGATACACTCTCCTAGTTTAAATGCAAAATAAAAACATATCTTTTTTGCCAGGCATACACATAATACATCTCATAACCTCCAGTACATCTGATCAAATTATTATCTTGTGCTTGCTAATATTACGAACCGAAGCTATGCTAATTCCTCTCCACTTGCTTCTCCTTTTCTACCTCGGGATGCCCATCCCGAGGCATCTAGATATTGTGCCAGCTCCAGTTGATTCTCGCTTCATGAAGATTTTGGCCCTTCAAAGAGAAGAGGCCAACCCTGCGAGGATCCCGAGGCATCTAGAGATTGTACCAGCTCCAGTTAGATTCTGCTTCATAAAGATTTCGGACCTTCAAAGAGAAGTTGCCAACCCCGCGAGGACTTTGAGTATAAAAACCTCTCAGTCAATACACAAAATAACATTCTTCATATGCTGTATCTCCTTCGTTGAACATTTGAAGGCTCTGGCTTAGAGGAGTTAGTGTTAAATCTATAATGAACTCAGGAGCTCTTGGTTACACGGCTCTAAACGACTCTAAATATATGACTGTAGAAATGAAATTATTTATAATCAAGATTTTATGATAATTCAATCTCTGGTGTTTATAATGATTTATAATTACACTTTTTGGTGTCACCAAAATGAGGATTTCCTTTTTGAGTCTGGTTCTTCTCAAGGTTTCTTCCTCACGACATCTCAGGGAGTTTTTCCTTGCCACAGTTGCCTCAGGCTTGCTCATTAGGGAAAATACAAATAAATTTAAATATAAGTCTAATATTAAATTTTGAACTTTTTGTTCTATATTTCTTATATTTTGTAAAGCTAACTTTAGACAATGTCCATTGTTAATTGGTTTACAAATAAAATTGAACTGAATTAAATTGAATATAACTAGGAAAGGGGGAGCACGGTGGCTTAGAGGTTAGCACGCTTGCCTCACACCTCCAGCGTTGGGGGTTTGATTCCCGACTCTGCCGTGTGTGTGGAGTTTGCATGTTCTCCCCGTGCCTCGGGGGTTTCCTCTGGGTACTCTGGTTTCCTCCCCCGGTCCAAAGACATGCATTGTAGGTTGATTGGCATCTCTAAATTGTTGTGTGTGTGTGTGTGTGTGTGTGTGTCCTGTGATGGGTTGGCACTCCGTCCAGGGTGTATCCTGCCTTGATGCCCAATGACGCCTGAGCACAGGCTCCCCGTGACCCGAGTATAGATTGGATAAGCGGTAGACAATGAATGAATGAATGAATAACTAGGAAAGCGAATGGATATCGAGTTCAATAAATCCCCAAATGCCTACAAACCATATCCCTTTCCTGTCAACCTATTTAAACCTCTGGAAAAACACTGTAATGATTTTCACTGTCCTCAGTCCACATCAAAGATGATGAATTAAAGTTCTATATGATATTGTCAGGGTGGCTTACGGAGTCCCTGGTTCGATCATAAGCTCAGGTTACTGTCTGTGCTGAGCTGCACCTGTTTTATCCCCATTTGTGGTGCTGCTGAGGGTGAAGCGGATATTGAAGATAAATGAATGCATTAGGTACTGTCGCATGAGATACTGCCACTGCCAATCCAGCAGCCTCCACTCCTCTTAATTATCCTAATCCAGCTTTTAAACACTGACACTCACCTGACCACTAACATACCTGTTCCCTGTTTATTCTTAATACCTCTGTGTATTAATAAATTCAGTTCTGTTTGCACTTCTGTGAGGCTTTGAAACTCTTCTAGTAGTTATTTCCTAATATTTTCCAGGTTTGAACCTTTTTTTTTGCTTTCTCTGAATCTGATTTTTCTGTATTTCTCTGTTCACTTGATAGTTTGATCTTCGCTTGTATTTTGACTATGATTCTGTTTGCTGATTTGGATGCACACTAAAGATAAAGCTCACATTTACCTCCACCTGCCTCACCATTGTGAATCATATGTATTGTACTACAATAGATATTATGTTTTTTTGTAAAGATAATTTCAGATCAGTGCAATGATGCTTAAGATAAGAAATAAACAATTTATATAAAAGTGATTTTACCATTTTGTTTATAATCATGCATCTATCAATTTTCTATAACATGTGTCCTACACAAGGTCAATGGGAACTTGGAGTCTATTCCAATGAATTTGGGACACAAGGCGGGAAACACCCTGGACAAGGGGCCAAGCCATCTCAGGGCACAACCACAAACCCATTCACATGCTACAGACAATTTAGATTGTCATGTCTGTGGACTGTGGAAGGAAACCAGAGTACCTGGATTAAAACCCTGCAGCACAGGGAGAACATGCAAACTCCATGTACACAGGATGGAGATTGGGAATCAAACCCCCAACCCCAGAGCTGTGAAGTAAACTAACCACTCAAATTTATTTTACTAGTTGTTTGTCGTATAGTGTGTAGGCTTCAAGCAAGTCAGTTATAGTTACCATCATACATATTTAATATTACTCCATATCACACTGTAGTGGCCTCCCTGTTACATCATGTAGGCAAAAAAAAGAGATTTTGAGTGCTCATTTGCTGCCATTGTCGAAACCCTCAAGGCCTTGAGAGTGCATATGTTTTCAATACAGAGTGTTTGGGTCACAGTGTTAGTGTTCCCAGGGCTAAGTGCAATAACTGTGTAGTATTTTTAAGCAAATCATTTTGCAGGATAACCAACACCTGTACAGACACATTGCTGTCTGTATCAAAACAGATACTACCGATTTGTCAGATATAGAGGGCTAGGATCATACCTAAGGATTAATTACACCACACATGCACTACAAAACAGTTATTAGGTAAAAAAAAACATCTAATTAAATATCTAATGTTTAGTGTAGATGCCATAGATAGTAATGCCTGCATTTAAGTGAACAATTCACTGAGTGAAGCAGAGTGTGTGTGTGTGTGTGTGTGTTTCTGTCAATATCTATATTTCATTTCACAAATCTGTTCTCACTCTTCTTCTGTCAAGTAACATGAGATGAGCTGGATGCATGTATAGTTCAAGTGTTTTATTAGAGGCAGACAGACAAATCTGAAATGTGAATCAAAATTCATAAACAGTCAAACGCCAAGCAACTTTGAAACAACTATAACAGAGCTAATTCAGAACATTTGAGCTAGGAAACAGAACACAGTCAAAATACAGAAAGTCAAAAACCACACCCGGTAAAGACAGTAGGAACACTGAACAATATGTTGCCCTGAACACAGAAACACAAGGGTTTAAATACACAAACTAATTACAGCATGAACTGAAAACCGGTGTGAGTAATAAAGACACATGAGGGAAAACAACCAATGGTGGAGACAAGACCTGAAAATAAAAACACGTGGTAAACAGAGTAAACAGAACAAACACAGGACAAACGCAGAACATGAAAGTTACCATCAGCATTACTAGCTCGAATGGCCGATATAGATAAAAGAAGCCAACTTCACAAGATTTCAACAAGAATGATTAGAACAGAAAAAGTGTAACCATTTATTGCATAGTACCGCTATCATGGAACCAGGGTCCTATAAGATGAAGCCAGTTTAAGTGGATAACCAGGTAAGATTCAGTTTAGTTTTTAGACACTATGAAAGTGGCTTGGCTTTTACAACGCAGTAAATTACACTCCACGTCAAACCTTCACTAAGGCAGAGATCTCAAACAGAGACGAGACCAATCAGGTGTGAGCAATGTGACATTTAAGTGACACAACCAATTCAACTTAGTGTCTGTTGTAATGGCTTCAACATTTCCTCACAATCCTATAGACATCTCAGCACAAAGAGTTTTAGGTATAGATAAAAATTGTTTGGCTTTCCCGATACTTACTTGCAAGAAAGTACGAAAATAATCATTGGTGTTCCCCTGCCCACTCTCCATGACCTGTACTCCACAAGAACCAGGAAATTCACTACAGACCCCTGACACCCTGGATACAACCGTTTTCAATTCCCCCCATCTGGCCTGTGCTACAGAATATAGGAACAGTTTCTTTCCGCAGGCAATCACCCTCATAAACAGCTGACCTTAACTATATGCAACTTGCTGTTTAAAAGCACCAACATGTGCTTTACAAACTTGTTAAATTCCAATATACATCTACAAATAGTATAGTGTAAAAACAGTCACTCATCACTTATGGTACACACACTATTGCTGCTTGCTCTACTCACACATTCTGTACTATATATAAAACAGTTATCATCTGTGATGTACACTACTGTTATTTACACTACTATGCACTTTATATACACTGTTTAGGTATAACATTATGAGCACTGACAGTTGAAGTGAATAACACTGATTATCTCCTCATCATGGCACCTGTTAGTGGGTGGGATATATTAGGCAGCAAGTGAACATTTTGTCCTCAAAGTTGATGTGTTAGAAGCAGGAAAAATGGGCAAGAGTAAGGATTTGAGTGAGTTTGACAAAGGGCCAAATTGTAAGAGCTAGATGACTGGATCAGAGCATCTCCAAAACTGCAGCTCTTGTGGAGTGTTCCCAGTCTGCAGTAGTCAGTATCTATGAAAAGTTGTCCAAGGAAGGAACAGTGGTGAACCAGTGACAGGGTCATGGGCAGCCAAGGCTCATTGATGCACGTGGGAAGTGAAGGCTGGCTCGTGTCATCTGATCAAACAGATGAGCTACTGTTGCTGAAATTGCCAATAAAGTTAATTCTGGTTCTGATAGAAAGGTGTCAGAATACACAGTGCATCACAGTTTGTTGTGTATGGGGCTGCATAGCTGCAGACCAGTCAGGGTGCCCATGCTGACCCCTGTGTACCGCCGAAAGATGCAACAATGGGCATATGTGAGCATCAGAACTGGAACACGGAGCAATGGAAGAAGGTGGCCTGGTCTGATGAATAACGTTTTCTTTTACATCACGTGGAAGGCCGGGTGTGTGTGCGTCACTTATCTGGGGAACACATGGCACCAGGAGGCACTATGGGAAGAAGGCCAGCCAACAGAGGCAGTGTCATGCTTTGGGCAATGTTCTGCTGAGAAACCTTGGATCCTGCCATCCATGTGGATGTTACTTTCACATGTACAACCTACCTAAGCACTGTTGCAGACCATGTACACCCTTTCATGGAAACGGTATTCCCTAATGGCTGTGGCCGTCATGGCAGGGTAATGTGCCGTGCCACAAAGCAAAAATGGTTCAGGATTGGTTTGATGAGCACAACAACAAGTCTGAGGTGTTGACTTGGCCTCCAATTTCCCCAGATCTCAATCCAATTGATCACCTGTGGGATGTGCTGAACAAACAAGTCCAATCCATGGAGGCCCCACGTCGCAACTTAGAGGACTTAAAGGATCTGCTGCTAACATCTTTGTGCCAGATACCACAGCACACCTTCAGGGATCTTGTGGAGTTCATGCCTCGTCAGGTCAGGGCTGTTTTGGTAGGAACCAACACAATATTAGGCAGGTGGTCATAATTGTATGGTTGATCAGTGTACTTTGCTAAGCTGTCTCATACTCTGTATATTGTTGTCTTTATTTAATTTTACTGTATAGCATTGTCTGTAAATCAAATACAGTATATAGTGTTGTTATTTTATGTGTTCTTTTGAGGGTCACCAACAGTCAGTACCAAATTCTTTGTATGAGTAAAAACATACTTGGCCAATAAAGTTGATTCTGATATTTTCCCAGATAATTCAAGTTTAACTTAGGCATTAACACAGCAAAAATTCCCTTGCTTTGGCAGCAGAAACAGTATTACTCCATGCCTCTAATAGGGTTTTATATTCTTCGGATTTGTGCATGATTATTTCCTGCTTCTCTGTCCATGTTGAACACAACTGGTAGTGTGGTGCGGACGCCACGCATTTATGTGCATGCACTTGTGGACTAATCATAAGGAAGCTTAAGGATTAAAACCTGAATTGACAGAGAAAGTTGATGAGCAGTGTCATGGTACCGATAAAGCCTGATTAGATTGGTTTAGTTTTGTCAACTTGAAATTAATCCGGTAACCCTGATTTTGTTCAACTAGCCTCACTGTGCAGGCCCCAGGTGTAGCAAAACTGCATTTCTTTGCTTTCCATACTTTTCACCCCATCAGCTATTTTTCTTACACTGGTTCTTGGCATTAGCAGATCTCAAGGTTGTGCTATTTTACCAAGCCAGTAAGTGTATGTTGAACATCATACTGTGCACAACATGCAGCCTGAGCGCTCCAATCTGATGTACAGCTGATGCCCTTCTTTGCAGCTCCCACAGAAAAGAACACAGAGTCACTGGCCTGGCTTCAGGTCGGATTGGCTGCTGCCTTGAAACACTTATTCCTGCTTACAAAGACAAAAACGGACCAGTTCCCACTTACCTGAAGACATTCTTTTCTTAGTTCTTACACCCAGGTGGTAGAATAAATTTTCCCTGAATGTCCAAACAGCTGTCCAAACACTGTCTTTTAATGAAGACTTAAGACCCATCTAAACTCAAAGTACAATCTACACACACACACACACACACACACACAAAGTCTCTTATACTCTGTTGCGTAGTACCCATCCTAAATCTCTAAAACAAAATTTTAGCTTGATGGAATTCTTAGACTGCTTTGTCTATTTGTACTAGACACACATGCAAGAGTAACCAGAACAGAGCACTATCTGAGTGCAAAATAATAAATTAAAACACCAATAAAACATCTGCTAACATTTTTAAAGAACTGCTTCTTGACATTTACATGGAGTTTTAAATAAGCAGCCTTCATTTGTCACATATACATTACTGCTCGGTGAAAGTCTTTCTTTACATATACCATCCTTGGAAGACTGGGGTCAAGGCACAGGGTCAGCCATGATGCAGCACCCCTGAAATAGGGGGGTTGAGGGCCTTGCTCAAGGGCACAACCGTGGCAGCTAGGCAGTGCTTGAACCCCAATCTTCCCATCAACAACCCAGAGCCTTAACCACTTGAGCTACCACCACCCTCACTGCTGTCTTTGATTGTAGATACATAATGAACTTGTACAGGAATTAGCAAGTAATATTAATTAGAAAGACATTTCATTTTCTGACCATCACATTATTTGTTTGTCATTTTTGATTTATCATTTCGATTAAATCATACAATTATATCATATATAATAATATCATAATAACAATATCATATAGTAATTATTATATCATGGCATTTTATATATTTGACGTGCTCTTTAACAAGATTGGTCATTCTTGTACTAGAGTAATATAATACTGGTTGTGGTACAGTAAAACTGCCTTAGAATCACAATAGGATGCCATTCTTCTCTCTGTTTATATATTTTTACCAATTAATTAAAAAATGTGGGCTGGTAAATATTTTCTAAGAAAAAAGAATAAGCAAAGTATGCTTATTATTTATAAAGCTTTTTTTTGTTAGATTACTAGCCTTACTGTCTTACACAATTGCACTTGACCATATAGTACACAGTTGTAGAAAGGACATTATTAATAATTCCACAATTTGGTGTCAGATGAAGATTTATTCCTTTTGAGTTTCTTTCTAATATCCTCTCGTTATGGATAAATATACATTAAAATTTTATCAATTCTATTCTGAGTTTTTAGATTCTTGTAGATTCTTTGTGACAATGTCCATTGTTAAAAGTACTATACAAAAGAAATGGAATTGATTTGAGGTATAAACAGTTTAAACAGTTCTGAATGAACCTAGTGTAAACATGAGGAATAGTATTTTTAAATCTAATTCAACTATTTTAATGGTAACTGGTAGGCCTGAGATGTTGCTTGTGCTGCTATATCTAGATGGAAAAATAAAGAAATGTTTTAGTCTAGCATGAGCCTTCAGATATGTGTTACATCTGTTGGTGTTTTGATGATGGTGGTGTAAAATGCTGTCAAACATATCTGACCAAAGTCTCCCATGTGTGTTCAATTGGATTAATGTCTAGTAAATGTCAAGGCCATAGCATACCTAGATTTACATAATTTTTTATTTTCATTTTAAATCTTTATCAATTCTTTTAGATGGGGTCATTGTGATCCTGGATCAAATTGTTTCCTTCTTCCGTAATTTTGCCTCTGTATACCACAATGGATTTGAAATGAAGCAATCAAGATGTGACTGAAGTGGAGACTTTCAGTTTAGCAAACAATATTGCATTAACCCATTTGGGAATTGCAGCCATTTTGTAGACAGTCCCTTCATTATCACTGGCTTAAAAGTAACTAGAAAAATTAACAGTTATAAATATAATGATTATTTTACTACTTGGATGCACATCCTTTGCAGTCAATGGCTGTCTGAAGTCTAGAACCCATGGGCATATGGACACCAAATGCTGAGTTTCCTCCCTTGTGATGCTTTGCCAGGCCTTTACTGCAGCTGCCTTCATTTGCTGCTAGTTTGTGGGTCTTTCTGCCTTCAGTTTTGTCTTCAGGATGTGAATTGCATGCTCAATTGATTTGAGGTCAGGCGACTTTCCATTCCATCTCTTTGCATTAAGAGCTTCTTGGGTTGCTTTTGCAGTACATTTTTGGTCACTATCTATCTGTACTGTGAAGTGCCATACTATCGGTTTTGCAGCATGAGACTGAATCTGAGCAGACAGTAAGCTGTATACAGTTCAGAATTTATTCTGCTTCTTCTATCAGCAGACACATCATCAATAAACACCAGTGACCCAGTTCCTTTGGCAGGCATACATGCCCATGCCATAACCCTGCCTCCACTATGTTTGATAGATGATGTGGTTTGCTTTGGATCATGAGCCCTTCCTTTCATTCTCTATACTCATCCCATCATTCCAGTACAAGTATGTGTTTGTGCAAATAATTCTCTTACAGACACGGACAGCTTTTTTTCTGCCCTTTCTGTTCTTGAGAGTCACCAGTGGTTTGTGGTTTAACTAGGTATTTCCATTCATGCACTTGTCTCTTGATTGTAGATTTTGATAATGCTCCTACATCCTTGAGCATGTTCTTGACTTGTGAACTAGATGTTGTGAAGGTGGTGTTCATCACCAGGTAAATAATTCTGTGATCATCCACTTGAGTTATCTTCCATGGTCCTCCAGGTCTTTTGGTGTTGCTGAGCTCACTTGTGTATTACTTCTTACTTCTTGAGAATGTTAAGAATGTTGATTTGGCCACTCCTAAAGTTTCTGTAATCTCTCTAGAAATTCAGCACATGAATTTGCATCAACTCCAGACCTTTTTAATAGACCTTTTTAATTAGTCATAAAATAACAGTGAAACAGGCCACGACTGGTCATGAAACTGCATCTCAGACAACTGTTCAATTATTTTTGAGCCTGTGAAAATGGAGGGACGGTAGTTAATGCAATTTTTTGGAAATCCCTTGAATAAAAACTGAAAGTCTACAGTTCAATCACATCTTGATTGTTTCATCAAATCCATTGCGGTGGTGTAGCCAGGCAAAATTACAGAAATTGTGTCAAATACTTATATCGGAATTATTTTAATAGCATGAACACTTTACTTTGAAATAAAAAGCACATGAAATGCTCAGTAATGCACAGAACAAGCCAGGTTACCCGATTCTGCAGTGATTTACGAAATATCCTGAAACTAACCAGGGAGGTCACCCAAGACCAATAAATCTCTCAGAACCTCAGCTGACCTGAACTGAGCTATGCAAGCTATCCCAGGCAAGGCTAAGTCACCAGATCTGGGGAAATGGAGCACATGGGGGTGAGACCCCTGCTGCAGGATTGTGTCTGCACTCCAGGAATGCCCCGTTGCTTCATGGGCCAACCGGAGGTTTTACGACATAGCTGTCAAGAAGGTAAAAGGGCACATGCTTAAGTCAGCATGTGCCTATTTGAAAATGTACTTTAATGGTTTAAAGCAAACAAAGGCGATTGTGTTTATTTTGTGTAGAGTATATTACACTGCTATACTTGCATATTGGAATCATTAAAAATTTAGTTGAAATTGCACAAGAGGCATATGCAATTTAGCATTTTTTTCTTCACTAATAATGCTCTAAAGGATATAATCTGTTTTTAAAGTTAAAATCTTCATTATTTAAAAGTTAACAATCAACATAAACACATAACCCTCCTCCAGAGCTCTTAAATAGCTGTCGAATTGTTCCAGCCAAAGCTGATATGCTTTGACAAGCTTTCTTTTATTATTTGTACTTTAGAATCAGTAGCTGGTAGACATAATTTTGCTGTAACTAGATGGCATTGCATCACCCACCTCTTTTCAGATCAGCTCTTCCAGTGCCCCAGTGGGAGACATCGTTCTATCAAAAATTGAACACCATCCTGGCTGCCTGAAGGATAATGTCAGCTGTACTCCCACACCCTCCACCTAGACCTTTACTGAGGTGTGCTGAGCCAATATGAACGCTTTAGCTACAGTTGTAGGGTTAATTTCTATATTTCTATCTTCATCTTATAGTCGTCATCTTATCATTAATATACTTTACTTTACATTGCTCATATTCATTTCAATCATATCCATTTTATCAAAAAAAGTAAAGTCAATTAAATGCATTAATACAGAAATATTCTGATTCTGATTCAAAATGATATATAGTCCATGAAAAATATAATCTATAAAAGGCTCACTGATTTTGATGTAGTCAGTGATTAACTAATTCTAGCTCTATAACTTTAAGGCATCTATAACCTTTTCAAATGCAAATTGTCATTTTGGCACCACTATCGTACTCAGGAGTCCGTTGTACCCAGTGTAGTGACATTTACATAGAATGCATCCTATGATAATCTACTGAAGGCTAAGAGCTAGCAAAAGCATAAATTGACTGAACCTGTTATGGGGCCTTGTTCAAAAAAAATCTTTAGTCAATGATAATTCTATTCTAAGTATGCAGTTGTCTGGCTTGAGACTTGAGAGGGTGTATGAATGATTCAGTAGAAGAACATTATATTTATTGATAGACATTTCTCTTTGTCATTTGCAGAAGTACTTTGACGCAAATTTACGTATGTAAGCTTTCTCATTACATATTGACTTTTGATGTGCTTCCACTTACCATTATATAAATCCAGGAATGGCTTGAAGCCTATTTTACATGATGCAGAAAAAAATAATTCATGCTTTTATTGCTTGATGGTTGTACTAATGCGTTGCTGTCTAGATGTTCCAGTAAGTGCATAAACAAGCTATGCACACACTGGGGTCTGAGACCTGATTGATTTGTTTTTGCAATTTAAAATCGGAAATAAAATAGAAGGTAAATTTTTAATATAATGAATATTTAATAATCAAGATTCTGAACTATTTCTAGCTCCCTCTAACTGTATGCAAATGTGTGATATTGAGCATTTTAACTGCTTTTTTCAAAAGGTCAGATTTTCCCTCATGTCTAATCTTTTCTATTGAAGCACATGTTCAGACGACTCTCCAATGGATTTTATCTAAAATGGATCATAAGGTTTTGCACAAACTTGTGGAGTCCATGACAGCTTGAGTGCACACAGTCATTAAAACAAAAAAACGTGAGAAACCAAATACTAGGAAAATTTTCCTTTCCTTCCTTTTCTTTACTTTTCTTTTCTTTTCTTTTCACTCACATTGTTGTCAATAATAATGAAAATTTGTCACTTTGTAATGAAGATTTGTCTATAAGTATAGACATAAGTATATAAGTATAAAATAGTAAAATACTATATAAAACTGATCTACAGAACTGATTTTGTTCTATTATTCTATAAATCTGCAATGCCTGCTTTGTAGAGAAGGCTGATTTTTTAACTTCTGGCTCACGCATTTTTAATTATGCTTTCACAGACCGGCAGGAGTCCACACTTATACGACGAGCACAACGTATACCCTTTTATACTGTATAATAAGAGCACTCTTAATCATCTGTTCTCTTGTTCTCTGTTGAGCTGTGAGTGTACTCCTGCTGCCTGATGTGATGCTGGTATGCTCTGCACATGCCTGATTTATTCTGATAGTCTACTCCTACTCTGGTCCTCCAGGTTTCACAGGTCCACATGCATATCCCAATGACTTCCCAAAACCAGTTCATGCTTTACCAGAGGCCAAAATTTTTTTGTGGTGTCCATATTCAGCATTAAATGTCTTTGTCATGTCACACTCCACAGTGGTGGTTAATAGTTCATATGAAAGTAAACCCTAAAACACTCAGGGATTAAGAATTTGTAGTACTGTACTGGTAAAAAGATGCATCGTCCTCCTTTGAAGGATAATCTCCCGTGGTTATTGTAGACTTGCTCTTCTTAACAAATGCTGCTGTATTATGCTGTATATAATACACCATTCCACAACTCTTATTCACAATAAGATCACACAATAAATTTTTAAATCATCTCATCATATGGAGTGCTGCTGTCTTTTCAATATATGCCTGTACACCATATTTGTAAGTGTAATTCTGGGGCATTTAGCCCTTTTTTTCCCTGCCTCTTTCATCATCTTCCTCACTGTATTGGGGATAATCTTCTCATGGGTCCAATTCAGATATGGAAAATTTTTATTATGGTCCAAATGGTATTTTGAACTGCTTATGTATTTTTAATATCCATTGCTTGATTTGTGCAGGTCAACAACTCGTATTTATAGCCCAGGGAAAACAGGACATGGTTAAAGGTAGCAATAACAACAATAACAAGAGTTCCTGGTCACTGAGTGCAAATGGAAAATAATCGCTTGTTTTCGAGCATGATGGTTTGTTTGCATTTGTTTAAAATTTTCTTTATGGGTGAGCACATACTATTATTATTTAAAAAAAAATTACATTCTATGAAAAGTTTTGTATATTACGTCTATATATCTCTTATATATATCTCTTTTATATCTCTTTATATCTCTTTTTCTTATTGAATTTTTCCTAAATGCAAAAATGGTCAAACACAGGTCAAACACAGGCTGACACATCCACATTTAAAAGCTTTCAAGCAAGCACAAATCTTCAAATCTTCATATGAGACATATGAGCTATTAAACTACATTGTTCCTTTAATGTGAGAAATTTGGAAAGAAAATGTGTCATTAATTATAAAAGCAGTCTCACTGAATGACTGTTCTCGCTCCCGTTAATGATGAAACCATTATGAAACCTTATTGCAATCTTCCAGAACCAGCATGTCATCGGAAATGTATCCAAAATGGACCAGTGCATTTGGTTGCAGTCTGTTAACTCGATCAGGAACTAGAAGCATTAGAGAGAAAATAGCCAAATCTTTCCCCGAACAAATGGCAGCCATCACTCTGTTTTACGTCACAAGACTTAATTGATTAGCCGCTACAGGAGATCAAAAGTGAACATTGCTTTCAGGCAGGATGCTGATGCTGGTTTCCATTTATTCCAGCTTTTGTATGGCATGCTGTTTGTAAAGCTTGGAAACACACAGCACCCAAGCTGAACAGCTCACTATTTCACACAGTCGTTTCTCTAACTCTCTCTGCACCCTTGCCTAAGAAGACAACTCAGATTAATGTTATTGACACAAGCTTCTGTGCACCCATGGGTTTGCCAGCTTTTGCCAACACATGTGCGTACACACACACACACACACACACATGTGTCAGTGGAGACCGAAAAGCACCCCCACACACAGGCCCCTCAGGCAGCTTTCATGCAATGCCTGCACAAGGCAAGTGAAGGAAAATCCATACTGAACAGATACAATATAGCATCACTTTACTGTGTTGCTACGAGACTTGATAAACCTCATCAACCTGAAGGGCTGCTGTTGCATCAAGCATGGAGGACGTGACACTGGCTGTCCGAGATAAAGGAGAAGAACAGCAACGCGTGACATCTCTGAACCAATGTTGCCTGTAAGAAAAAAAGTAGCTGACATGGAGAAAAAAAATGTGTCAAAAAGGGATTTAAAAACTAAGAGACAGAGGACTTGTAGGAGGGCAAAAGGGAAATTGCTATGGAGATGACTATCTGAACACCCAGAATGCAAATCATGTTAGACACTGCACAGTCAGATATATCTTAATCATGTTAAGTAGAAGAGCAAGGCTCCATTATTGGCTGGTTGTCAACATAACCTAGTCTACTGCAGATAAAAGAGGAAGCGTTCCTATCCGGTTATCATATTCAGTAAGGAAGTCACGGAGGCAGCAGCAGCCTGGTAATTAATACCAGTAGTGAGCTTTCAAGATCCTCAGCTGTTTCTAAGTTAGTAACATTTGTATTTGTCTTGTCTATATGAAAAAAAGTTTTAAAAATCGACTAATAATTTAATTAACTCATCATAAAAGAATAAAATCACATCAAAAGAGTATGAATCACATAAAACAGAATATTAAACTACCAAACCAATTGATCATGAAATAACATACTGGCTAATATTCATCAATTTAATACACTTTGACAATGCCATGATTAAATATTTTCATAGTAATAATTAATTCAAATAAAGCTTTTTTTTTTTAATCATTTATCCCTAATTCATCCTTACCTTGATACAACAATATGGTGAATAATTTAAATATGAGACGCTTGAATTTAGTTGATGGAAAATTATTCCTAATAAAAAAATATAAACTCTTTCTTTAATTGCACACATTACACACCTTTGCTTGTAAGACGTTATAGTTTACAGTGACTAACACACTGCTATGTGTTATTTTGGTTACCACTTTTAGACAGTAAAATACACTGATTACATTAGAAGAATGATTGAAGAAAATTGGATTAGATTTTAAGAAACTCTCTCTCTCTTTCTCTCTCTCTCTCTCTCTCTCTCTCTCTCACACACACACACACACACACACACACACACACACACACACACACACACACACACACACACACACGCACACGCACACAAATGCCCAAATGGAAGCAGATCCAGAATCTTTTGGACTACACCAGGCATTTTGAATGTTCTATTGTGTATTTTATTGTGTACCTCTGGACAGATAATGTTTTTTTATGCCACTCTTCATTACACTGTCAGTTTCCATAACATAACATGACATAATTTCGATATATTATGTTATCTGAGAATCTACATTGTCTATACAATATATGACATCAGTTGCTCACATTATAAATCTGAAAGAAGACATCCAAATTTTTTACATCGATAAGACTCCATTCCCCAAGCCAGCCTACATCTAAAGTAACACTAATCATGTAACAAATTCTGAATCCTTCTGAATAGCAAGGGTGCTGGTGACAACATTTCCTGCTTTTCATGTGCCATCATTTCACTTATTATTATAAGGTATGACGATGCAAAGTTTATCTGGGCAGACAATGAAACTTTACAAATGCCTGTTATAAATTTAGCTGACAATTTTATTCAATTTGCAATCACAGTCTTCTGGTAATTAGCAAATCCTTAGTCACTGAGATGCCACTGCATTATTGCTAATGAATTCATGTTTCTTGAAACTTTTAACAAGATGTATAGGCTTTTAGAAGTTTCAAAAACATAGTTCATTCTGATTATAGTGTTGATATTCCTTTAATCAGAGTAATAGTTACCAGACATCAATGACAATGGCCTACTCTCCCACCCACCTCTGTGTCTACAATATCACTGTCATTGGCTTTGTTATTAGTGAAGGAAAATTAATTATCAGTGACTGAAGCCCCCAGAGCTTTTGGGCTAGCTTAATGAGAAAGAATCAATGCTGCATTGACGAGGCAATGATACATAGCCAAAACTTATCTTGAGCTGTCAAGGTTGGGTGGTAAAATCTTACCAACTTGTGTGATGCATGAAACTCGTGAGCATTTTTTTTTCACGAGTTTAGCTAAGAGTTTTGGTGTAGGTTTAATGTTGATGAAACTTTGGCACTTTTGCTGCTGCTAAAATAAAAAGAGCTGACATGGACTCTTTATATGGCTGTTTGGTGGACTTTATTTTATTTTTTTATAATGAGTGTATAGTAACATATTTTTAGGAACGAGTACATCAGAGGGACAGCTCATGTTGGACGTTTGGGGGACAAAGTTAGGGAGGCCAGATTAAGATGGTTTGGACATGTTCAGAGGAGGGAGAGTGAATATATTGGTAGGAGAATGTTGGACATGGAGCTGCCAGGCAGGAGGCAAATAAGAAGGCCAAAGAGGAGGTATATGGATGTAATAAATGAGGATATGAAGCTAGTGGGTGCAAGTGTTGAGGATGCAGAAGATAGGGATAGGTGGACAGAGATGATTCGCTGTGGCGACCCCTGAAAGGAAAAACCAAAAGAAGAAGAAGAAAGAAGAGGTATAGTAACATATTTAATACATAAAAACATTTTGGTGATTTTTATTGCACGCAAATACATACTATATATAAATGGAAACTCATAAAACTGTTAGTTGTGATGTAGATAATGGTTGAACTGAGAAAAGAGTAATCGTTTTTAGATGGTTCAACTATATTTACATTATACAGTATATTATCACAAAGAATAAGTTTTTTGCAGTCATCTGCTACTTTTGTTTATTTTATTGTTATTTTCTTGTGTTTCTTGTGTTTTGAATCCCGCTTGGAGGACTACAATTATGGCACAGTACTTTTTTGTAGCATCAGTTGTAGTTATAATTCTTTATGCATTTTTTTGTTACTTTATGTTCTATTCCACACCTCATAACCATCATGTGTGATATCATTAATGAATTAATTAATTCATTCATGCAATTATCTTACACAGGGTCATAGAGGACCTGGAGCCTGTACTACAGGATTCAAGGCACAAGGACCCTGGATAGGGTGCCATCACATAGCAGGGCACAATAGCAGATATGCCTACATGTCCATTCACACACCACAGACAATTTAGAGACACCAGTCAGCCTACAACACATGTCTTTGGAGGAACCTGGAGTACACAGAAGAAAACCCCTGAAGTACCAGGACAATGTGCAAACTTCATACACACACTGGGCAGAGGCAGGAATAAAACCCCCAACACCGGAAGTGTGAGAAAGTTTCTTCCCTCTTGGACAAGGTGGTGTGAAAAGGTAGACCCAGCAATTCAAAGCAGTTGTTGGTTCTATTCAATTTAGTACCTTATTCAGGAGAAGATTGTGGTTGCACCCAAATCTAAATTCAAGAGGGTTCATGCATTTGCAGAGGGTGACAATGACAGTTAATTAAGATGTGCAACTTTAGTTTGTTTCTGTTTCAGTGGATCTACACAAGACTTATTTTCATTTTCCTATTGCCCTGGAACACAGACGTGGTTTCATGTTTGCCTTACAAGGGCAAGTATTCTAATTCAAAGGCCTGCCTTTTAACCTCTCTGCAGCACTGCAAACGAGTTTGCAAGCCATTAAGAATCAAGGCCCCCCCTTTACCAACATTATTATGCTCAGTCTGACAGTGCACTCAGAAAAGAGCTCCCTAACAATGAAGCAGGCTACACAGTTCATCGGCATGAAGCTAGATTTATAGACAATGCTCCCCGCTCTATCCCCCCAATGTGTGAGGATATTATTATGCTTGCCAATCACATTCAGCCAGGCTGCCATTTGAGCTATAGACATCGGATGATAATGATGGCAGCTAGAATGGTGATTCTAGGACCATGCTTAGCAAAGGTGCCTGAGCATAACAGAAAGTGTCTAGCTGAAATGCCCCATCAGAGAGAGAAGGAGTAGCCATCAGTGACAGCTACATTGCATGCTGGGGAGCAGTGTGCAGTGCAGGAGTGGGTATATGGGGGGGGCATCTGGCCCTGAAGTTCCTCTTGCTGGTTCTGACACATCACCATGTGTTGATCTACTCAGACAGCATTGTAATGGTCAATTTTATTAGCTGCCTTGCACAGAAAACTCCATACCTCATTTATAATTAACCTCACTGAAGACAACGTACACTATCAGGACAGAGTGTACACTATCAGGACAAAGTATATATTCAGGGCAGTGTCTTTACCCAAAATTTGTAGCCCAGATTTGGTAGAGGTTTGGTGAGGTAGACAGACAGACCATGAGTGCCAAATCAACACAATGATGGCTGCCACACTTACTACATAATTCACCAGCTAGGCACATAGTCCTGTTTGTAACCCAGAGATGGCAGTGAAGGTTTTGGCTGCTTTTACTGCTTTGAACAGCTGTTGGTACATGCTTTTTCCAACCTTGTTTCTTTTTCCAGCAGATAAGCTGTCCCAAATGGATGGTGAGATTTGTGGGTACATGCAATGGAAACACTTCTAAATGCAAGTCCCATTTACAAAGCTGAATCAATTCTTTGCCCAGTTTTCTGAATCCTTATTTAGACACTACTAGACAGTGGCACCCCATTGTCCCCATCTACACTAAAGGTCACAGCTACACTTACAGCACAGTACATTACTGGGTGGTGGATCAACACCTTAGCCTATAGATGGGTTGAGTGCAAGCATCTGCTCCTCATGTGCCACATTAGAGGTGTCATGCTTTGATCTGGATATCATCCTGCACTTATTCCTGATCCTACATGAGTCAAATAACTATTCATGGTACTTCCAATACTTCAATACTGTTTCTAATCGAACTGTTAAATTATCTAGGTGTTTCACATTGCCCCTGGTGGTTAGGTGAAGTGGAATAGAGTGGTGGAAGTCTTGTTCTGTGAATTCCAGATTGAGTGCCATGTCATTTAGAAACAGCACTGGCTCAGTGAGATGGTTCATGGCTATAAGTTATATATATTATAAATACTCTTTCATACATTATGATGTTGGGCAGTCTGCATATACACACATGTGGTTATCCATTTTTGCAGGTATTCACAATTTTTAACAGTAGAATAAACCTACGGTTAAAAATAAAATAATAATAAAACAACAACAACAACAAAAAAACAAAAAGTTTTTTGATAATTAGAATTCAGTATGCCAGGACAGGTAAGGACCTTTTTGCTGCACTGCCACTGCTCAGACATGTGGGTAATGAAGTCTGAAGTCAGGCCTGAGCAGTCTGCATCTGCCCTAAATTTCACCTGACCTTTCTCATGTTGACAGCACTGTGAATAACATACTTCTGTATAACACACAGCACAGACACTCAAGATATGGTCAAGGATTGTAGCTTTCTGATAAACACCAAGGTTTCTCACAACCAAACACTATTAATAATGCATATAATTTTATCCAAATACAAAATTTATTTGCATTCTTTTGAACCAGAGATATACATTTAGCTCTGAGGAATTTTCTGGCAGTTTTGAAACCCTGTGATACTGTACCAGCCATGACAGCTAAGAAATGCTCAATGAGGTATGCCCTGGTCTTAAATTATGCATGCTATGCACTCTACACACTCTCTCCCACCAAAGGTATAAAGACAGCAAGCACAACTAAGATATAAATACAGCAAGCACAACTTTAGGTCTTAACTGTGTCTGAACTTTGTAAGTGCTGCCATATTTGTAATTCAACGGTGTAAATGAATGAATAAACGAACAAACAAATAAATAGAGGCTTAGGTGTATTATTTAAACTCAGCTTTAGTAATTGCTTTAACCGAATCAGGGGCATAGTGGATCCCAGGAACACTGGGCATACACCCTGGATGAGACACATGTCAATCACAGGTCACTACAGACACTTTCACACACATGCACATCTAGAAGCAATGCATCTTAGTCAGTTAACCTATTGGCATGTTTCTGGGAGGCAGCAAGAAACCCACATAGACACAGGAAGGACATGAACAGATACTCCACAATCACTTGAGCACAAGATCGAACCAAGGACCCTGGAGCGGTGAGGCAGCAACACTACTCGCTGCACCAACCCACCAGCCAAGTTTAAGCTTCTTTTCTAAACATTTATTCTCCTAGAGCTAGAGCTTGACCTGGGCTGGCATTCATGCTTTATCACCACTTCTGTGTTTTGCCCTTCTAAGCACCTTAGTATTACTCCTGGTATTAAAATAAAATAGTGTAGCTAATAATGCAGTTTTCTGTACCAGTTTACAGTAAAAGTACATAAATAATCAGTTTAATGAGTTTAGGCATGTACTAATCACAAACTAATGAAGAGCTACCCTTAACTATGAGGTGAGTCTTACGAATTCATTTTTGAATAATGGCCACTGTGAGCACGTTACTACATATTTGTTAGTTCTCTATAAAAAAGAATATAAATGAAAGGCGCATCATTTCAAATTGTTTATATAATTTGCAATATGCAGCTGTGTACATGAACATTAATGGATGCTGCTGGATTATTTTCATAATTTATGCTGATCCACCTTATTGAACGTAGAAAGTTGCACTAATTATAAACTAACATTTAATTATTTCAAACACTGGTTCTAAATGTTAATAGATAGTAGCGTCTGCTAAATTAAAAATGTTACTGAATTAATTTCACCCTTGTGGGTAAAGGAGCAGTGTCCTGGACCTGAGTCACCCAGAGCATGTACTAGGACTACAGTGGGATTTAAAAAGAAATGGATGTAAAATGACACAAAACAGGTTGAGATGAAATTATTGATGTTTATTATTAGTGTAATTTTGCTGTGTTCAATAAGTGTGATCAGTGCAAATTAGGAAAGCTATCCAGTTATGTTTGTGTACATCAGATGTAACACATTTCATAAAATCTTAGTGGTAATGCTAATTGGACAGTGAATAAAATGCTGTCTGGCAATTAAACACTTGAGACAGACACTTCAAACACTTCAAGCAGCTGAAAAACAATGACGATTTTGGCTGTGTGAAAGCATTTCACTGTTTCTAGGTTCAAGGGTAAAATGGACCGTGTTATGTTTTATTGTTTACTGCTCTTTTATAAGACTCTTGTTTTCATGTTGTTTTAATTTGATTTGATTTCATTTTATTCTAGTTTATTTTATTTTATTCACCAGTCAAAATAGGCAAGAAAAGCCCTGGGTAAATTGAGTGACTTGGTCATGTACATAGTTTGAGTTCTCAGAACACTGGGTAGTGAGCCTCATAGGGGAAAAGTTGAAATACATCCAGAAGAGTTCATAGTGTTAACCAAATAACATGCTTTATAATAAATTACTATTTAATGAACTGAGAGGGGTTACATTTAATAACCCACAGAAATTGCTTTTTCTTAGTCTTTTGGAGTAAATATTATAATTCAGGGCAGCATGCTCTATTTATTATTAGCAAATATACATAAAAAAGAATCTTCAGTTGTTTACATAGCCTGTTGTATTTATATATACAATACAGACATATACATATACAATACATAACACTGATTTTGAACCAGTACCCTTAAAGAAGAACGTATTCAGTTGTGTAGCTTGAGCTGACACAACGGGGCTACAGCATTGTCATTCTACTCCCAGATCTTTAATTAAAACACAAAGTTTTGCTCTCTCTCTCTCTCTCTCTCTCTCTCTCTCTCTCTCTCTCTCTCTCTCTCTGTGTCTCTTTTCTTTGTTTCTTTCCAACAAAATCAACTTAAAATGTCACCATTATAAAAGTCCTCCTGCAGAAGAGTTTTGTACACATTATTGTAGCTGATTTAGAATAAACTTGTCATACTGCTAAATAAACATATAGAAAACAGATACCATCAATCCATCAATCCACCCATCTATCCATTTTCTGTACTGCATATCCTACACAGGATAATAGGAAACTTGGAACTCTGGAGCCAACCCATTGCAGTGCACAATCACACACACACTTACAACCATTCATACATTACAGACACATTATTGCCAGTCAACCCACAACACATGTCTTTGGACTGGAGTAGGAAACTGGAGTACCTGGAGGAAACACCACGAATCGTGAGGAGAAAATACAAAGTCTGCATTCCAAGCTGAGGCAGGACTCAAACCCCCAACCCCCAAAGGTGGAAGCATGGGCCAAAGTTTTGCCTCAGCCAAACATTTGACTATTTCTGCCTAACAAACAGACAAGGACGAAGCCTGTTAGATGACATTCAGTACTCTTCAAAACAGTACTGCTTGTTTTGTTTACTTGGATGCATTTCAACTGTTCCATTGAAATGCATCTGAGTCATGCTGCCAGTCTTCGGCTAGTCTTACTTAATAGGTCTCAGCTACTTCAGCCTCAAGTGAGCCTATCCCTTCTACCCTTAGTACAGCAAAGCTTCCCTTCACAACTTTTCCTTTTTCCCCCTAAACAAACTTTTTAGAAAACTTTCACAAAATAATGCCAGTGGGGCCGTAGTAAAAAAAATAATGGGATGGGAGTAAAACATATAAATCTGATACTATTGTGAATTCATAGTGCTTTCTGACAAGGTTTAAAAAAACAAGTCTTCTAAATAGCACAAATTCATAGTGCATCATTTTACTGCAGTTATGTTGAAAGGTATAGTAGGACACTGAATAGGTTGCTTCTATCTTGTGGCCATTTGTCACATTTAACCATCAAGCCACATTTGTTTTTACCCGGGGCAAACACATTGCTTAGTAAGTAACTTGAACTATGTCAGAGACATGAGGATTCATCCCAGCCCCAGATTGTTACGGCCGGCGGTGTCCGGCTGGATGGAACAGACCCAACGCGAAGCTTTCGTGAAACAAACGGGGTTTATTAAACATAGAACACGTGAGACAAAACATGAAACAGAAAACAGAAGCCGCGACACCACATCGGCCTATCTACACACGAGGACTAGCCACCTAAGAAGACAAAGACAGGACTATATATAGGAAACATAATCAGGAAAACATTGGGAACAGGTGATCAGGGGCAGGAACACACATTAGGCTAGGGCGGGACTTAAACACACACATGGCCGAGGTAAACAAAAACAGACACCACATGACAACCCCTACTGAGAGCCCCCTAGTGGTTCACCCTCAGCCCTGCTACCCGTAACATCTCCCCCCTCTCAAAGGCGCGGCTCCCGACGCGCCAAACCCTAGCCCCTCCCAAAAAGTCCGGTCCAGCGATGGGTCCTGGGGAGGAGCTAGGAACGTAGAGAGGCCGGTGGGGGGAGCGAGAAGCAGGGCGAGGCACTAGGGGGGGGAGCGAGAAGCAAAAGCAAGGCGAGTGGGGGGAAGCGAGGACCAAGGCGAGGCAAGTGGGGGGAACGAGGATCGAGGCGAGGCAAGTGGGGGGAACGAGGATCAAGGCGAGGCAAGTGGGGGGAGTGAGAAGCAGGAGCGAGACAAGTGGGGGGAGCAAAGGACCCGACGGCAAGGCCAAAGGGTCCGACGCGACGTCCACAGCCGAGCGGAGGCGCCGAACGAGGTCCACAGCTGAGCCGCAGAGCCGAATGACGTCCACAGCCGAGCCGCAGAGCCGAATGACGTCCACAGCCGAGCCGCAGGACCAAGCGACGTCCACCGCCGAGCAGCAGCTTCGAGCGACGTCCACCGCCGAGCACTCGCACCGAGCGACGTCCACCGACGAACGACGGCTCCGGGGCGACGATGTCTGCCTCGCTGGAAACTGGAACTCCCCGAGGGGCGGGAGGGCGGGAGCAGGGTGCTGCCAGACTCTCCTCCGCTGACGACGGGTGAGGCAGCGCCCCCCACGGAAGCTACATTGTGGGGCAACGCCCCCCACAGAAACATGGGCGGAGCGAGAGTCTGAGCAAACAAAACAAAAAAAAAAATTCTCGGGTCCGGGGCCCTGGCCGGAACTCTCCTCCGCCGGCGAGAATTGGGGCAACGCCCCCCACAGAAGCTACATTGTGGGGCGACGTCCCCCACCGGAACCTAGGCGGAGCGAGAGCCGGTAACAAAAACTTGAAACTCCGGCCCTTGGCCGGAACTCCTCCGCGGGATAAAAATGGGGGCACGCCCCTCACGGAAGCTACATCGTGAGGCGACGCCCCCCACGGAAACAGGAACGGAGCGAGCGAAATCAAAATTCCTCCAAAAACTAATTTTTCTGCCGTAACCCTCCTCCTTTCCCTAACCACGGGCGGAGAGAGGGGCGGAATCAACGAAAAACCCCCCCGAAAAACACCACTCCGACCCGGAGCGCAAAACGAAAAACCAAGCAAAAAATTAAAACCCCGGAAACAAAAAAACTAACCTTCGCGCTGAAGCTTCGCGCTGGATCTGTTCGGTTGGGGCTAGTCCTTCTGTTACGGCCGGCGGTGTCCGGCTGGATGGAACAGACCCAACGCGAAGCTTTCGTGAAACAAACGGGGTTTATTAAACATAGAACACGTGAGACAAAACATGAAACAGAAAACAGAAGCCGCGACACCACATCGGCCTATCTACACACGAGGACTAGCCACCTAAGAAGACAAAGACAGGACTATATATAGGAAACATAATCAGGAAAACATTGGGAACAGGTGATCAGGGGCAGGAACACACATTAGGCTAGGGCGGGACTTAAACACACACATGGCCGAGGTAAACAAAAACAGACACCACATGACAACCCCTACTGAGAGCCCCCTAGTGGTTCACCCTCAGCCCTGCTACCCGTAACACAGATATTATGATTTAAATCTATCATTTTGCCCATAAGACCTACTAAATTAGACTAACCAGAGGGAGGCAATATGACTAACAGAGAAAAAAAGTGAAAGACAAATAGAGAAATCTGTAAATGCAATTTATTGTGTTTTTTTTATTCAATGTTACTTAAGCAGGGCAGGCACATTGAGATAAAATCTCTTTTTCAAAGCGAGCCCTTCTGGAAATGATTAAAAACAGAATCATTCGTGCTGATAAGGGAATTCTGTTTGCTAGGGTCAGATGTTTCTGCAAGTAGTTCCATGATGAGAGAACACTATAACTAAAGACTGTCTTACTAAATTCAGTTCGCACTGATGAGTCATGTAATGTAATGCTTTTTGTTTGCAATATGTAAGATATAGAGAAAGGAATTTGAATACAAATATCCTTACACACAAAACACTACAATCTATCAGTCTTTGAACTGAAGGTGGTGGGAAATCAGTTATATAACAGAAATCCTTGTCAGAGGTGCATCTGGAAGACTGGGAGAGCACTATTAACGCTTAATGTAGTTTATTGGGTAAATGGTTTTAAAGGGTAAAATGGGCAGTAAATGACTCTAATACAGTATAATCACACACTATTGAAGTGTACCATACATTGCATCATAAGTCATTTCTGTGACACCACTTATTAATTATAGTAATTTACTTTTCATGAATTGATCTCAGCAACTAACTAAATAATAGGTGTAAGTTACTGTTATTGTGAAACATCATAACATCTCTTCTCTGAGCAGTGTTCCATGCCTACAACGCTGTAGTCATAAATTGTGGACCTGACACATTAACACACATACAGACTGATTCTCTCTGATTGCTTTTGTGTTTCTCTGCTTTTACGTCAGTCTATCTCTGGCTTAGCGTTAGTTTGTGTCTCTGCCTTTGTGTTAGTTTGTGTGGCCCAGCTTTGCTGCTTTCTGATCAACCAGCCATGGGCTATCCTACAACAAGTAAGTCAATGAGTGAGAGTGTAAAAGTTTAATGTATTGTAACAAACACTGTAGCATTTAGAAGGACAAAACATAGAAGTGGTGATAAAGCATGAATACCAGCCCAGGTCAAGCATTATTTCTAAGAGATTAAGTGTTTAGAATAGAAGCTTAAACTTGAGCTGATGGGTTGGTTCAGCAAGTAGTGTTGCTGCCTCACAGCTCCAGGGTCTTTTTTCTGCTGATTATTTTCCCGTAACCTTGCATCACTAACTTAAATGACCATCCTGAGTTTATTTCCCCCCACATAAATAAGTTTGAATTGAACACTCCAAAATTATTCTGTTTATTCATCTTTATACCAATAAAATAGATTTTCAAATATGAAAATCTTATACTTCTTATTAATATAAAATTAAATACACCAGAACCAATAGTATGGTTCTATATTACTATAACCCATTGCTATACTGTATAAGACAATTATAGCTTGCCCCTGTACAACTGAATACTTTTTACAGTAATATACATCAGCCACCAATTACAGGAATTAGTAAATAACTGTAAACAGCCATTGCAATAGCTGCAAGCAGGTTTTTAACTACCTGGCATTAACCTTATTGTCATTATGTAACTGTAAACAATCCAGGTAAGGTGTAACAGTATGAGGCAGGAGGGACACACACACACACACACACACACACACACACACACACACACACACGCACACACCCAGGGGCGATAAATTTTAACCAGTCTGCCTACTGGCATGTTTTTCTGAGGAGTGAGGAAACCAGAGAATCTGAACCCACGTGGTCACTGAAAAGAACATGCAGAGTCTTTCCATATAGACACTAACCAGAGTTTAGAATCACACTGAAGCTTTAAAGGACCCTGGAGTTACATTGATGACTGTTGCTTCTAGCATTTTGTATAAATCTTAAGTTAGACTTGTAGACCTAAAGTTAGACTTGTTAACTAAAATGACTCATTGTCTTTTTGACATCTATTTGTGAATTCAGTTAAGGCAAAACTCTCGCCCATGTCTAGCTTCGATGTGTTCAAAATATAGTACAATACACAGTGGTTGCATTCACCTGTAGCAAACAAAGACGATCTCATACGAGTTCCCCTGAATCTCCCTCAAGGCAAGCCTGTCCTAGCACACCGAACAGATCAGCACTTTCCCTGATGTGCAGAGCTTTTTGACATGTACACATAACATTCGGCATATGTGTTCTACATTACATCTGACATAAGAAACTGGTTGTGATACTATCAGAGGGGTTTTTATATTTATTTATTTATTACTATTGTTTTTTTGGGGGGGCGGTGTTAAAAGAAAACCATATAGAAGTTTGAAATACTGCAAACTTTGCGTGAACTTTCTTATCAAGACACAATGTGCAAACTAACTGTTTATGATGCCCTGTTTATGTATTTATCTTGTGATTTGCTTATCATTTGTTTTGTCCCTCCCCCTTTTGTTCCCCCCAAACTCCTGAAGCATTGTATTTGTCTGTGTTCATAATTGAATATTCAATAAAAAGTTATTAGCAAAAAAAAGACACAATATGCGAGACAATAAAAATAAAATAAAAATAAAACAAAACTTACATTGACTTCACTGATGGACATGAATATGTTCAATACTGTTGTAAACAACTTGGTTCGCTTCTCAGATAAATAATAAATGAAAAGAGCAGGAGTGCCATTTATAGTTTTTTTTTTCAACACAAAACACAATAACACAATAATATTAGTCACGTCGTTTAATGTCATCGCGGTCAACAAACATGGCTACCACAGTCTCCATTTCCCAACAAGCAGCAGCAATTCCATGCTCCCAGTCACCAGCCTTTTAATTATTTTACCTCTGTTAAATTATGTATGTTTGTTTTGCACCCTTAGGAATGTACTCTGTTTCTTTGGTTCCTGGTCTATATTTCTGTAAATATCCAGTTTTTGAACTCGAAGTTTTGAACTTTTGTTTTGTTTTGAGTTGTTTCCTGCCTTTCCATCTGTCTAGCCCTGGTATACCTGTTTGATCCTGTTTACCTTTTCCTGTTATTGATAAGAGTTTGTTTAACGTTTTTGGATTGTTTGCTGTGCCCATTTTTGCCCTGTTCCTAATTTTGTGACTGTTCCTTGACTTGTTATTATCTAAAGCCCTACATTTGTACACCAACTTTTGAGTCTGATCTGTTATATATATCTGAATATATTCATTCATTCATTGTCTACCGCTTGTCCCATCTATTCTCGGGTCACGGGGAGCCTCAGGTTCCCTCATGCTCTGAGGGGAATCTCAGGCATCATCGGGCATCAAGGCAGGATACACCCTGGACGGAGTGCCAACCCATCGCAGGGAGCACACACACACACTCTCATTCACTTACGCAATCACACACTATGGACAATTTAGAGATGCCAATCAACCTACAATGCATGTCTTTGGATCAGGGGAGGAAACCGGAGTACCCGGAGGAAACCCCCGAGGCACGGGGAGAACATGCAAACTCCACACACACATGGCAGAGGCAGAAATCGAACCCCCAACCCTGGAGGTGTAAGGCAAACATGCTAACCATCGTGCACCAAGCCATCGTGCACCAAGCCATCGTGCACCAAGCCACCGTGCACCAAGCCACCGTGCACCAAGCCACCGTGCACCAAGCCACCGTGCACCAAGCCACCGCGCACCAAGCCACCGCGCACCAAGCCACCGTACACCGTGCACCAAGCCACCGTGCACCGTGCACCGTGCACCGTGCACCCCCTGGCAAATATATATTTCTCCAAATTAAATTCATCGCACTCAATACAATTAACAAGGACATCAAATCACGCTAGAAAGTTTCTATGGTACAGTTCTATTGAAAAATGAAGTCTTGCATATTTTTTTTTCGCTGGTGATAACATTCTTGTTAAAACATTCATCCTTTGATTCAAGAATGTATTCACTCATAATCACACAGGAACACAAAGGTAAACCATATTTATTAAACAGTTCCACAGCACTACGAATTTTTTTTCCTCTTTACTACACTGTATAGCCTACAGGAAAATAAAAGGTAATATTTCATTTAATACCTTTGCACTGGTTTCAAGGTTTATTTGTAATTTTTTTTTTAAAGTTTATATGAATTTATTTTAGCCTCTGGAAGCCCTATTGCTTTGTTTTTTTCAGCTACTCCTGAATCTGCTAAGAAATCACCTTTTATTTCCCAAATTAAATTTTTATTTGTCATGTACACAACCATATATAATGTGGCATGTAGTGAAATGCCTTACTGTCTGCTTTAAAAAATGGAATCAATAAAAATAAAATGAGTGAAATAAAATAAAGAATAATAAAATAGTAAGAACAGAATTCGAAGTATATAAAAGAATATAAAAAATGAATAAAAAGAATAGAAAATTGTATAAATGAATGCAGATTGGTGGTAGAACAGTATGACAATTTTCAGTAACGTGCACGTGTACAAATTTCCTGCAATTTATGCAAATAAAAAACAAAAACAAAAAACAGTAGAGGTAGTGTGTATTGAGTAGACAAGTCAACCTCCAGCAACTTGTGTTTCAGCTCATGCACTTAACCTGAAGTTAAGTTTCTGATGCTCTCTGTTTCTGATGAGTGTTTCTGCTACTGAGCCTCCTCCAACTGCAGCAGCGCCATCTGCTGTGCAGGAGGTCCTCGTTTCACCACCATCCTTCTTCCATCTTCTGACTCTGGAATATCTGCTCCTCTGAGGCATCTCTTCACTTCTTTTCTGTCAAGGCTTGCCGGGCAGTGCAAAAGGCCTCGTCAATAATGTAAAGCTCTCAGGTGCTTCTGTCCATCAAAAAATGAATTGCTTACCTCTGTCAGAGAGAGACGCTGTCTCCACTGAGCTGGATCACCTTCTCAAAGACAGGATCATTGAAGAGACTGATGCTTTAATCCTGACTTTTTCACATCTTTGTCACTCAGACAGAAATCTTACAGAACCCAGTAATTCTATCATTGTGAACAACTTTTCTCTGCCACACATGATCGAACGAATAATGCAACTGCTCTCTGCGATGCATTTTATTAAGTATTGTTACCTACACACAATCACAATTTGATTGCTTTTGTCATGGACACAGGCTTCAGATTTTGCCAAGATCTGTTTGATTTTCCCTTCTCACTATTCTGCAGGGCTTTATGTGGCAAATCAATATGAAACCACTAGTAAATGGTTAATTTATGTATTGTCTAGTATGCTTGCTTTGTTACAAATGCGATTTAATTTATAGGCTTTGATTTACTGATTCTGTTGCAGATTTCTATAGCGGGTGCACTCTTACAAAAAGATGAACAAAGACTATTATTAATTTTGACCTGTCACTAAGGCACCTCTAATAACATAAACAGCTATCTAAAATTTTCCTTGGGAAGGAATGTAATGAGTATTTTCCCTCAAACACACAGAAAATACTAACAGGTATACAGAGTATTTAAATCTCAGTGCAACAAATCAGGTAACGATATTAAGAATACAGGCAAAATAATAGTTAACATGTAGATATAGGTAAAACAATAGTGTTAAAACAACAGGGAACGCTGCATGATCTATCACAACACAAACCTACATGAACGTTTATCAAGGTTTTTTTCAGTAGGTAGCAGGTAGGTAAAAACACATAAACCTGTGGTGTACCTGCTTTGTATTAATAACAATAGCAAATGATTAAAATACAAATTGTTAAATGAAACTCTCATTCTTAAGGACCACAAAAAATATACATAACTACGCTTATTATAGTGCCATGACAAAAATATTCAGAAGACCATCCATCCATTCATCCATCCAACCATCCATCTATTTCTGTATCATTTATCCTACACAGCATCACAGGGAACGTGGACCTTACCCCACGGGACTCTGGGCAGAAGATGGGGAACACCATGGATGGGGTGCCAACCCATCTCAGGGCACAATCCCAAACCCATTAGCACTACAGGCAATGTAGAGATGCCAAATAGCCTACAACACATGTCTTGACGGTAAGAGGAAACCCCGAAGCATGGGAGAACACGCAAGCTCCTCACACACAGGAAGGAGGTGGGAAGAGGTGCAAGGCAAATAGTCTATACACTAAACAACTGTTCTCACTGTTCAGAAGTCACTTTATGGAAGTCTGAATAAAGCCTCAAGTTTCTTAGCTACAAGTTCATGTCAAGTCTCAAGTCACTAGTCATGAACTTTAGATAACACATATATAGTCTGTTTTCGCTGTAGGCATAAATAAACACTGCAATATTGTTTCTAGGGAATGCACTACAGTGCACATCATACTAGCCTTATAGCCTTACTTCTATTTAATGTCAGAATTTATACAAGCAGGGTACTTACTCATAATTAATGTCAGAATCTATAAATACTTATTAACAACAACAAAAAAAATCTCATTCTCTTGAACTGACACTCATGCACTCTTTTGTAAATATATTGAACAGTTCTTCATCATAGATTTATTTGCTATCTATCAGGGACACAAGATCTGCTTGGGGAAGAAGCCACTAGGGTGTTCCAAAATCAAGTGAAAGCACCCGCAATAACCGAGTTTTTGTTGACCATCTTGGGGAATTGTTGACATATTCTGTGCACCTTTCAGGAAATGAGATTTGTGTTGACTTGGCTCTGCGCCTCATCAAACTGCTCACAGATCTGGTCTATCTCTACTGGTTGCACATGTAATACCTTTCTACTTACGATATATGCCATCTTGATAGAGACCCTACCACATCATTGTACATCTCTGGCACATGAGTAGCCCTCACTAGAGTCAGTTGTAAATGGTCCCACCTAAGGAGATCCTGTGTAAGATAGAGTGATCTACTCAACATTAAGAACATCACATTGATGTATGAGTGGACAAACTCAGACCTGGTATGAACAACTGTCAGATCAACTGTCATTAGTTCAAGCTGGTTGATTTGCTCTGATATCACACAGTTACCAGCTCTGGGTTACTGAGCAGAAGGTCACGGGTTCAAACCCCACCACTACTAAACTGATACAGTTAGATCCTTGAGCAAAGCACTTAACCCTCTCTGCTTCAGGGATGCTATACCATGGCTGACCTGTGCTCTGAATTCCTAACAAGCTAGGATATGCAACAAAAAGAATTTTACTGTGCTGTAATTTATATGTGACAAATAAAGGCCCTTTCTTCCTTCAAATAAAGGGTCCTTCCTGTACCACTGCCTGTTTCTCCGCAGTGCGTAATAGAGGCATTCGTGGTAGATATATCTGTTTGATAGGACATCAGCTCCAAACAAGCTTGTTCTGTTGGGAATTACCTGCATCTCCAACAAGCTCATTGTTTTTGGTCCTTTTACTGAGCCAAGGACTTTATATATGTGATGTTTGGGGTCCAAGCTGATAACCCACTTCTGAAATGCCTCTAGATCCAGCAAGCCTAGGAGAGGCAGTGCTGTCATCAATCCTAACATCCTTATCAGCTACCAGTACCGAATGTTGCCGTGATGTTGGTGTGATGGGTCTAATAATTCCATCAGACACTGTATTCTCAGTGAGTCTACTCTCATTTTAATGAACTGTGTGCCCTGCTTTGGTGTTTGGGAGCCCTTTTGGGAACACCTAATTTGGCAAGAAATATAGATGTCTGCCGAATGGCCTTTATGGCAGTATTCTGATGCCACTGGTCATCAAGGAAGACAGGGCTCGCATACCTGTTGTGCTAGGGAGCGTCCAAAGAACAGTGGCTGTCACAGCTAATTTGGAGCATAAACAATTTAGACATAGCATCCCCAGGCTTCTCAGATAAGGACGGAAAAGCTCTTGAATGAGCACTCTTGTCCTTGTTCTGCTAAGCAGTATACTGCTGAGATTGGTACAATTAGATTTACAATAATGCATTCACCTTATCCCTCTTGTGATAAGGATAAACAGAATTCATTTCTGAATTCTTGAGTTTTATATAGAGCTTCAAGAATCTGCCTTACTGATGTTCTGTAATAAACTGCCTTACTAATGTTCTGTAATAAAAAAACAAGGCTATCTAACAAGTCAGGTACTCGTAACCACATTAGGAATACATATGAATTCCATCAGTGCTTCACTTTTTCTTTTCTTCCTGTTTTTGCTTAATTACAATCACACTAAAGAGTACTGCAGTCAATGACTGAGCATTACAGTAACTGACAGGAAAGCAAAATGTTTTATTCATTCATAATATTAAAATTGGCAGTCCTAATTTATTCTTTTTGTCCATGTTTTTATAAAGATGGAAATTTAACAAGCTTTCAGTCTAGACAAGAATCAAGTTGAGAATCAATCAGCATGCGACTCAAGCCCCCATGTTTATTCTGATACTGTTCTCAAAAAAAAAGTAGTTAATAGGAGACGCATAAAATACAGCATCATTACAGAATAACAATAGTTCCTATTCAGACTTTCACTATGTAACTATGTCAAGCTCAGAAGACACTGCAGAACAACTTAGCAGGGTAAGACTTATTGTTAAGACAATAATAGTTCATTAATAATTATGCACTAATTCTTACTTAAATATAAACTAATAATGAGTTAAGGCATGTATTAATCACAAACAAATGAAGAGCTAAACTTATGAATCATGAAGGCTTATGAATTCATGCGTGAAGTACATGTCAGTACATGTTTGTTAGTTAATGTATTAATTAACACATATGGGTAAAAAAATCAAACTTGCTCTATTAGAAAGAATATGAATTAAATGTTGCATAATTTAATTTTTTTTTTATATAATTTGCTATATGCAGCTGCATACACAAAAATCACTGGATGAATCTGAATTATCATTATTTACATTTAACCTCCTTATCTAATGTAAAAATAGGCACTAATAATACACACCAATAATTTATCAATTTAAGATGTTTTTACATGGTCTGTCATTATACTGTTGTTGTAAAATAGTACTTTGCTCGATTTTTTATTTAGGAAGCTATGTTATATGATCATTGTTATGTGAATTATTAGTCAATAAAAATCAGTCACTTGACTCATGTCAGATGCAGCTTACCAGATGCAGTAAGATGGCATTGCAGTCTTACAGCTCCACCGTGCTCGGTTTGATCTTGGTTTACATCTGTGTTTTGAGTTTTGCCTGTTCTCCTTTTATTCATGTGGTTTTGCTCCAGGTTCTCCATCCAAAAACGTGCATCTTGGCAGATGGGTCATACTTTACTGCCTATTGGAATGGATGATAGTGTGAATGTGTGTGTACATGGTGCCCTGTGATTGACTGGAAAATGGAGAAGTGGACAGATTATTCTGCAAGTGTTGTTATTCCCTTGAGGTAAGATTTTAGCACATAACAATTCCAGAAAAAATAAATACCATGAGTCTATCACTTATCACTGAGTCCAAGCCCCCGTGCTTATTTTGATAGTTAATAGGAGACACGTAAATCACAGAATAACAATAGTTCCTATTCAGACTTAACACATAACAATTCCAGAAAAAAATAAATACACAGTTGCAGTAGTTAAACTTTTTTGGTGTTAAACTAAAATTGTATTTTATTCATAAATTTAAGCCCAAAGTATCATTAATTTCATGTATTATTCCGCATATTTTTATAAAATGAATAGTTCTGGTAATAATACAAACAACTGATAGAGATCATTAAAAAAGTGGCATCACAATGTTGCAGATTTCTTCACAGTATATGTAACTATTATCTACATTGTAATATGAAGGTGTCAAGTATTGCATCAAAAATATTCTTTCTTTCTCCTCTTCTTTTTCTGTTCCACTTATCCTACCCAAGATCAAGAGGAGTCTGGAACCTATCAAAGGCAGGGGACACCCTGAACAGGGTGCAAAGCCATCTCGCACACACAAACTCACACCAATGGACAATTCAGAGATGCAAATCAGCCTACAAAGCATGTCCTTGGACTGGGGGAGGAAACCAGAGCACCACGAGGAAACTCCTGAAGCATGGACAGAACATGCAAACTCTGTGCACACAGGGCAAAGGAAGGAATCCAACTCCCAACCCTGGAGATGCAAGGCAAACATGCTAACCACTAAGCCAATTAAACATATAATACATATTTTTAATCAATTACATCACAATTCTTTATTATATGCAAAAATATAGGTGTGTTTCAATAATTAAATATAGAAAGATAACATAATTACTGAGTAAATCTATATCATTTAAAAAAAGCAGCTGGAATGAACTCATTTAGTAAGTGTTCCTCTGTACACATTCATAGTACAGAGTGAAATTGCTGGTTTGATTTTTGCGTACATGTTGTACATGGACAGTTGTGCATTGAAATGCTTGTTGTAAGGCTCAGCTACTTTACAGCTGTGAAATTCAAAATACACTGTATACATAAAAAAGAGACAGATGAAGGAGAGGGGGAAGGAGAGGGAAGAACAAAAACCTGTACAAATACAATATACGTATAGGAGCAGTGGTGGCTCAATAGTTAAGGCTCTCAGATGGTTGGGAGTTCAAGCCCTAGCACTGCCATGCTAATACTGTTGGGCCTTTGAGCAAAACCCTTAACCCTCTCTGCTCCAGGGATGCTGGATCATGACTGCTCCTGTGCCCTGACCCCATCCACCTAACAAGCTGGGACATGAGAAACAAATTTCACTGTGCTGTAATGCATATGTGACAAATAAAGACTTGCACTGCGTACATAATAAGGAGACACATGAGAGAGAAGGAGGAGAACAGGAAAGAAAAATCCTTAAAGCATATGTGAACAAGAATGCAATAGGTATTATAAATATAGAAGAATACAATAAGCAGATGAAGCAGCAGTACAAAGTAGCATTAACAGAGTAAAATGGGTATAATAATCCAATTTTTAAAATATGATAATAATAAATATGAATAATACATTGCACAGAGACCGAACTGACCAGCAGCAAGTGCAATATATCTACATTTATAAATATATTCTTGTTTAACTCTTCAGAATTTACTCAGGATTTATTAACCAAGTACAGTTTAACCACAAGGAACAATCTTTAATATGTATAGCACGTATACACAACACTGTGCCAGTCCCGCTGCCTTATGGGATAGTACAGAGTGCATTGTTTTCCAGACTGTAGACTTGTGCTGGAAGCAGTAGGTCATCCGAGGATTTCTCTGGGAGTTTAGACCTGTGCCAGTGTTGCTGTTCATGATTATGGATATGCTACCCTGTCTATACCGTGACTATTCTTGCCTATACCTAGACCTATACACCTGAATGCTGCATCTAGTAATTTCACATGATACCAGTTCAACACATTTCTCTGTTTGTTCATTTTCTTGCTAGTTTTGATATCTATGTATTTAAATGTCAGGTTTACCTAAGCCTTGAACTCTACTTTTCGATGTTCAATTACATTTATTTGTATAACACTTTTAACAATGGACATTGTCTCAAAGCAGCGTTACAGAAGTATAGAAACATACAATAAAAATGATGAAGTTTAAAGTTAAGTTAATATTTATCCCTAACATTTATCCCTAAAGAGCAAGCCTGAGGTGATGGTGGCAAGGAACAACTCCCTGAGATGATATAAGGAAGAAACCTTGTGGGGAACCAGACACAGGAGGGAGCCTATCATCATTTGGGTGACACTGGACAGTAAGTAATGTAAATGTAAATAATGTCCATTCTTCCCAGCCTGCATCACGGTCTAACTACACACTCACACTTGATCACAGTCATACTTTTGATTACTATGTCTAATCACACACACACACACACACACACACACACACACACACACACACACACACACACACACACACACACACTCAATTTCCTCTGCATTCTGATGATCTATCTATCTATCTATCTATCTATCTATCTATCTATCTATCTATCTATCTATCTATCTATCTATCTATCTATCTATCTATCTATCTACTGTATATATTTTATTGCTAAATATTCTATGCTGTATATGTAAAAATGGAGTAAATGAATAGCCTAAATAAATGTATTTGAGTACATTGGCATAAAAATAATAACAAAAAATAATAGCTCATTATGTTCATGTAAATCATGTAATTAAAATTTGTTTATTTGCTATTGTGTTTAGTGAAATGAACCATTTTTAAAATGTTTCAACTGTTTTTGCATAATTTGACTCATTTTACATGAAGTTCTCCAACCTTACCTTAACCTTAGTGAAAATTGTTTTTTTTGTGTGTGTAATATTATTGCTTCATTTTTTTAAAATTGAGACACCACATATTACTCTCCATAGTGCAGTGATGAACTTTCAATGCCACATTTTTCTGCATAACATTTCACTTCAAAGCACACTAATAAAGCTTACTGCACTTCAATCCTGCACAAGCATCACCACCTTCATCTAATCAATAGTTAGCTCTTAATGCAGCATTTCTTTATCCCAGCCTTTGCTTCCCCAGACACTCTGCCCCCCCCCCCCCAAGGCTTACCCCCATCCACTGGGTGACGTGAGGAGTGCATAATTGCTGAAAGCTTTCGGGTTTGATTAGTTAGTGTGTAGCTCGTTAATTCACGCCTAATTAAAGAAGTGAAATGAGATGAGACACAGGGCTGACTAAATAATTGAGCCGAACGCTCTTATACACCAATAAAATCAATGAGGTTGTCATCTCAACCAATAATTGAACAATATTTATTTACAACAATGCGATAGCTTTGCAATATAATATCAAATCTATTGTCTGCCAAGAATTATTGTTGGCTGTTAAGGAAGCAAATTATAATATTATGTGTGTGTTTTCTGACAGTTTGTGTTGATTTCCAACACTCTTGGTAGCTAAAACCAAACCACGATCTAATACTTTTTTTTTTTTTTTAAATCTATGTTCGTAAGATATGGACCCCCACCTTTTTTCTTTTCTCACAATCATCAATTTCTGTTTCAGTGCTGTTGTTTGTTAGAGGTTAGTGTACTTTGGTATGCAGACACACACAGGATAGTCATTAAGTCCACATACATCTGAGGGATTTTGCATTTTATTTGCTTTTATTTTATTTTTTTGGATTACAATAGCAGACATTTTTTTTTAGTTTTGGTGCACATGGTCAGCTTGAACGTTTAGTCATTAAAAGGCAAAAAGAAGAAGAAGAAAGCATAGTGACTTCTTTCTTTGGCTTATTGGGAAAGCTTAATAAATGTCACTACTATCACAAAAGTAAAAGGAGCATGCTACAACTGTCTGTGTAAATGGAATCTGAAAATCCAATACACTGGCAAAGGAAAGGGACATAGAAGTTTGGAGGGAACACATTTATTTAGTTATATATATACACACACACACACACACACACACACACACACACACAAACACACACACACACACAAAAGCTCACTACAATGGTCATTTTTATGCCTTCTGTTTTCACACTGTAATGACACATTTGTTCCTTTTGTTCATTTGTGTTCTTTTATGCTTCTCCTGAAAAATCTGTGAACAGTTGTCTAATGGAAAAAATAAAAAGAAGGATAGTTAAGTAAAGAAAGGTAGAAACAAAGGTCACAGTCACATATAAATGCTATTTTTAGTCTCAAAAGATGAGCCAAGGGACATGAGCCATAGCTGAGGTGGTGCAGAGAGAGAGAGAGAGAGAATTTTTTTTATTAGAATTCTAACAGAGCTTGCGATAATCCTAATACATTTGCTCTGCCAAGTTGGCTCAGCAGACAGCAGGCCCAAAGTATTGAACACAACCGCAGTCTTCCTTACAAGTGAGATTTCAACCTGCTTTTTCTTTCTCTCATTTATGTCTTAATGCTTAGAGTCTTAGCATTTTCCTTGTGCAGCAAAAGCAGACTGCATCCTCCTTACAGACTACATCTTTTTTCTACCTGATTGTATGACACCAGGGTGCAGACTGTGTTTTGAGTCATGTTAATATCTTAAGCAAACACTTACAGACCTTAGTAGGAACCTTTACCACTTGCAAAAGAAGCATTAATGTACAGGAAATGAAATAATAGAAAGAAAGCTTGATGATTCGCAGCAGTATTTAGCATTCTCTTGGCTATTGTCAGATATCTTCCTGCCAGGTGAATGTTGCAATTTGACCTTTGCCATTTCATGTGCTTTACATTCATCTTTGAATTTTTATTTTGGTCCTTTCACCAGCACACACTCCCGCAATGCATATGTGCTATTTGCCACATTTCTTGGCTGGCATTTAAATGTGACTCACTAAGGTGTGTGGGCCTGACATTTTTGCAATAAGGTGGTGGTCCTCCTGGCAATTCTATTCTATAAAGACCCTTTAATGCCTTGGTGTCTTGTTAGCGGCAAGTGAATAAATCTTGCAATAAAGATTCCTTCACTAAACCTCTCTTGAATTAGGATCACATTAGGGAATTGAATTAAATCTACTTTATTTATTTTCAAAGGGGCACTAGGTAGCTGGGCAGATTAAACATCATTACCAAGAAAGCAGAAAATGCATACAGATATAAACTTACTATCAGACATTTGCAGCAGTTGAGGGCAGTATTCAATGGTGGAAACGTAAGTTCAATAGATAAGTCAATATTTATGTGAGGAGAGTTATCTATATTCAGATTCAGGCTAAGCAAAGGACCAAGTTGAAATCCCTGAACACAGTTCATGCCTTGGAGGTCGATTCCTTGGTAGGAGTTTTCAAATAGTGTCTAGGTTTCTCCAGCTAAATCAGGCATTCTGTGGTATAGAAAATAAGCAGATTGTTATTTTGCTGTCAATTGCGATAAAATGCAGCATGAAAGCAAGAGGCAACAACAACAACAGTACTACTACTACTACTACTACTACTAATAATAATAATAATAATTATAATAATATTTAAGGCTACAAACAGCAATTATGGTGGTCAAGCACCCAGACCTTTTAAGCCACACATTCACAAACATGCTACAATTGTTGCCTAAGCTATCAAGCAGAGCCACTTCTTTTAGGCAAATGGATTCAGTGGTGAGTTGTAGACACACACACACACACACACACACGCACGCACGCACGTACGTACACACGCACACACACACACACACACACACACACACACACACGTACATGATCTTGTTTACATGCACACATCACTTTAAATATTTGAAGTACACTTTAACTGTTATAAATGCAATAATTATTCTGCTGCTATTACTCACTGTCCCTAACCCTTGTCTGCACTGTCTCGTCATTCTCTGCACTTTGTATGTTGTAAATTTGGCACCTTGAAAGTTTTAGCTTTATGTTTGTCCGCGTCACCTTGTATTTTGTTTTGTGTAGCACCTCTGGTCCAGGAGGAACGTTGTTTCATTTCACCATGTACTGCATCGGCTATATATGTTTGAAGTGACAATAAAGCTTCTTTGACTTTGACTTTTGACTTTGACTGTGGTGTTTTCTGCTGCTTTGTAAACTTTGACGTTTAGACAGGTGTCATGATGGTGTGAGCACATCTGGGGTTTTTTTGCCAGTGTATTTGAATTTGCAAGCACATTAAAGAGGTTTTGAATAGTAAAATTCTTTTGATAATCTTTGTTTAGTTGAGTCTCAAGATGATGTGAGCCAAATTTGGTGAAGATTAGACAAAATTTGGAGAGGGAGTAGAAAAATGGCTCTTAGACATAGAGAAGTATGTTTAATATGTTATTGTAACCTTGACCAGTAGGTGGCACTGTCATGAAATTTGTTGGTCAGCCTCAGGTCAAGTTTCTGAAGATGTCTACAAAGTTTTGTGTCATTGCTGAGATACAGCCTCACTTCCTGTTTGGTGGCATTGCTGTCACATTCCTTAACCCGTTATGAGAAAACCATTTGAAGTATTTAAAATTCTTTCGTTGAGATGTGCTAAATTTGGTGATGATAGGCTATAATTTGTATGAAAACAACTGAAAATCTGTTTTTGACCAAATCCAAGATAGCAGAAAATCTAATTAGGTAGAAATTGACATTAAAAGGTACACTGAACTTGTGTTGAATCAGGGAATTCAGGAAAGCTTTTACTGACTTTTAGATTTTGGACAAAAGGTTATGACCAAAAATGTACATCCAAATTATGCCCAAATTTGACCCCATAGTGGCACTTAGAACATTGGCAGCCCTTGGCCCAAAGAATGTTTCTTAGCCCCTTCACAATCAGTGTGCCAAATTCCACAACTTTTTACATTCGTTCGAGATTCTGGTCTATGTTGTTATGATCACATTGCACAATTTCTCACTGAATACTGAGCTCATTGTCATGTTCATTAAACCAGTTTGAGACGACTTTTGCTTTGTGACATGGTGCATAATGCTGGGAGGAATGAAGGGATGCACAGGAATAACAACAAATAGACTGTGCCATTCAAGTGATGATTGCTTGGCATGATAAGGCCCAATATGTGTCAAGAACACATTCCCCACACTATTATACCATTTCCACCAACCTGGACTGTTGACACAAGGCAGTTTGGCCCATTGATTCATGCTGTTTGTGCCAAATTCTGACCCTACCATCTGTGTGCCTCAGCAGAAATCCAGATTCATCAGACAAAGCTACATTTTTATAGTCTTCAACTGTCCAGTTTTGGTGATTCCTGTACTTACTACAGACTCAGCTTTCTGTTCCTGGCTGACTGAAGTAAAACCTGATGCTGTTACAGTTCACCCTCCCCAATGTTCAATGTGTTGTGCTTTCTGAGATGCTTTTCAGCTCAACACAATAGTACAGAGTTGTTATATGAGTTACTTTAGCCTTTCTATCAGCTCAAACCAGTCTCAATATTCTCCACTGACCTCTCTCATCTACAAAGCATTCCCATCTGCAAAGTTGGATGTTTTTTTATTCACTGCACCATTCTGAGCAAACTTTAGAGACTGTTTTGTGTGAAAATGAGACAAATCACTGAGATCACATTTTCCCCCCGTTCTGATGGTTGATGTGAACATTAACTGAAGCTGCTGGCTCGCATCCCCATGATATTATGAATTGCACTGCTGCCACACAATTGGATGCATGAATGAGTAGGTGTTCCTTATAAAGTGCTCAGTGAGTGTAAATAGCATGTAACTCCTATTAACTACTCACTACAAGTTTAAGTCAACTCTCTACAGCCCTTCTTGAACAAACCGGTGAAGGTGATTCAATTAAAAAAAGTAATTAAAGCAAACAAGCACATGGAGCACATGTAAATGAGAGTTGGTGTGTGAGTGTGTATAGTCTTTGTGGGAGCTAATTTTCCAAAAACAAACCTAAATATTGTTGTGAGGAATTGATGAAGGAAATACAGCTCCCATGTGAAAACCTTTTGGTATGGATGTCAGAACACCATGTGTGTGTGTGTGTGTGTGTGTGTGTGTGTGTGTATACAAGCATCTGTGTAGAGCCAATGATTATGACTGACTATTTGGCTCAAACCCAAAGGCTTTCATGTATGTGTTGAGGGACCCAGCTTTGACAAAGCATGTCACATCATGTCAGATCTAATGAGACACAGAACTCACTGGGAAGACCAGCAATCTCACCTCCAGCAGCAGTTTTTTTAACAGTTTCCCCATCATTTTTCTCCACCACTGTCTGATTGTTATCCATAAAGGGGGTTCGCTAGTCCAGCTCGACAGCCTTTCCGAGACACACTGCATGTCTCACTGGCATGCAATAATTGACCATAACTCCAAGATGGTTTTATGATAGTAAAAATTCACAAGTTGGCTCTTATAAGAAGTTCTGAACAGTGAAGGCTGTAATTAGGTGTAACTTTTCTTACAGCTCCATTCATTTAAAATCCATTACAATTGCACAGGTTTATTACAAATGCTGTGAATCTGATGTGGGAACGCCAGTCTTCCTCGTCGTTCTCCACCTCAGCTTCACAGTTACACAGCCCTGCTATTTTTACCTTCGAAAGAAGGTCCGAAGGAAGTGAGCTGAGGCAGAGGTGGCGACCAAAGAGAGGGAGAGAATTACATTTATCGCATTACTGCTCTTCCATATTCATGTAAAACTCAAGTGCAAAGCATCAGTAATCAGTTCCACTTGCTGCTGAACATCTTAAGTGCAAACTGAATGTGCATTATTGTAAGTGTGTCCAATACTGGCCTCTCTTCTGCTTCTGTGACTAAACCTCTCTCGTCTATATACACATCCACATGCACCCACCCACCCACATGCATGCGTGCACACACACACACACACACACACACACACACACACACACACACACACACACACACACACACACACACACACACACACACACACACACACACACACACACACACACACACACACACCCCCACGAGTAGGAGCTAAGCTTAGATAAAAGAGGCAGCTCTTGCCTGCACAGTGTGCCACCTCTACAAATCACTTTGTCAAGCATGATTTTCACACTCGAGCTCCAGAAATATTACTCTGACCCAAGCCCACTCTGCATAAACAAAATTCAACCAGACATGACCACTTCTACTTCTACATACTACACCATATTGAAGAGATCACAGTTTTTCTTATCTCTTTCTTCTAAAAATATCCGAACGCCTCCTAGTTAACTAGAACAAATACGTTCAGGATGTAATGCTGGGCTTAATGTTCTATTGCAAATTACTTGATTACAAATGAATTTCAGGCACGCCGTAAGCAAAAGCGAAAGCCATGTGTGAAGTGGTTTGATCGATTGTATATGTACTGAATATGAGCAGTCAGTGCTTGCTTTGCTCTCTAGTGCAACAGTTCTTCCATTTCCTATTTAGATGGCTTGAGGATTTGCTCTGAGACAACATGATGCATTTTGTATATAAATTTGGATATAATTTCCCTTGTGTGTTTATGAATTGTATTTAAGCTATCTACATGAGCAAATTTCTGATGCATTTTATGACATCGACTGTATGGAACTAAAAGCTAAAATCTGGTCTAACAATTTTGTGCATCTTCATGTAGCTACAAATGAATTCCTTAAAAAAACCAACCAAACAAAAAAACCCCCACAATCTACGATGAATCTTGTCCATTTTAGGGAGTCTGTGTCCACTGTATACCCAGATTTCTGTTCTTGGCTGTCAGCAGTGGAACTCAATACACTTTTCTGCTGTGGTGGCTCATCCACCTCAGGGTTCAAAGAGTGAATATTTGAGTTCCCGCAGCGGTCCTGTCAGCTCAAACCGGTCTGGTTGTTCTCAACTGTCCTTTCTCACTTCCTCATTTCTACCTGCAAAACTGCTGCTCCCTGGATAAAGTTTTTTTGTTTTTGCAAACTCCAGAGTAACTTGAGACTGTTGTGTATGAAAATCCCAGAGGGCATATTTTAAAGTACGCACATTAACCAACAAGTCTGGCACCAATAACCGTTCAAAGTCACAAAGATGTCATTTTTTTAGGTTTTAGTGTTTGATGTGAACAATAACTGAGGTTTGTGACCTGTATTTGCATCATGCTGCTTCCACATGATTAGCCTACTAGATAATTGCATGAATGTGGAAGGATAATGTATGTTTTTATTTAGAAATCTATCAATTCAGATGATTCATACAGTACACTGTAAAATATGCAAGTGTTAATAAAAAAAAATAAACTTTCTGTACTTATTTCCATCTGGCCTTTCAGTGCTGCCTTCTTCTTCTTCTTCTTCTTCTTCTTCTTCTTCTTCTTCTTCTTTTACTTCTTGCCTAATACTTCTGAGGTTGAATGTTTGAATCCTGACTCTTCCCTGTGTGCACAGTTTTTGCATGTTTTCCCCGTGCTTCAGAGGTGTCCTCTGGGTATTTCAGTTTCCTCCCCCAGTCCAAATACACGTGTTGTCGGCTGAGTGGTGCCTCTAATGTGTGTGTGTGTGTGTGTGTGTATGTGTGTGTGTGTGTGTCCTGCAATGGCCTGGCACTCTGTAAATAGTATCCTGGGTAGGATGAACACTAAAAAAAAAAAAAAAAAAAAAAATATATATATATATATATATATATATATATATATATATATATATATATATTCTGCAGGGAATAACCTATTCACTCTAGAGTATTAGACACCATTTTGCCAAATTATCTTCCTTCCCTGACGTTTGGAATTGAACTTCTACCTCGTAGCAGAGGACATCCGACTATGTCAGTTCATGTCTTTCCTAATTTAAAGCCTCACTGTTGACATGGACTAGATTACACTGAACCCTGTGCACCCTCTTCCTCTTCAAACACTCCCTGCTAGTTATAAAGCAACTCACACACACACACACACACACACACACACACACACACACACACACACACACACACACACACAACCTTGCTTTTAGACTTGCACTGTATATTATTAATGTACATTTTTTTTCCTTTTAGTCAAGCCATTCACATCTATAGGATATATTCTTTGTAGTTATATTAAGTCATTGTTGGCCTATGTTCATGGAAGTAATGTGTAGGATAACAATGTGTGCACTGCCTTGCACCCTGAGCTCAATCAGCCTTATGCTATTTTTCATTGTCCTGGAAGCACTGCTTGCCTAAAATTTACATCTAACTCTATGAGTAGAGTTATAAATACATTAAGATAAACTATTCATTAGTGAGGGCTACACCATACACACACATACACAATGAGACAGAAAGAGAGAGAGAGAGACAGAGAGAAAGAGAGAGAGAAAGAGAGAGAGAGAGAGAAAGAGAAAGAGAGAGAAAAATAATGCAGTGTGCGGGAAGCTTGCTCTATCTGCAGCATCTAAGTGCTGTCTCCGGAGTTCTGCCAGTGGCTTGACAGGAGCAAATAAATATGAATTGATCGATGCTAAGCTGCCACTGGTGTCGGGAACTGTGTTATGATGTTTATAGAGGAGAGAAGAGGATGGAAAGGTAATGGGTCTTCCAACTTTTACTAATCTCAGGGTTCTGATTTTCATATCACATCTACGCCTGTATGCTCAGTTCGCCTGTTGTATTTATTTATCATTAGCCTCACCAGGTTTGGCCCACCAGAGTGTCTTCATAAAGAAGACAAATGAAACATTTTCAGCAGTTGCTGCTAAGATGTTTATTCAGCACTATACTGATCCTGATAGATGTTAACAACAGACAATTATTGTTCATCTAATGCAAGGGCTGCCCCTGAGAAATACTGACAGAGTGTATCAATCCCCTTGATGTATGATAATACCTGGGTGTTTGTCCCCCCAATCTGTCACCACTGTGTTTAATGAATTATGAATTGCACCTATGGTTTTCAGAGTGCATTTAATAGCTCTAGCTGTTTTGGTTTCTACCCATCACGTGGGAAGTTCACACTGCCCCACATATGCACTATGGAAGTGTTTCCAATTAGATCCCAAATGCCACTGAAACAGAAGATCCCTTGGTGTTTTATGAATAGGACCACTCCCAGGGCAATAGATATTATATCTCATTACCAGCACAGCGGTCCACCTGGGGATTGTGCTCAGGCAAGTTGAACGCTTAGGCAATTGGCTTCTCTCGTACTCTCTCTCTAAGCCTCTTTGTGAAACTGATTGAGTTTGCTCTCCCAAAACACCCATTTAATGTCAAACTCAAATATGGTCTGACCTCAATTTCCATGAAAATGCTCGTGTAATATGTGCATGCAGCAGTTTATTTTTAAGCCGACTGAACACTATTTGTGAATTACACATTCCAAATGAGAAACTCACAGCAGGCGTGGAATAATTACACAAATCCTGCACTTAAAAAAGTGGCAGTAAGTTGTTGTAATGTAGTTTGATTCTTGTGAAAGATTATATCAAATTAGATCTTAGTTCATTTACCTGAACTAAAATGTGAATACATAGCAAAAGTAAAAGAAGATGCTGCTGCATGTACAACCTGCTGTAATTATGCTACAGTAAAGGATGGAATTACATGCAATATTTAAATGAGTTGGTTTCTTTGCCGGAAAAAAACTCACTTGTGTTTAAATTTAACTTCCCATTAATACTCTATACATAGGGGTGCATTTATTTATTTATTTATTTATTAGATATTATTATGTATGGAATTTGGAGTTAGTCAGTGAATCTCTAGATTCAGAAAACACAGTAGTATCTGTAACTCCACATCTATGATTTAAACAACAGTACAAGTAGCATGAAATCATTTCTAGAATTCCCATAAATTTTGTAAAATTATATTGGGTAAGGGACATAAACATTAAGAATCAATTAAGAATCGTCATATATTATTATTATTATTATTATTATTATTATTATTATTATTATTATTATTATTATTATCAAAAGTTTATTGGTCACATGCACAATCATACACGTTTGCGACATGACATGAAATGCATTTTATGACTGCCCATTTTATGCAAAAAAAATTATCAAATAGAATAGAGTTAAAAAAATACATAAAACTAAATATAAAAAACAATGACATGAAATAGCATAAGATAAAAATGGGATAAAATAAAATAGGATGAAAAGGAAATAGCTGTGCAAAGTAGATTAGCAAATGAAATAAAATGTTGTTATTATTATTATTATTATTATTATTATTATTATTATTATTATTATTATTAGTCTATGTTTTAGATATAAAGACCTTGAACAATTTATATTATATATTATATTACATACGCAATTTTATTAGAATTTAGGATTTAGAAAATATTTAATAGACCTATATAAATTGTCCTAAATATTTATTAATATACATTTTTTTTTTGGAAATCGTTCTGGTCATTCAAAAACACTGCAGTTTCTCTGAAAGCTAAATGTCTATCAGGAGACTAAGAGCTAGGTTATAGTCAAATAGTTGGTTCATTCATTTATTCATTCACTCATTCATTCATTCATTCATTCATTCATTCATTCATTCATTGTCTTCCACCTATCCGGAGCCAGATTGCGGGGGCAGCAGTCTAAGCAGGGATGCCCAGACTTCCCTCTCCCTCAGCCACTTCCTCCAGCTCTTCCAGAGGGATTCCGAGGCGTTCCCAGGTCAGCTGAGAGACATAGTCTCTCCAGCGTGTCCTGGGTCTTCCCTGGGGTTTCTTCCCGGTGGGGCATGCCTGGAACACCTCCCCAGGGAAACGTCCCTGAGGCATCCGAAACAGATGCCCGAGCCACCTCAACTGTCCCCTTTTGATGTGGAGGAGCAGCGGCTCTACTCCTACCCCTTCTTTACCACAACAGACTGGTACATAGACCGCATTACTGCTGCCGCTGCACCGATCCGTCTGTCAATCTCACGATCCATCCTTCCCTCACTCATAAACAAGAACCCAAGATACTTAAACTCCTCCACTTGAGGAAGGAACTCCCTTCCAACCTGGAGGGTGCAAGTCACCTTTTTCCGGTAGAGAACCGTGGCCTCAGATTTGGAGGTGCTGACCCTCATCCCAGCCGCTTCACACACAGCTGCAAAATGCCCCAGTGCATGCTGTAAGTCCAGGCTTGAAGGAGCCAACAGGACAACATCATCTGCAAAAAGCAGCGATGAAATCCTGTGGTCCCCAAAACGGACTCCCTCTAGCCCCTGGCTGCGCCTATAAATTCTGTTCATAAAAACAATGAACAGAACTGGTGACATAGGACAACCCTGTTGGAGTCCAACATGCACTGGGAACAGATCTGACTTACAGCTGGCAATACTAACCAAGCTCCTACTCCGGTTATATAGAGACCGAACAACCCTTAACAGAGGGCCACGGACTCCGTACTCCCAGAGCACCTCCCACAGAATGCCATGAGAAACACGGTCGAATGCCTTTTTTTACAAAACACATGTGGACTGGTTGGGTAAATTCCCATGAACCCTCGAGCACCCTGTGGAGGGTATAGAGCTGGTCCAGTGTTCCAGGACTAGGGCGAAAACCCAATTGCTCCTCCTGTATCCAAGGTTCGACTAACAGTTGGACTCTCCTCTCCAGTACTCTGGAATAGACTTTCCCTGGGAGGCTGAGGAGTGTGATCCCCCTATAGTTGGAACACACTTTCCGGTCCTCCTTCTTAAAAAGAGGGACCACCACCACGGTCGCCCAGTCCAGAGGCACTGTCCCTGACCACCACGCTATGTTGCAGAGATGTGTTAGCCAAGACAGCCCCACAACATCCAGAGACTTAAGGTACTCAGGGCAAATCTCATCCACCCCCGGTGCTTTGCCACCAAGGAGCTGCTGTGACCTCAGCTTGGGTGATGAATGAATCTACCTCTGAGTCCTCAGCCTCTGGTTCCTCTATGGAAGGCATGTCAGTGGGATTGAGGAGATCCTCAACGTATTCCTTCCACCATCCGAAAATATCCCCAGTCAAGGCCAGCAACTCTCCACCTCCACTGTAAACAGTGTTGGCAGAGAGCTGCGTACCCCTTCTAAGGTGCCGAATGGTGTGCCAGAATTTCCCATAGGCCATACGATAGTCCTTCTCCATGGCCTCACCGAACACCCTCCCAGACCCGAGTTTTTGCTTCCGAGACCACCCCGGCTGCAGCTCGCTTGACCTGCCGGTATGCCTCAGCTGCCTCTGGAGTCCCCCAAGCCAACCAGGCTCAATAGGACTCCTTCTTCAGCTTGACGGCATCCTTTACTGGTTTCCTTCCCGTAGGCCCACCACCTGCAGGAAGCAGCAGAAGGGTCTGGTACAGTGTGTTTTGTGTAGCAGTCATGGGCGGGGGCCGCGTCGACCCAAACCCTGGACAAAGAATTTGGCTTTTGGGATGTGGAATACAGCTCACTGGGGGGGAAGGAGCCTGAGCTGGTGAGGGAGGTTGAGCGGTACCGGCTAGATATAGTCAGGCTTGCCTCAACAGCCTGGGCTCTCAAGGAGCCCAACTCCTTGAGAGAGGTTGGACCCTCTTCTACTCTGGAGTGCTCCATGGTGAGAGGCGTCAGGCTGGGGTGGGCTTGCTTATAGCCCCCAGCTCAGCTGCCATGTGTTGGAGTAAACGAGAGGGTTGTTTCCCTGCGCCTTTGGGCCAGGTGCCTCACTGTTGTTTCGGCTTATGGGCCGAATGGCAGTGTGGAGTACCCAACCTTCTTGGAGATCCTGCAAGGGGTGCTGGAAGGTGCTCTGACTGGGGATCAATGATCGACCTTGTGGCCGTGTCATCTGACCTTCAGCTGCATGTCTTGGACACTCGGGTGAAGAGAGGGGCGGAGCTGTCAACCGATCACCACCTGGTGGTGAGTTGGATCCGCTTACAGAGGAGGATGCCGGACAGACTTGGCAGACCCAAACGTATTGTGAGGGTCTGCTGGGAACATCTTGCTGATCCCTCTGTTAGGGGGGTCTTCAACTCCACCTCCAGGAGAGTTTCAACCAGATCCCGAGGGAGGTTGGGGACATTGAGTCTGAGTGGACCATGTTCTCCTTCTCCATTGTTCACGCAGTCATCCGGAGCTGTGGCCGTAAGGTCTCTGGTCCCGGTCATGGTGGCAATCCCCGAACACAGTTGTGGTTTATTGTGCAGAAAGCTATTTTGGCAATACATAACAAAATATAAACATAATCTAAACATAAATTGAAAAGAGTTCATTTTTATACTGAGTTGTTTGTACAAAGGACACGCAATACTATATAGATAATGCCAAATTAAGAAATAAACAGAAACTTACAGTTAGTTGCTCCTTTTAGAATTAAATCATCTGTCTTTCATCACAAAATCATGGAAGAATAGCAATGAACCAAATAGAATCCAAACATATTTATATCATTAATTAAAATACTTTTTAAATTGTGAAACATCATTTTTATTCCATTTCATTCATCTCTTTCACCTTATAACTACTTTATGCTGGAACACTATATACATCTTTACCTCAGAGGAACATTTTATATAATACAATAATTACTCTGGATTTCCCATATGTATTCACAAGACTCTGTGACCAAATGGATTGAGTAGAGCAGAAAAGGCTAGAAAAGGACTGCGCTTATCTGCGACCAGTTCCTCTGTGAGTTATTACACACCATAAAGTCACGTTACAAAGTACTATCATATGGATGATGTTAATTTAAATGGATTTAGTTTTCTCATATGCAAGTGCTGCAAGTGTCTGTGTGTATTCTAAGGCACAGGCATGAGCACTGTTCTTCGTCCCTAAGGCTTGTTGTATGTGTAAGATCTTAACACATGGTGCAGTGTGATAGCTAACAAATCATACTGTCATGTATTTATAATAAGAATACATTTTACTCCATTAAGATCAGATATATTACAAAATTTTTTCACTGTAAAATGTAAAAAACAGCTCTTTCCTAAATATTGGGCTTTCTTTGTCAGCAAGAGTCTGTCCTTTGACAAACTGCTGCAACAAATTTGGAAGCACAAAATTGTCTTTACATGCTGAAGCATTACAAATTCCCTTCACTGGAACTAAAGACTCCAAATTAGTTTCATTATCTCGATGCCCATGTGCACAAGGTTTGTTAAGACTGGAGTGCAAGATCTCAACCCCATTTAATGCTTTTAGAATAAACTGGAATGCCGAATCAGATCCTGATCTCAATAATACACTTGTGGCTGAATAATCACAAATTCCCACAGCCACACTCTGAAATCTAGTGGAAATCATTCTTTTAAATCAATACTTTTAGTCACAGAGTGTAGCAGTGATATCAGTTTACTTGTCATCTATTGTGTCTTTTAAATAAGTGCTGTCCATTAGTGCTTCTTGCTATTTATCTCCTACACATTTTTACATTTTACCTGGACTGGATAGATCTGTCATTTGTAGCGATATAACTGTATTAGTTTTATCAGGTTTTTTCCACAGTTTAGATCAGTTCCTCCTCACATTGTGCCTTATCTACCTTCACAGACAAATGTTCTTGCTGTTCTTTTTCATTACAGCTTTCTAAGTTAGTCTTTCTCTCTCTCTCTCTCTCTCTCTCTCTCTCCCTCTCTCTCTCTCTCTCTCTAAATAGTTATTTGTGTCCCCTGCTATGTCTTCTGATATGATAAAACATCCCCCAAGCCTCTGCTGCCTCTAAATTGCAGTCTGTGATTGTCTATACCTTGTTTTCGTGTCTAAAGCTATTCCTTTGATAATCATTTATTAATTGTTAGTTCACTTTTGTCTAATAAGAATGGTTACAGGATATTAAAGAAGGAATAAAGTTTGGTTATTCAGTGAAGTGGTCCATATTGCACAATAAAACCTCTAATGTTAAAAATTCTGAAAAATAATAATTAAAAAAATCTAACAAAAGAGTCACATTATAAGATGTCTGCCATATATTATTATTATTTTTCCATTGTCTGTACCACTTATGGGGCACGGTGGCTTAGTGGTTAGCACGTTTGCCTCACACCTCCAGGGTTGGGGGTTCGATTCCCGCCTCTGCCGTGTGTGTGGAGTTTGCATGTTCTCCCTGTGCCTTGGGGGTTTCCTCTGGGTACTCCGGTTTCCTCCCCCAATCCAAAGACATGCATGGTAGGTTGATTGGAATCTCTAAATTGTCTGTAGTGTGTGATTGCGTGAGTGAATGAGAATTTGTGTGTGCCCTGCGATGGGTTGGCACTCCGTCCAGGGTGTGTCCTGCCTTGATGCCCAATGATGCCTGAGATAAGCACAGACTCCCCGTGACCCGCGAATAGTTCGGATAAGTGGTAGACAATGAATGAATGTACCACTTATTCGATCTATTCTTGGGCCACGGGGAGCTTGTGCCTATCTCAGGCATCATCGGGCATCAAGGCAGGATACACCCTGGACGGGGTGCCAACCCATCACAGGGCGCACCCACACACACACACACACTACAGACAATTTAGAGATGCCAATCAATCTACAATGCATATCTTTGGACCAGGCAAGGAAACCCCTGAGGCACGGGGAGAACATGCAAACTACGCACACACACACATGGCAGAGGTGGGAATTGAACCCCCAACCCTGGAGGTGTGAGGCAAATGTGCTAGCCACCAAGCCACTGTGCCTCTCCATGTTATTATTTTATTTTGTTTTATAATTTTTTTTTTAATATATGTTTTATATTTATTATTTTTTGTAGTTTTTTTTATACCACAACAACAAAACAACAACAACAAAACAACAACAACAATAATAATAATAATAATAATAATAATAATAATAATAATAATAATAATAATAATAATAATAATATAGTATTTTACTATTTACTATCATGTTTAATTCATATTATTAGAAATAATAATTTGCATTAATCTGGAGGTGTGTCCTTTAAATGCTATTTTCATGATTCATATATTTTGGTACCTGATCAGCAAACCACACATTATTTAGTATAATGACTAAAATATTATAACAATATTATCATTTAACAACCTCCAGGCAAAAACTATTAAAGAAGCAAAGGAACACAAAAAGGAAACAATGTCAGTGTTACACAATGCTGCTACTCTTTCTATTCTGTTACTTTTAAATACTTTAAACAGCATTTGCTTATATATGTTTATAAATTCAAAATGTTAATATCATTTTGGCATCATCTGGGGAGGAAAGGTTAGCAAGGAGATTGAGATGAGCAAGATATTCACGTGTCATGCAATCATCAGATTTAATGCATATTAATGTCGTATTATCCCTGCAGGAAGGTTATTGTTATGGATAGCAGTAGTAGGGTAACAAATAACTTGTTAGCATTTCATGTGATATTATTTATTAATGATTTCTTTATTAAATGTCGATTGGTAAACATACAACGAACCTTGAAGATGTGTAAATATATTTAATGACTGGATGTGTTTTCACCATGTAGCAAAGTTTCTAACCATCTCTCTGTAAGTGGTAAGAAGACGCTGCCATATTTGTTGACTCAAAGATGTTAAGATTGTTTTATCTACTTAAAACAATTCTTACTGTTAAGCAAACTAGTTTTATAGTAACACATTTTAAGTAAATTATTAACCTAAAATGATAAAAATTACCTTTTCACCTTTTTCCAATCTTTAACTGTCCAGTTTTGTGATCCTGTTTCCACTATGACTAGATAATAGCATAAATAATTAGGAGTACAGATGGTCCTAATAAAGTGCTTAATGAGTCTATCTATCTATCTATCTATCTATCTATCTATCTATCTATCTATCTATCTATCTATCTATCTATCTATCTATCTATCTATCTATCTATGTTGTATAATACTGTTTGAGTTTTGTAACTGGTAAACCTAAAAGTATGCCTTATATGAGTTTTTATTTATGATTTGTATCAATTATCTGCTGCTGTATTTTGCACCCAGTTTAGCTCAAGGTGTTGGAGATGCTTCACTTTCATTAGTAATTCAGTTTCTTTTTTTTATTCAACATCAACATAACATCTATGTATTCATGACAGCACATCTGTACTGTGCTATGCCAATGTGTTCTGACCATCTTTATGCTAATCCTTAATGGTTATATAAAGTAGTACTTTTTCAGATACAGCACCATTGTGACACTTTCCTTTACATATTAATGTGCACTTTTTGTCGACCCCCTGAGATTCCTCATTGTAGATAACTGCAGCACTGATGCTGTTCTATCTGTATACATTTTTATATTATTATGCTAATATGTAGCTATACAATTTGTGATATTGCATTAGCCTGCATTACACAATGTTAAATGTATTTTATATGTATGCATATTTATAAATGTATATGTAGAGACGAGGTGGCATGGTGGCTTGGTGGTTAGCATGTTTGCCTCACACCTCCAGGGTTGGGGGTTCGATTCCTGCCTCCGCCATGTGGGTGTGGGGTTTGCATGTTCTCCCCATGCCTCGGGGGTTTCCTCTGGGTACTCCGGTTTCCTCCCCCAGTCCAAAGATATGCATTGTAGGTTGATTGGCATCTCTAAATTGTCTGTAGTGTGTGATTGCATGAGTGAATGAGAGTGTGTGTGCGCCCTGTGATGGGTTGGCACTCTATCCGGAGTGTATCCTGCCTTGATGCCCAATGACACCTGAGGCTCCATGTGACCCGAGAATAGATCGGATAAGAGGTAGACAATGAATGAATGAATGAATGAATGTAGAGACGAGTTAGCACCCCTCCAGGGTCCTGTCTTGTCTGTGTTCCGAGTTCTTGGATAGTCTCTAGTGTCTGTGAACCTGTGTAGGATAAGCAGTACAGAAAATGGATGGATGCATAGTAAATGATAATAGTTATTACTGCTACTACTAGTACTACTACTACTATTAATAATAATAACAATAATTGAGATTATTATTAAGATTCACATCTCCACTGTGTGTGTGGAGTTTGCATGTTCTCCTTTTGCCTCAGGGCTTTTCTGCAGGTACTGCAAAGAGATGCTTTGTAGGCTGATTTGCATTTCTAAACTGTCCATAGTGTATGAATTGGCATGTGTGTGTGTGTGTGTGTGTGTGTGTGTGTGTGTGTGTGAGAGAGAGAGAGAGAGAGAGAGAGAGAGAGAGAGAGAGAGAGAGAGAGAGAGAGAGAGAGAGATAGTGCCCTGTGATAGACTGGCATCCTCTCCGGGGTGAAGCCTGCCTTTGCCCCAAGTATCCTTGGATAGACTCCATGTTCCCCACAACCTAGTAGTGTAAGCGGTGTAGAGAATGGATGGCTGGATCATCATTAATTTTCTAGTGCAAGACACAGGAATACAATTTTATTAATAAAATTTAGTGTAGGATTCCTTGTTACTGGCAGTTCAGCATTGTAATGGTCACAGAATGCTGTCTAGACAGCCTGGTTAATAACAGAAATTGCCAGTAGAAAGAAGCTGTTTTGATGGTGTGCAATTGGAATTCAGTACAAAAGCCATCTGCATAAACTATAGCCGAAATTACAGACAAAACTACATAAATGCTTTTGCTGTGACCTAAGATTTTCATCAAGGGCTTTTTAAAGTTGTTCTGATAATGTCAAAACCAAACAATGGCAAATTAGGTACAAGTGCACTCTACTACCAATTGCATGAATGGATAAATCCAAAGGTTGTCTGCACTGTGAACAGATCCTAGAGGTTTTATTGTACTGTGTCTGCTGTTAAAATAAGTATATGAAGCATAACAATAGCTTCCATGCAACAGTAGGTTCTGTTCCCCCCGCTCCCCCATCCATATATTTGCTTTCAAGTCAGTTTTAACATTTGCAAATGCTTACCATTCCTGGCAAGATATGCTAAAGCCCTAGATGGAGCTGAAAACCTTGTTTACATTTTACACTGTTGAATTTCAAGTAAGTAATTTAGGCATAAAGAACCAGCAACCAGAATTAAAATGGATGTTGAGACCTTGATCAAATCAAAGTTGAAACCAAAGTCTGCTCCTATGACACAACCTTCCAGACGGCAGCGAGGCTCCTCAATTTGCGACGGAAATTAAGAAATGGGAAGCAGCATCCGCACTTGCGGACTGAATCCACATCAGGAAATTAGATGTGCTAAATGAGTTGATTTAGTTCATTCCAAAATGCAAGCTCATCAGCAGGGTGGAACAGCAATCAACAAATTGATTCTGCAGACACAGAACATGAAATGTTGCACATTAACATTAATGGGTCTGGTAGGTTACATTAAAACATAAATATGGAGTTAGTGAGAGTGCTTTTGATGAATGCACACATTTAGTAGTTATTGTCCTGTGTGGGATTAGCTGCTGTATGAACACCGCAACTGTAGCAACTATCTAACATTATTATACACCTACGCCTATTGAATAACATACCCCTGGGTTCTTATGTAGTGAATAACTGAAATTTTGCTTGTTGTAAAAGTTAAAAAGTATAGCAGAAGTATTTATACTCTAAGTATATATGTATATTTATAAAACCATTTAAAGTTACAAATTCAATTCAATTAATGTATTTGTATAGCACTTTTAACAATGTACATTGTCAAAAAATCAGCTTTACAGAATATAAATATTCAGGAAAAAAAAGTTAAAAATTAAATTTTATATGTATCTCTAATTAGCAAGCGAGAGCAAAAGTGGCAAGGAAAAACTCTCTGAGATGATATGAGGAAAAAACCTTGAGAGAACCAGACTCAAAAGGGGGCTCATCCTCATCTGAGTGACACCACTGTATACTCAAGTGCAATTGTGTACCCAAGAGCTTCTGAGCAACATTTGAGCAAAGCATGAGCATCAGTGTAATTTCTGAATTCATTATAGTTTTAAAATAATTCCTTCCTGAATTAAATAAACTACTTTATGTCACAATTACTTTGTTATTGTTTAAAAAACATTATTATTATAATAATAATTATTATTATTATTATTATTACTATTATTATACATGCTTCCAAGCTATTAAGATAGACATAATAATTGTTTATAGTTGCACTTATTTATCTCTGCTATAGACTGATTTATTAAGATGAAACTGGCCTCTGACTATGAGACCCTCCTCCCATACTCATGCTAATCTTAATTTGTAATATATGACACATATGAATTATTATTTTGAGCACGAAGGATTTTAGCACTCATATTTACACACATGCATTACTGCTATCAGATACATGTCAATGCCCATGACAGTGCCAAAGAGCAGAGAATAGCTAGCTCACCTGCAGTGGAGCAGGCAAAGCCAGACAAACAAAGGCTGTCCAGATATCGCAACTGAATTGTAATGCAACCTTGAATCTGAAGAAGGAGCTATATCAATTATAAATATTAACTTTATCCAAAGGCTACATCGAATCACACAGCAGTCAAGCCCACATCTTAGGAATTAGTGTGAATATATTTTTTGCTTCTGAAATTCAGACAAGTTACTGTATTTGTTGCTTGTGTCTGCAGTACAGATCACATTACAGATGCTTAATGTTGAGACTTGCCAATCTTGATTTAACAGTTTACCCGATCCTACATCCCTAGCCTAAAATATGCATTGGTCCTGTGAGTCACACTGATGAAACATTATGTGGAAAAACAATTTTTAACATCACATGAGCCTATTTCTCCAAGGTGTTAAGATGATCTCAGAGAGCATACTAAATGAACTTTTTAATATTCGAAAACTTGTCTGGCATATTTTATTTATATTCAACAACAAGCCACAAGTAAGTAGTAGATGAGTCTTAACCTCACTATACATTTATTACTTCTTAAGAAATGAAATGACAAGGGAGGAAACTGTACCATTAAGCTCCTGCTGTCTCTACAATGAATGTTAGCCTGATCACCTATGAACATTTCACTGCAATAAAGCAAAATTATTCATCAGGGAGAACCAGGGACATTTGCCTCACTGGGTGTCTCTCTCCAGAAATGTTCTATATCAACAAATTCCCATCCACAGCCACTTTCTAATTTGAATTGGTCTATAAATATCTATCTGAGGCAGCAACTGCTTTCCACTTTTACAGCTCTCTAATCGGGATTAATTTAAAGCAGATGTCATTTCTGCTATGTAATGTACTTGCAACTTTTAATCTTTGATAGTAGTGTGAGAAATGATGGGACCAGAAGAGACAGAAGTTAACATTCTTACAAAGTGACAGCTGTGATGTCCAACAATGTGTAGAGCTCATGTGGTTTGATATGCTGTTTTGACTCGCATTTCATGCTCTTAAGATAATATGTAATGAAAATTTGAAAGCATATCCTGGAGCCACATATTCATGTATATTCAATCATGTGTAATATACAATCGTGTGAGTTGTATAAATGGGTGAGTGTAAACTAATTTCAATAGACTCAGTATTTCAATATTTACTCAATATTTCTTTGAATTTGGGTTAGGCAGACATGTAAGTAATTCCTGTGTATTTTAGGCCTCTGCCTTTTAAACATATACACTTTAAAATAATGTAAAGGATAGGTTAGAAAGCAGATCACATTTTTTATCTTTGCTGGCAACAGTAACAGAATTTAACATAAACACAAAATAAACAACAAAAACAACAATATGAGATATGACTCAAAGAATATATCAATTCTTAAAATAAGCATCTAACACTAGTCTAAAATATTATCAATATATCCTGCTGAAGATTAGTCCTAGCTTTATTGATCACATTAATCACTGCAGATTAAGGACAATGTAACTCTTATAAGCATTCAGCATCATATAACATAGCACTTAATCCAATACATCATATTTTTTGCACCATGAAGTAAAAGTACAGCAACAGAAACTCTAGACCGTAAACAAACCCTCTGATACTCCAAATTAATTTGTTGCATGATAAGTGTCACACGAATGTATATGAAACAAAAATTAAAAAATTAACATGACATTCTAAATATAGAGTGCTTTCCAACTTAAAATAATAGCTAGTTAAAAATAAGATGTTTTATCAGTGAGATAACATTGAGTACAATAAGAGGACAAAGAGAGGACAGCGATCTATGATGGGTTGTGGTAGTGTGATGAATGTTTGTTAGTTTAGAATGTAGGACACACTATATTTGGATGTACTGTATAGTTATAAGTATACCAAGCACGACATCTGCTTGGAAATAATCATTCTATTTACTTCAATAGAATGAATAAGGAGTCATTATTATATAACAATAGAATAAATGTGTATATTTCAAACACACAACTCCTGTAGAAACATTTTTTATTTACAAGGTCTATGAAATATTTGCATTTATTATGTCTTAGTAAGGAATGGCAAGTTTTATTTTATCTGTACAGAATCTTTACTCTGCTATACCCTGCTAAAGGTTCTGAATTTGATAATTAAAGTGCTAAGTTTCACTAATCAGATCCTGTCTGTTTTATTGATGATGAGCAAAGTCAATTACATTTTTTATTTATGTGTTTTATTTTCTTATTACATGCTCCCCCTCCTGCTCCCTTTCTCTCCTTTCTCTCTTGACACTTTTTAAATTAAAGCATGCATTGAATCTGCCAAGGCTGAGAGTTTAATCAAGTGGAAACCACCAAAGCCCTCCTGACTGCACGGCAGGGAATCACAGCGTTTTCAACAAGGAGTGCATCACCAGGAGTGTGGCCTTCATCAAGATCTGCTATGCACTCCGTCCTATTTGCATGTTAGAGAAAAGGATCCTCACTGTGACTGATGCACCAGGTATGAAGAATTTAGAATAAAGAGATAAAGTGAAGGGTGGAAAGAAATTAGCAAAGAGGAAAGATTTTGGAAGTTGCATTGAGATTTCAAACATCAGATGTTGGCCATCAAAGATGAATGCTTCTTGTGGACTTGCTGTATTTGCTGAGCTGCTGGCATCTTGAGCCCTGGAACAGGCGAATGAAGGAGATGGTGAAAATAGAACAGATGCTGCGGTTGAAGTTTGACCTCAGAGGAGTGTGTGACATGATACTGGCTTTCAGTTCAGGCGTCCATTACAGGAAGTGCTTAGGCAGTCACATTGGACAAAGACTCTACTGCCCAAATGCATTGGTAAGTATGTGTGTATGTGATATTCTATATTCTCAGCGGGGATGTGTGTCAGCCACAAACCCACTACAACAGACCAATAAGGTACAGAGAGTATACTGCAACAAACCAATAACACATAAACAATACTGCAACAGACAAATAACATAGACACTATTCTGCAACATATACAGTATTACAGACACTGTATTGTAACAGAACAATAACACACACACACACACACACACACACACACACACACACACACACACACACACACACACACACACACTAACTATACTGCAACAGAACAATATTATAGACACTATACTGAACCAAAACAATTACGCAGATACTATACTTCAATTGATCAATAAATCAGAGACTATAAAGATTATAATGGTTGTCTATATGAAATATGACTGGCTTCTGAATCTGCCATCCATTGCACTGCCATCCACTATAATCTTCTTCTTCTTCTTTCGGCTTTTCCCTTCAGGGGTCGCCACAGCGAATCATCTCTCTCCACCTATCCCTATCTTCTGCATCCTCAACACTTGCACCCACTAGCTTCATATCCTCATTAATTCCATCCATATACCTCCTCTTTGGCCTTCCTCTTTGCCTCCTGCCTGGCAGCCCCATGTCCAACATTCTCCTACCAATATACTCACTCTCCCTCCTCTGAACATGTCCAAACCATCTTAATCTGGCCTCCCTAACTTTGTCCCCCAAACGTCCAACATGAGCTGTCCCTCTGATGTACTCGTTCCTAATCCTGTCCAATCTTGTCACTCCCAAAGAGAACCTCAACATCTTCAGCTCTGCTACCTCTAGCTCTGACTCCTGTCTCTTCCTCAGTGACACTGTCTCTAAACCATACAGCATGGCCGGTCTCACCACTGTCCTGTACACCTTCCCCTTGATTCTCGCTGATATTTTCTGATCACACAGAACTCCCGACACCTTTCTCCACCCATTCCAACCTGCCTGCACTCGCTTCTTTACCTCTTTCCCACACTCTCCATTACTCTGGACTGTTGACCCCAAGTACTTAAACTCCTGTACCTTCTTCACCTCTTCACCCTGTAACCTTACTGTTCCACTTCCCTCCCTTTCATTCACACACATGTACTCAGTCTTACTACGACTGACCTTCATTCCTCTTCTCTCCAGCGCAAATCTCCACCTCTCCAGGTTTTCCTCCACCTGCTCCCTACTCTTATTACAGATCACAATGTCATCTACAAACATCATTGTCCAAGGAGACTCCTGTCTGACCTCCTCTGACAACTGGTCCATCACTATAGCAAACAGGAAGGGGCTCAGAGCCGATCCCTGATGCAGTCCCACCTCCACATTGAACTCCTCTGTCTGACCTACAGCACACCTCACCACTGTCCTGCTCCTCTCATACATGTCCTGCACCACTCTGACATACTTCTCTGCTACTCCTGACTTCCTCATACAGTACCACAGCTCTTCTCTTGGCACCCTGTCATACGCTTTCTCCAAGTCTACAAACACACAGTGCAACTCCCTCTGCCCATCCCTATACTTCTCCATCAAAATTCTCAGAGCAAACATTGCATCTGTTGTGCTCTTTCTGGGCATGAAGCCATACTGCTGGTCACAAATTTCCACTACCTTCCTTAACCTAGCTTCCACTACTCTTTCCCATAGCTTCATTGTATGGCTCATCAACTTTATCCCCCTATAGTTGCTGCAACTCTGCACGTCACCCTTATTCTTAAAGATCGGCACTAACACACTTCTTCTCCATTCCTCAGGCATCCTCTCACTCTCTAAAACCCTGTTGAACAAACTAGCTAAAAATTCCACTGCTGCCTCTCCCAGACACTTCCAGACCTCCACCGTCATCAGGACCAACTGCCTTCCCACTTTTCATCCTCTTCAAAGCCTTCCTGACTTCATCCTTTCTAATCTTATCTACTTTCTGTTCCACAGAGTTCACCCCTTCTACTCTTTTTTCCCTCTCATTTTCCTCATTCATCAGCTCCTCAAAGTATTCCTTCCATCTCCTCTGTACACTCTCCTCACTTGTGAGCACCCTTCCATCTCTATCCTTAATAACTCTAACTTGTTGCACATCCTTCCCATCTCGATCCCTCTGCCTAGCTAACCTGTACAAGTCCTTCTCTCCTTCTCTAGTGTCTAACCTAGTGTACAACTCGTCATATGCCTTCTGCTTGGCCTTAGACACCTCCCTCTTCACTCTGCGCTGTAACTCCTTGTATTCCTGTCTATTCTCTTCAGTCCTGTCCATGTCCCACTTCTTCTTGGCTAACCTCTTCCTCTGGATACTATCCTGAACTTCCTCATTCCACCACCAAGTCTCCTTATCTTCTTTCCTCCATCCAGATGACACACCCAGCACCTGTCTCCCTGTCTCCCTGATCACTTCTGCTGTAGTTTCCCAGTCATCTGGCAGCACTACCTGACCACCCAGAGCCTGCCTCAACTTCTGTCTAAATTCCTCACAACATTCCTCCTTTTTCAGCTTCCACCACTTGGTTTTCTTCTCTATCTTTGACCTCTTTGTCTTACAGACCATCAAAGTCATCCTACACACCACCATCCTATGCTGTCTGGCTACACTCTCTCCCACTACCACTTTACAGTCACTAATCTCTCTCAGATTGCCTCTTCTACATAGGATGTAGTCTACCTGTAGTCTACCCGGAACTCCTCCTTCCAGACCACACCTACCCCATTTCTCTTACTATCCACACCATAATAAAACAGCTTGAATCCTGCTCCTATACCACGAGCCTTGCTACCCTTCCACCTGGTCTCCTGTACACACAGTATATCCACCTTCCTTCTCTCCATCATATCAGCCAGCTCTCTACCTTTCCCTGTCATAGTACCAACATTCAGAGTTCCTATTCTCAGTCCTACACTCTTACCTTTCCTCTTCTCTCTCTGTCTGCGCACTCTCCTCCCTCCTCTACTTCTTCGACCAACAGTAGCCCAATTTCCACCGGCGCCCTGTAGGTCAACGGCGCCGATCGCGGTCGTTGTTAACCCGGGCCTCGACCGATCCGGTATGAAATTCGTACTGACGATTCGCATGGTTAAATTTGGCAATGTTTTACGCCGGATGCCCTTCCTGACGCAACCCTCTATATTTATCCGGGCTTGGGACCGGCACAGAAGTCACTGGACTGTGACCCCCATGGCTAGATTGCCATCCACTACAATATCATGTTTAATAGCTGTATATCAGTCCTATTAACCTGGAATGAGCAGATTTGGATGAGAGTAAATGTTAATAATTTAATAAATGTTAATAAATGTTATTAACAAAGAAAAACAAATTTCCAGTGAAAAAAGCATCACATTCAGTTTCCTCCAATAGAAGAGTCATAAAAAATAAAAAAAAAAACACTGAGAACCACCAGTTCAAAAATGGACTGACAAATAGATTTTTACACATATTACCATGTCAGTGTTTCAGAAGTCATTTTTTCTTCTCTATAACATGTAGGTGTAAAACACACACACAAAAATTATAGATTAAAAACAACTGCCCTCCAAATTCTAGTATCTGCCAGGATATTAAACTTGGAAGCTGTAGATACTCTGGATTCTGTAACCCTAACAACTGCCCTCAAAACTATTTGCATTGTTATCTGCTAGAATCTTATGTATGATAACTGTAGTTCTCTAATCCTTAAAACTGCAGGTATAATACATGCAAAAATACTAAAATAATTTTTTGGGATTGTTATCTGCTGTAATCTTACCTTTGGAAGCTTTATACACTCTGGTTTTCTAATCCTATCTGCAATCCCCATTTTTTAGATTGATTATAGTCTACTGTTTTGCATCATCCACATGCAAATACATTTGTATCAGGGAGAGTAGCACCTTTACACATAAGATGCATTTTTTATTTAATTTTTGTTTTTGCACAGAATGTTACCCAGTTACACCTAAAAACCTGAGCAGCTTGATACATCTGGCAGGCAAAATCATAGTGACTCAATGTCTGTTACTATGGGAACAAACATTGTGAAAGCTAATCTGCTTGGTGGCAGAATTACTGAACTAAACCAGGTTTTATGCCATAGAACTTGGCTCAACTTCCACTAGGCATAAAAGGCATGTCCTTTATTAGGGGATTCAGCAGATATTGACATTTACCTCACAGCTTTAACATCAGTTAGACCTTATTAGGTATTCTCTCATCCATTATATAATTTCCCCATATAATACTTTTTATTTACTGGATGCACTTCTGTTCTATTCTTCTGCTACTGAAAGCAGATTTGTTGTAGATTTCTCTGTTTGCAAATCAACTGTTGCACTATACAAAATATGCCCTATGGTTTCTCCACAAGTTCCACAGAATTGCAGGTTAAGACATTTGACTGTATTTTAGCATAAATCAAGATAAACATATTCTCATATTCCTAACCACCTCAATGGTAGATGTGGCTTAGGGCCAGTTTGTGATATACATTTTAAGTAGCTTAAACCAGTTTATGTCCTAAGTTATGTCCCTTGTTTCAAGGTTTTCATTATTTCCTGTAACACAAGAACTTAATTTATGTTACCTGTTCATCATTTAACAGTAATTCATTATTAGGTACACTTAACCTGTGCTCACATAATTACTGTTCTATCCTGATTTTCCTTATTCAGAGATGAAATTGGTCCATTTGGAGAGCACTTTTTTTCAGATGAATTTATAATCTACTGGCAGCTGGAAAGATGTTAAATTAAAGGTTTAAAAGGTGTTTAGTTAAGTATCCAATATTTTCACTGCAGTCTCCTTTGTTACAGATTGTTCTAAAAAATGCTTTACTGTGTATGTGGTTTACTTGGTCTAAAGTTAGAAGATGTATCAGCCCAGTGGGAGTTCAAACTCAGCACCCCTTCAATTTAATTCACCGTTGAATATCATGTTGCTATACCTAGACTCTATGTAAAGTAATTATGTATGATAATGGCATCAGTTAAAGGACACTCTCTGCTCTATGACAATGCCTGACAAGCTCCTTTCTGCTTGTGTGAGCTGTGGTGGCCACACACCCATTGTAAGATCCTCAGCCTTGCTGTTGGCTACAGAAATTGGGCTTCAATTATGGAATTAATGGAACTATAATGTAAAAATATCTGTCACTTATTTTTATGCACTGCTTTAATTTGCTGGTAAATCTTTTTACTATCACTGCATTAATTTAAATCCTATTTTGGAAACCCCAACAGCTAAAACTATTAACAGTGTTGAATTCAGGCAAATCATTACTACTGAAATACTAAGCTCTGGTATAATCTAGGAAATGTTAAATTAGTAAATTAGTAGTAAAGGTTTCTCTCTCTCTCTCTCCCTCTCTCTCTCTCTCTCTCTCTCTCTCTGTATATATAAAATATATATATATATATATATATATATATATATATATATATATATATATATATATATATATATATATATATACATGTGTGTGTGTGTGTGTGTGTGTGTGTGTGTGTTTCACCATTACTGTGTAAAGTTCACTGTTAACATGCTTCACTGATGTTCTTCCATTCTTCCAGCTGAACAGAAATTGACTTATCAGACATTTTAATCAGTATAAACAAATGGATTATTTTATCACAGGACACTTTTTGCTTTCACTGTGAAACGTTTTTACCTCTGATCAGATAACCTTACACAGAATTTTAATGGTTGAAAATAACACCTGTATATTTTAGATGCTTATGAACAAGCACTTAGGGGTGTCTCAATTTTTACTGATCATCATTTACTTTGAAGATATAAACATTCGTATGGAAAAAAGGTGTCTATTTTCATCTGAGTGATTAACTATCACTGTGCAGTGTGACATGACAAAGAAATTCAATACTGAATATGGGCACAACGAAACAGAGGAAATTTCTTTTTTTGGCCTCTAGTATTAAAGTAAACATATTTAGAAGTTATCTATATCATCTAATCAACTGTGTGTGTGCTTTCGGCTGCTCCCTGGTCGGGGTCACCACAGCGAACCAACTGGTCCGCACAACAACTTGGCGAATGTTTTACGCCGGATGCCCTTCCTGACACAACCCTCCCATTTTTCCGGGCTTGGGACCAGCACTGCATCCAGTGGCTGGGAATCGAACCCGGGCCTTCTGCATGATAGGCGAGAAACCTACTGAGCTAATCAACTATTCTGGATAAGTTCCTCATAGTGGATTCACTCAACTAAAGTTTGAGGCTTTTTAAACATGCTTTCTGAAATACTCCCTGATTAATAGATATATTTATGTATTATGTTCACTTTTCTAACAGTTGAAGAACACATACAGAAATATTTACATGAATACTATTTTTATTGAATATTTTAAAATGTTTATCCACATTGTTTGGATAGAAATTGAACTTTGGCCTTTATTGTTTTCAATCTATATATACAAATGAATGTTTATATATATGAATGTATAATGAATGAATATATACAAATATACAAATGAATGTTTTTCATTCCACTTGAGCTCTCTAATTAATTATTCAACTGTATAACCTACTGTAGAATGCTGGCATGTATAGGTGGGAAGAGGGACTCAGGAGACAGGCAAATCTTCACAAAGCTTTGCGCTCCTTTTATTTTAATTTATTTTGCAAGCACCTTTTTAGCATTCATTTCAAACATATGCAAACACATTATCACAGAGCTCTGCTCACTTTTCTCTTTATTGTTCATGGCCTTCTGAAAGACAAGCAAAACTCACATAAGTGACCTTGCTGTTTTCACACACAGGTGAGAATCATCACATGTTACAATTACAGAAATTCAGGTAATCACTTTTAAAAGCTTCTGAATGGCAAATTGTAACAATTAGGAGTTATTTGAAAGTGTACTTTTTTCCCCTTAATAGATTGAGATCAACCAAAACCTCAGAAAGAAATGTGGACCTCCAAAAATCTGGCTCCTCCTTAGGAGAAATTTCCAAACAAATGAAGGTACCAAATATAATCAAATATAAAAAGGTCCAGATCACACAGACGTTGCATCATTGATGAAAAAGGCACAAATTCCCAAGGATGAACAAACTTTGGCCTGAAAGGTTTAGCTGTACCCCAAGAGAACAAAATAAAGGAATTGGTGAAGGAGATGAATACATCCGGTACCAAAGTATGCACATCCATGTATATATTAAAAGAGTCCATAGGTCAAACAGCTGTCATTCAAGGAAGAAACCTCTCCTTCAAGACTGGCATGAAAATCTAGACCAAAGTTTGCAGGTGAGCATCAGACTGAGGGCCTAGCCTTTTAGAGAAGTGTGGAGAGATTAATCAAAAACATGAACCGCTTGGCTACAATGAACAGCGTTATGTATGGAGTTAAAAACGGTGAGACTTTTAATCCCTAAAGAAACAGCATCCTAACTATGAGGCATGGCAGTAGCAGCATCATGTACTAGAAGGTACACTTGAGGAAGGAGGATTATCATGATCTTAAGTCATCAGCTAAATTATATATGTGATTATACCAGGGTCTTTCAGCAGGACAATGAGGCATATTTGTAACAAAATGACTTAAATATAACAAAAATTGAAAATAGAGTGAAAAGTGGTATGGCCATCACAAAGTCTTGACCTGAATCGTACAGATGCTTTCTGGACTACACTAAAACCCTGACAGAATTACACAGATTCTGTCAGGAGAAATGAGCAAAAATTCCAGCAATGTACAGCGTGAATGAAAAAGCGAAAATGCAAATATGTAAATGCGTGGAGTTGTAAAAAATGTTGACGTTTGAACACCTTCAGCCTCGGTGTATGCAAACTTTTGCCTTGTTAAACAGCATCTTTTTTAAAACCAACTTGAAGAATGTAGCAGTCAAGTACAACATCTTACTTTATGTTCTCCACATTCTGCAAGAGCTGTGGAGCTAGAAATATGTACAAAATACAGCACACAATGTTCATGACTTGTGCAAAAACAAACGCTCTGTTCTGTTATTTCTACATACAGTATTTTTCTAGCACTGGCACTGTTAACAACACTGTTGTTTACTGCACCTGCGAGATGGAACTGTCAATCAGCACGCCATCTGAGACACCCACACGTTTCAGATCAGGAGTTTTTCAGTTGTAACCAAATTGTTTTATGAGATGTGTGTTTAGATTAGTAAATACTTAGAAAATGAAAGATCTGTAGCATCATAATTTTTGGAAAATGTTTTTTGGGTGTCTTGAAACTGTACTACAAAGTTGACCAAAAAAAAAAAAAAACGCTTATGAAATAGTGTTCAATATTTTGGATCTTAATATTGTGTGTGTGTGTGTGTGTGTGTGTGTGTGTGTGTGTGTGTGTGTGTTCTGAATACAGCAACCTAATGTGTGCTTAATGCATGTTTTCCTTTGCTTTTAATGTGATTCCTGAAAAGATGCTTCCTAAAAACATTGCAATATATTGAGAACTGGACACAAACAAATCCATGAGGCAGTCTAATGCATATATGTATGATCTTTAAATCCTAATAAATAATAATAAAAATTTCTATTGTTCACTAGTCCACAGTCCAAAATGAATGGTGCCTTGTTTTCTTTGAGCCCACAGATGATGTCTTTGCACAAAGCAGGTAACAAGATCATGCTAGGAAATTACTCAATTGTACCTTTATGCAGTATGTGTGCCATGGAGAGTACCATTGAATCATAAAGCCCCTGGCCCTCTCATTACATCAGCAAATATGACTCATTGTGATAGGATTTGGAGCTTAGGAAGTGGCTCTAAAGTGTGCGTACATGGCATGCGCATGTGTATGTGTGTCCTGCAATCACTCTGGGCTCACATGCACTAGACTTGGCTAATTCAGACTGTCAGCTCTGGGAGAAAGCACCACTGCCGTGCCTGAGCCGTCTCTCATCATAGGCCGCAATCAAACACCTGTCACATGGGATGAATCCACCAGCGCAGGCCTGTCGAGGAACATCCAGAAACGACATGAAAGTCAAAGAGCCGCAGCTAAATCCCAGAGCATAGATTCAGCACAAGCCTCCATTTTGGAAATGAAGAATAAAGATAATGCAGAGGAGATGTATAAAAAATTCAACATATTATCGTTCAGTCTGGTACAATTTTTTTTTTTTTGATATATCAGTATCTATCTCTGACTGCACAAAGAGGATAACATTAAATGTCACATAACTCTGCAGTGCAGGTATTAAATTAAATGTCCAGGAACCTTGTAGTATATGAGGATTTCATTTAACCTTTAATAGTTTATAAAAAACGTTATATAAATGACATTTCTTTTGATTTGTAGTTGACGTATCATGTCACAGTTAATATAATTAACTCTAAGAGTGTAATAAAACAGCGATGGTTTAGCTATTTCACATTTACTTTCTCACAGTATAATGTCCATTCATCACACCCCTAATGCACAGATAATACATATTATATACAACCCTAAGTCACAATATCAGGATGTCAGTATCTGACATAAACTTGTTATTTTTTTTTGCCCATGTACACAGGAAGTAATCTGCCGTAAAGGGGAAAAATTGTTCGAAGGTGTTTAGAGGTGTCGGGTGAAAATTGATACATCATATCAGCTTCTTTCATTTCCTTTTAAAAGTGCTGCTAACTCAGTACAGTGACATTTTCAAAATGATATATGATTAAATTTCACTTACAGATTTCTTGTCGCTATTTTATCGGTACAAATAACCAGCTGACTGGCATAACAAATGGGTTTTCGTGAGTGCTTATATCATTCACATATACTGCAAGCCTCTAGGACATAATGCTCATAAGGGCTCATTCTTCATCTCCTTCATGGTAATATATTTAATATTGCTAGTTACTTTTCTTTTTAGTTTTGTTACATTCTATTAATTCAACATATTCCATTGAATGATAGCCTGGCCACTTGGTTTGATGTATCAACTGTCTGATAGTCACAAAATGCATTGTTTGCTCTTATTAAGGATAAAATCAATTAATGAGTTATGTTTCGTTAGCAGTTTTAGGCAAATTAGACAATTTGTGCTGAACTGGGTTGATAAAATTGTGCACATCAACAAAACCTGGTTGTAAGATGGGAATTTTAATGTCAGGGAAATACTCTTGTGGTCTAGTATGTGTAATAAGGCTTTGTGAAGTGGTAACGTGGGTGCAATTTTGGACCAATATGTGTGCGAAAATACCAGACTTCTAATGTCACACCACCTCATGTGATGCTTCACCCACATCAGTGTAGGTGCTTTTACTTCTGGCCAAGAACATAGCACTTGGGTGAGAATACAGGAAAAAAAATAGCTTAAGCCCAACCATATTAGCAGTACATCAGTGTTATACCACTATGGTAAGCCTGCACCTACACAAAAATAGAAGGTGTAAGTCAAAAATAAAAGCAGTGTTAAATGAAAATTGTAGGAAATGCAATATTTCAAAAAATCATTAACTCCACATGACATGAACGCTGCTTCACTGTGGCCTACGAACACGACCGCCATGGACTCCAACTCCCAGCAACTACCTGCACACCCACACTCACAGTCAGCATGGGTCTAATCATTTCCACTTGTGTTTCATTACGTAAACCTGTAAAACATTTCATTATGATTAAACTTAGAAATTAAAGTTCACCTGCTTGAGTTCAATATCCAAAACTTGTCATGACATTAAGGAGTTAAATAAAAGTTCACATAACTTAACAGGGCTGTCATGATTTATAGTTTATGTTTGGTTGAGCAACCTTTATAACCACTTTTTTTTATTCTTTCCTTGTAAAGTATATGTTCTGTCCTCACATGTTCATGACATTTTCTGAGCCTGTTCCCTGGTCTTGACTCTGATCTTGCAGAGCCTACTGTATATTGATCCTGTTCCCCGCCTTCCAAACCTGTGCCTGTTTTCCAGACTTTGTTGTTGATTTGTTTGTTGTTGACCGATCACTAGTTATATTTCACTTTCTGCTCCCAATATTTTAGAACATTTTCTAATTTTTTAAAAACTATTATTATTCCTAATTTTGTGACATTTTGTAATAAAACCTCCTGCACTTGCTTCCTACCTACAAGCACCTGCTTCGTGACTCTAGATTATATAATTGCTTATACTTATAATTAACTCCTGTACTGTTCAACTGTGCTTGTTCAACTATATTATGGATTAAAAAAAACTTGTCACAGCAACAGGTCTTTTAAATAAATAAATAAATAAATAAATAAATAAATAAATAAATAAATAAATAGATAAATAAATAAAAAAAAAAAAAAAAAAAAAACAAAACAAAAAAAATCACTAGGTCTAAAAGGTATGTAATACACTCCACTACTACTGGTTATAGTAAACTTGATAATTTATGCTAATTTGTATGCTTTAGGCTACAATTTTGCTTTATCTTGCTGCTAAATAAAGTTTAGTGATAAAGAAATATTACAAAACTTTTTTGACAAAAATTCAAAAACAATTGAATTATACAGTCTGCACATGAAAAATGATATCAGCCCATAAATGAATATACAAATTTAAATATGGAGGGGGAAAAAAAGGAAGCCTTAACTTGAAAAATGTGTCCAACTGCCAGGGGTGTTGCTCTTCTTTGTATATTTATATGTACTTATAGAGATATCATCCTTGAAGTGTTTAGAGAAGATGCTTTGATCCCTAACAGCCCTTGCTCATCTAAACGACTGCTCACTGTGAACATGTGAGACCAGCTGCGCCACCGTGATGAGCTGGCTAATGTTTAAAGTGATTATCATAGAAATATCTAGAATTTTTCTTACACCTGCTCCAGGCTAAGCATAAATTTTATGTCTTTGTGGAAAAAGAAATCTAGAAATATTAAAATCTGGTGTGCAACGGCCAAACAATGAAAGCTACTTTATGACCCAGAAAAACTGCAAATGGGGAAAGTTACCACTCACTCAGTTTAGGAGCAGACATATTCTCTATAGATGTGAGCTTATTTAATAATTTAGTGTGTAGCATATGTATTGTTGATGCCACTGATCTCCGGTGTCACAGTGTCTAGGCCAGAGTGTCTGGTCTGAACACAGCATAATTCAGAGAGTTCATGTAACTCCAACAATGCAGAATTAGAGCTAGTGTCCAGACTTCCAGTACTGTGGGAGTCTTCAGACTTCAGTATGCTGTGTGTGTGTGTGTGTGTATACAGTCTTCCAGCACTGTGAGTGTGTGTGTGTTTGTGTGTGTGTGAAGGCAAGAGTGTTCAGTCTTCCAGCACTGTGTGTGTGTATGTGTTCAGTCTCCAGCGCTGAGTGTGTGTGTGTGTGTGTGTGTGTGTGTGTGTGTGTGTGTGTGTGTTGTGTGTTTGTGTGTGTGTGTGTGTGAAAGAGAGAGTGTTCAGACCTCCAGTACTGTGTGTGCATGAAAGAGAGAGTGTTCAGACTTCCAGTACTCTGTGTGTGTGTGTGTGTGTGTGTGTGTGTGTGTGTGTGTGTGTGTGTGTGTGTGTGTGCGTGTGTGTGTGTGTGTGTGTGTGAAAGAAATAGAGAGTGTGTTCAGACTTCCAGAACTGTGTGTGTGTGTGTGTGTGTGTGTGTGTGTGTGTGTGTGTGTGTGTGTTTTTGAAAGAAATAGAGAGTGTGTTCAGACTTCCAGAACTGTGTGTGTGTGTTTGTGTGTGTGTGTGTGTGTGTGTGTGTGTGTGTGTGGGGTAGAGACATATGGTACAGTGCAAAAGTCCTAGACACATGTAAAGAGTAAAGAAACCCTTTGCTTTCTAAAAAAGAAAAGAAAAACATCAATAATCTCAGGTGCACCTTTATGCAGTTCTGGAAAAAAAAATTAGCTGCTCCATTTTTATAAGCATCTTGGTCACAGTTCTTGGGGAGACCAGTCTGCATCGTCCTGTTTTCTTTCTTTACTGATACAAACATTTTTTAACAAACATTTAACATTGATTTAATTTGTTGGAAAAGTAGTGTTTGGAAACATTTTTTTTGCCAACCCAATAATGCATAAAATCATAAAATAAACATCTGAAAACATTTATATATAAAAATAAAAAGGTTACTAAATAATAAGCAGATTAACTGAATATCAATCCCTTAGTTTTAGGGAATAATTCAACATTAGTTTTAGGGGATATTGCAGCACTGAGTGTGGTAGAGGTACTGGACATTAGTAATAGCCTGGAGATAGCCTGGAGATACATGGGATGTGGTTAGAGCCACTTGGAGACTATGGAGGTGGCTTTGGACTGTTGCCTCCATGGTCATTTTTAGCTTCTCCATAATTGAACATTTAATGGCAGGAACAAATTTATGTTGAAACTGTAAGAAATTGCTCAGAAGCTCCTGGTTACACAGTTGCACTTGACTGTATGGTGTATGCTTATAGAACATAATTGATTTATAATCACAGTCTCCAGTGTACCCCAAATGAGCATGAGTTCCTTTTTTGAGTCTGCTTTCTCTCTAGGTTCTGTCGTCATATCATCTCAGGGAGTTTTTCCTCACCACCATCACCTCTGGCTTGCTCATGAGGGATAAACTTCATCCTTTTTATTCTGAATTTTTATATTCCTGTAAAGCTGTTTTTCACCAATGTCTATTATTAAAAGCTCTATACAAATAAAATTGAATTGAACTGAGTGATACAATTTTGGGACAAATCCTGTTATTGTAATTAAACACTGGTTAATATTTTATCTGACTGCAAGTGTAGGTGCTTTTGAGATATTCAGCATGTAATGCTAACAACATGACATATACATTATAAGACCTTAACACATGTACCTGCTTCTGTAAATAATAATATCTGTATCTGAATCACCACAAGCCATGCAGAACATGGCGAAGAAAAAAATAAATGTGCGAAGGGTTGTACACGTTACTCTTCATCAGCAGCTGTATACGCTACAGCCTGGAGTGGATTAATTAGGCTCTAATGAGCATGCTACAGCTCTGTGCTCAGCTCTGGGGCAAATTTCTGTTCTGAGTCACAGAGCATTCACACCATAAGGCAGTGGATCATGGCAGATTTGTATGCTCTCAGCTTCCTCTTTATTTTACATGTGACGATAGTACTTGATGTAATCTACGAGTGCACTTGTGTCTAAACATTTTCACGGATATTGAATGTTGTTTTTTTTTGTTTGTTTGGTCGGGATTTCTCATAATACAGAGAGCTATCGCATTAAATGCAGACAATGAATAAAACAGTTGTGCAATGGCTCCATGGTTTTATTACGGTTCATTGTGCAAATGCAATAACAAGGATGAGAAACTGCAAAGAAATGCAAATCAAATAGCACTTCTTTTTTTTTCAAAGATTTTTTTTTTTGTTATAAGGCATTATATCTCTTTGTTTTGAAAATAGAAATTCCTTTGACTTTTTAAAATTAAACCTTTGGTCTAACTTAAATAAATAAAAAAGAAAAAGAAAGAAAGAAAGAAAGAAAGAAAGAAAGAAAGAAAGAAAGAAAGAAAGAAAGAAAGAAAGAAAGAAAGAAAGAAAGAAATGCACATATTACATCAATACAAATACAATATCACTGCTGAAATGGAAACTCTAATAAGGAAACAAGCCCAGTATTAGATTTGACCCGTCATTTGTGCACCACTGCAGAGTGTAAAGGTTTTTTTTATGGCCAATTATCTTTCACATGCTAATTACAAAACCAGAGTCTGCCAGTAATGTGCCTTGTAACAGATCCTAATGAATTATATGCCACTATGCTGGGATGATATTTTCTAGTGGACATGTTTAACCTTTCAAGGATTATTCTAAGAAAACCTCCCTGGATTTTTTTTGCTTGGAATCCTGGAGACAAAAAAAATGCTTAGATATTCAGCAGCCATGGCTTGAATAGAAAGAATTTTATGTTTCACTGCATTAGTTTGTTGTAAATGCACACACATAATTATAACGGATGTTTCACCCACTCCAGGCCTTTGTGCAGGATGATTAGAAAGAAGCCAAAGTATACATTAACATGCGTCAGCCTTGTTGGTTATACTTTGTGCTGTTCTTTTCCACATGAGCTCCTCCAGCTCCTCTCCTGCATGTTAAATGGCTTTTCAGTTAACAGTTCTGGCAGTTTAATTCTGAACATAAACACAACATGTGAGACTGTGTTAGCCCAATGTAATTCCCATAATTGGAGTTTAGACATACTCATTTATCATCTTGTTTACAGACAATAAACTTGGGTATATAATTCATATATGATGAACGTATATGATGCAGCTTTATGAAGGGAAATAATGAGTGGTCCTAAGAGACATAGGGCTTCTATCACATACATTATAATGTCTTAGAAATAAATATACACAAAGCTGATATTGAGAGTTCATTTCAGTCAAATTACTATAAATTATTCTTGCTCTGCTCTGTTGTCATATACTAAATTATAAATTCCATTCCCATTTGTATCTTCATGGTGCTCTGGACAAACACCATCGTGTTGTCAACTAAACACAACAATTTAAATGTTAATCTACATGAATAAAGCACAATTAGAGTTTTTATCTGAAGGATGGTAAAAGACAATAAAAAATATCAACAGTTTAAACAGGAAAACTATATCATATTTACTTAAAAAAAAAGAAGGCTATTGGAAGAAGTGTTTCTTTCTTTTTCATTGTCAGGCAATGAAACTTATTCTGACACATACAGAACAGTTATATGGCTATGTCCAAATGAACAGTGTATGAATTTAGAAATATGATATTGATTATTTTATTACCAGTTAAAGGCAGCATTTCTGACAGGCCAGACTTACACTATGATCTTGCTGCCATTCACACTGCAGAACTGTCAGTGCCGAGCATCAGAATTAATGATATCTTAGGATGATCTTAGGTTTGATGTTTTAAAAATGATGTAATTATGTAGTAGATTTTAGGACATGTATGTACTTCTTTTAAACTAACTAACTAACTAACTAACTAACTAACTAACACTACTACTACTATTACTACTACAACTACTACTACTACTACTACTACTAACAATAATAAAAGCTATAATGAAAAATACCAAAAGACAGTGAGCTGTCATTAACATTCAAGTAAATGGACAATTCTGTTTATTACATAGTCATTTAAATTTTTTACTTAATTTGCTAAATTTCATTCCACAAAAATATTATTATTAATATAGACAGCAAAATCTTATATTAAAAAAACAGATAATTAATTCAAACTCAAGTCTTTTTTGTCACATACACAGAGTAAGAGAGTGTAAAATTCTTGCAGTGGAATTCTTAATTGCAAATTCCCGAGCTGTGCAAACATCACAAGCGCAAAAGCTCATAAGCCACAGTAAGAAACATAACACAAAGAAAGTGCATAAGAGTGCAGTATAATGCAGCACACTGACAATAACAATAAATATCTTTGTACAGAGTATACATTGCAATATACAAGTGCATATGCTCTCTCTCTCTCTCTCTCTCTCTCTCTCTCTCTCTCTGTCTCTCTCTATGTATTTGTATATATATATATATACATATATTGTGTGTGTGTGTGATGTGTGCTGTTGGATTGAATGATACGATAGAACAATCCAGGTCCTGGTAGATGCAGGTGGATGCAGCTGGATGTGGTGTGTGTGTGTGTGTGTGTGTGTGTGTGTGTGTGTGTGTGTGTGTGTGTGTGTGTGTATGCCTCTGTAGAATGGAGGTAAACGGAATTTTTCCTGATTCAGAAGCGCTAGTGGAAAGTAACTACTGAAATGCTTTGTGTTAATTCTCATTCTGTGCTAGCTGGTTGTCCTCTTTGTCTTCTCAAGGCATCACTGGATGTACATGGACGACTTGCTGACATTATTACATTAAATTGTAAAACTACTAGAATTTTATTTATGTTAAGCCATTTTACAATAATGATAATTTTTAAATAATATTTTATCCATACTTACTTGCTTATACTTATTTTTATTTAGTTATAAAGCTTATTTTTTTCATTTTACTGTCATTTTTATCAATTTTATTTATAATGAAAATTCTTGTATTATATTTTATGTATGTAATTTTACCAAAAATACAAGCATAAACAAATTTAAACACAAGGCAAAACCCAGACACTAGTTATGTGATGAGGATAGAAGAGTATAAGTTGAGTAAAACATTTATTAGCTGCATAAATGTGAGAACGTAAACGTGGCAGTTCTCAGCTCATACTCAGCTCCTGAGAATTCACACCTTTCCCCCAGGCCTACTTCCCAGGGTTTTTTTTTAATCATATAAAAATCTTTCTAGAATTATGTTGTTAAGCAAATTGATGGTAACTCTTTCAATGCGGTCACTTTTTTAATTTTTATTTTATTTTATTTTTTTAACCTTCCTACCTTTTTCCACATCACAGCACCTATTGCTTCCTCCACTGGCTTCCTGTAGCTGCCTGCATCAGATATAAAACACTGATGCTTGCCTACAAAGCCTAAAACGGACCAGTACCCTCTTACCTCAAAGATCTTATCACTCCCCGCTCAGAACCACGCTACCTCAGATCCTCTAGCACTGCTTGACTGATCCCACCATCTCTCAGAGTAAAAGAAAGAGTATTAAGGCTCTTCGTTGTTCTGGCACCTAAGTGGTAAGATGAACTTCTTACTCTAGATGCCCAAAGAGCTGAATCACTGGCTGATGTCTAAAGACCTTTTCCTGAAGTACTTAAAAACCACCCTGTGTTGTCTGTGTGCTTTTCTTGCAGTATTAACAAAGTTTTTAGATGCTGGGATTCTTAATCCATTACCGAGTGATCCAGCATCAGGAGGTATTTTTTTAATTGAGAATATTCAAAGCACATCTATAAGGCACTCTGTATACGGGCATCTGCCAAATGCCATAAATGTAATGCCATTGTAAACTACTGCACAATATATGCAAAACATATAATATCGATGCTGAGATCATGCAGTATGCAAAGAATTTGTTGCATTTTATAAGAATCACATCTTAGCTTAGGAATCAAACAAATGATGTATATAGAGGCTAGAGTAAACACTGCTTATCTTATAAATGGAAGCTTATGCAATTAACTTAATTAAATTAACTTAATCAATTAGTTCTCTTTGAGAGCTAGGAATTCAGCTTTACCAATTATTCTCCGGGAAATTCCAATGCCAGAGTTTTCCCTAAGGTATTTCATTGTGTTTGCAGGCAGTATATGATTGATTGGGCAGACTAAAGAGGGAGTGTGAGCACTTTTATTAATCAGTCATGCTGCAAGCTGAATGGACACTGCAGAATAACTTTAAATACTTGATACCAGTCAAGTTCAGTGGCCAAGCTGATTACCTACTACTACTGCAGGATATATATAAAACACTTTAAAGTACTTAAAAAGGAATTTGAGCTTTTATTGACTATTATTAACCAGTTAATAAAATACAATAAAATGTAATATTAAATTATTTAGCAGATGAGACAACCAGGATGAGGAATACAATCTCGGTCTCTGTAATGTGAATGACAGAGCTCATTTTGAGCAGTAAAAAAACAAATCTACATGTGCATGACTGTCCATGAATAGATTTATAAGGTTGTCCTCATCACATGTTAGTTTTTTTCTTTAGGTAAAACATTACTGTAGTATTGTACTGTACATCTATTTAATTTCTTTAAGTGCATTTAGGTTCTATTCAAAACTGAATTGTTTTCTACATTCTTTTTATCATTACAGATATAGATTTTAATTGAACAGTTATTGAAAATTAGTGTTCATTTAAGGGTTAGTTGTTAATTGAATGAGTTGCAGTGTAATATTACCCACACAAAACTTTTCAAAACAAAATTTGATTGAAAGTGATCGTCACATCCAAAGTTTAATGTTAGTTGTGTTTGTCCCTCAGGCTACAAAAAATGTTGACAACCAGGACAGTGCTGAGCTGTAATGATGTGCACATTATTCTGATTTAAGTATCCAAGAAAAAAAGTAGATCCCAAAAATTATGGACACAGCGGTTGCTCAGGAAACACACACACACACACACACACACACACACACACACACACAATATATAGTTGTATATATAGTCAGTTTGTTAGAATTCCTGACATTTAATCATAAAAAAAAAAATCATAAAAACATCTCATGTCTTAGGATCATTTAAAATCACTTTCTTTTAAGAATGTGAAATATCAGAACACTATTAATGAGAATGATTTATTCAGATTTTTATTTCACCTTCCCGCCTCCTGATGGTCCAGCGGCAGATCCCGTGCTCTCATTGTCGCGGCCCGGGTTTGATTCCCGGGCAGGGCGCCAACACAGCCACTGAAGAGTTAACTCTCTTAGTCCCAAGCCTAGATAAAATGGGAGGGTTGTGACAGGAAGGGCATCCGGCGTAAAACCTGTGCCAAATCATGCAGATCAAATCTCCTAAAAACAGCGGACCCTGCCATTGTGTGTGGGACAAACGCTAGGATAAAAAAATTCACATTACCAGTTGGTCAGAGATTTGCATTCACCTGTTCGTATTTGGTAGCATTGGCTTTAAATTGTTTAACTTGGTTCAAACATTCTGGGCAGCCTTCCACAATCTTTTCACAATAAGCGTCTTAAATTTTGCTTCATTCCTCCAGACTGACCTGGTATAAACTGAACTGTGTCAGGTTTGTAGGCCTTCTTGTTTGCACATGCATTTTCAGTTCTGTCCACAAATTTTCTATCAGATTGAGGTCAAGGCTTTGTGTTGGCCTCTACAATATTTTGACTTTATTGTCCCTATGCTATTTTGTCACAGCTTTAGAGGTAGGCTTGGGGTCATTGTTTATTTGCAAGACCCATATGTGACTGAACCTCCTGGCTCATGTCTTCTTGAGATGTTGCTTCAATATATCCACATAATTTTCCTTTCTCATAATGTTGTCTATTTTGTGAAGTGCACCAATCCCTCCTGCAGCAAAGCACTGCACAACATGATGTTGCCACCCTCATGCTTCTCGGTTGGGGTGGGGTTCTTCAGCTTAGAATCCTTGCCCTTTTTCTCCAATGGCCTTTTACTATGGCCAGTTTAAATTTTGTTTCAGCAGACCAGAGGACATTTCTCCAACAAGTAAACCTAGTCTGGATTTTTATAGCAGTTTTGGAGCAATGGCTTATTCCTGGCTGAGCAGCCTTTCAGTTTATGTCAATATAAGACTCGTTTTACTGTGGATACAGATACTTGTATAGCTGTTTCCTCAAGACAAGGTCCTTTGCTGTTACTCTAGGATTGATTTGCACTTTTCGCTCCAAAATGCATTTGTCTCTAAGAGACAGAATGTATCTTCCTCCTAATTGGTATGATGTTTATTTGCTCCCATAGTGTTTAGACTTGTGTACTATTGTTTGTACAGATGAAAGCGGTACCTGCAGGCGTTTGGAAATTCATCTAAAGGATAAATCATAAGTCCACTTTTTTTTTCTTGGCTTATTTTTTATGATTTTCCCATGATGTCAAGCAAAGAGGCAGTGAGTTTAAAGGTAGGCCTTAAAATACATTCACACATCCACAGGTACACCTCCAGTTGACTCCAACTGACTAATTGCCAAAAGGTTTGACATAATTTTCTGAAATTTTCCAAGCTGTTTATAGGCATAGTTATCTTAATGCATGTAAACTTCTGACTCACTGGAATCATGATATAATCAATTAAATGTGAAACATTTGAAATCTGTCTGTAAACAATTGTGACCTCATAGTTCAAAGTCATTAATATTCATGTGGTGCACAAGACTCACATATGCTCATATTACAAGTTGTTTTTCATGTAAAATAGGCATTCGTAGACTATACAAGGTTTCTATTCATATTGTAGAGCGAAACAACATTTTTACATTTATCCATTTAGCAGATCCTCTTATCTCCAGCCAAGAGAGTTTCATTCCATGACCTGGGTGCCACAAAAGAGAAAAATCATGAGACTTACCTACATTTTGTCTTAAGGTATGGTGGGCAAAATCTGTATGTGCTTCTGGCTTGAAGGGAGCACAGTGCAGAGTTTGATAAGTGTTGTTAGTTAGGTTGCAGAGGGTCCATTTTTTTGCTTTAGTGCCAAGCATCAGTGATTTAAATACAGGCACAGGAAGCTACAGGAAGTCAGAGGAGGTAACACAGCAACAGGGTGATGTTGGAGAACTTGTGTGAGACTGAACAGAGAGATTAAATTCATGGCACTACATTCTGGATCACTATATGATGTCCAATTTTATTTTCTGTCAAAAGCTGAAAGCTGAACTAAGGGGGATGTTGGGTTGGGCTACACCTTTCTTGTGAACCCTATTATCTAGTACATTAATTAAATTACATGTCAAAGTCAAGGTTTTTGGGTCAAATACAGCCAGCTGCTTTAGTTCCTTTGGCTAAAATGGAAATGAAGGAAGGAAGGAAGGAAGGAAGGAAGGAAGGAAGGAAGGAAGGAAGGATGGAATAATTGCTGTCCTTGTGGATAGCTGTGTATAAATAATCTTTTCTAAAATATGTCAATTATATTTCTTATAGATAAAAAAGTAATAGTCCTGATTTCACATTAAGCAATCTATGAATTATAGAACCATTTTAATATATATTGTTCATTGCTCTCCAATGTTATACATACAGCCATTTTTAAGGAAAGAGTTCTATGAGCCAAGTACAGAACCACAGCGTTCTACACAGAACCACAAGAAACCTCTTTTTTTAAGAGTGTAGTCTAAGGTCAAGGATATTTAAAATTCAAGCAAAACATCTTGGTGAAGTTTGTGTTTTATTATTCCACAGTGTGGTTGTTGAAACTCACTTCAAGCAAAGCACTCTAGCTCCTAATCCACTTTGACTTTTACACTTAATCGGCTCTGCAGAACCTGCAGCCAAGTCTTCTTGCATGTTTTTATATCCCCGAAAACTAAACATGTACTTTGTTGTCAGGTATTGTGATTTCACAGTGATTAATTTCTAAAAATGCACACTGATGGGTTGGGTAATTATAGTGCAGAAGCAGGTTATCATGCCTTCATGTCAGAATCTCAGAGCAAGAGCAAAAGAACCTATAATCAGAAATTAATCTAGAATTTACTAAATAGGCTTTTAAATAGGTCATTGTTATAGCCATCCAGTACATAACTAGTACAATATTTGAGTGCATTTAGAACAAAGTCTAAAACAATATTTCAGTATTCAGTTTCAATATTTAGACAAAACACAATAAAAGAAAAAGTACTGCATTAAAGTGATGCTGTTCTGCCATTATATTATACATTGTACAGTAGTTTTATTGGCAGTATTTTAAGGTTAGATCGAAATGTGTGTTTGGCTTGATGCACATGTTCATGTCAGGATATTACAAATTAAAATGCCACAAATTTACTGGAGCATCACCCTGTGTAGTAAATCTTGCATCCCTTTAATTTTATTACTGAATATTAGTTTCATCCAAAAAAATTATTCCTGGCCTCAGTCAAGACCTTGGACACCCATCTGAATTTTCATTTTCTTAATTACCCATCATAAGTACTATACAGGCTGACACAGTAAAGGCAGGAGAATCAGGAGAATATATTAATCAAAGAGATTACTGAAATGCCATCCAGTATTAAAATGCGTCCCTTGTTGCTAGTTCTCAAAATAGCTTCTCCAGATGGGCTGACTTTTTTTTTTTTTAAACTTTGGTAACTGAATCATATATAACTCTTTATTTTATTACACAATAACTGAAGTCTAGCTTGGAGCTATTCTTGTGTGTTAAAGTTAATATATGTCTGCAGTACATTATGTAAATCCACACAGTCCCTCAGCTATTGAGAGTTGGATCAACGCTAGAAAATAATGACTAACAACAAATTTTACTAGAATGAAGTCTACACCTTCTAGCATTCAGATAGTTTTCTTTAAATAGCTGATGCTCTTCTAAGAACTGTGACAAGAATATCAACATACTACATGACAGTAAACCTTTAATCTGTGAGAAACACTCTTAAAGCTGAACCTGACGTGTTTGCATGCTTGTTTGGTTGGAGCAGAACCATGTCTTTTGGTGATAATGTTAAAAATGATTATTTCCACCAATCTCAATTTGTATTTTGGAATGTGTTCAAACGTAACTAGTTAAACAGAAAAACAGTGTGCAAAACTTCAGCTGTGCAAGAGGTGTTTCTCTCTAATTTGTGGCTGAAAAACAACTAAATGATAGAACAGCTTCACTTTTTCTACCTATTTCATAGAGACATAGCAGTATAGTAAAATTGTGTGTGCGTTCTTCCTGTGTCTGTGGGTTTTTTATTTCCAGGTTTTCTGGTCATTCCTGTCCTAAAAACATACTAGGATGTAGACTACAGACTATAAAATGCCCTTGCATGGACAGTTGTGCTTTGTGGTGTCCCATACAGTGTGTACCTCCACACTCCCAGAGCTTTTTCTGATATCTTATAACCCTTTCTTGCAGTTCACTGGGATTCTGTTCCACGAGCTGATTGGAAATTCACATTTTCGATCAGTATAAAGAAATGAATTATTTTATCACTGCTGTCTGTTATAATATTAGTCAGGACACTGTTGGGTTTCTGTGTGTAGAGTATCGTGACTCTGTATTGTGACTTTTGATGATAGAAATGAGAAGGGTGTGAGCCTCTTGCTGGGAAAATAATTCACACCGCTCCACAATAAAAATGGAACAGTGATAAACAGGCAGCACAATTAAAGCTTTTTTGATAGTTAAACAATATATATGACCAACACATTACAATTGATTAACATGATTTAAGTAGTCTAGATTAAAAATATAAACAATCTAGCCATGGGGGTCACAGTCCAGTGACTCCTGTGCCGGTCCCAAGCCCGGATAAATAGAGAGGGCTGCGTCAGGAAGGGCATCCGGCATAAAACATTGCCAAATTTAACCATGCGAATCGTCAGTACTCTGAATTTCATACCGGATCGAGGCCCAGGTTAACAACAACCACCATCGGCGCCATTGACCTACAGGGCGCCGGTGGAAATTGGGCTACTGTTGGTCGAAGAAGTAGAGGAGGGAGGAGAGTGCATAGACAGAGAGAGAAGAGGAAAGGTAAGAGTGTCGGACTGAGAATAGGAACTCTGAATGTTGGTACTATGACAGGGAAAGGTAGAGAGCTGGCTGATATGATGGAGAGAAGGAGGGTGGATATACTGTGTGTACAGGAGACCAGATGGAAGGGTGTCAAGTCTCGTAGTGTAGGAGCAGGATTCAAGCTGTTTTATTATGGTGTGGATAGTAAGAGAAATGGGGTAGGTGTGGTCCTGAAGGAGGAGTTTGTGAGGAATGTCCTGGAGGTGAAGAGAGTGTCAGACAGGGTGATGAGTCTGAAGTTAGAGATTGAAGGGGTGATGTTGAATGTTGTTAGTGGTTATGCCCCACAGGTAGGTTGTGAGTTAGAGGAGAAAGAGAGATTCTGGAGTGAATTAGATGAGGTGATGGAGAGTATTCCCACGGGTGAGAGAGTGGTGATAAGGTTATAATGATTTTATTGGACATGTTGGTGAGGGGAACAGAGGTGATGAGGAGGTGATGGGCAAGTTTGGAGTTAAGGAAAGTAACCTAGAAGAACAGATGGTAGTGGACTTTGCTAAGAGGATGGACATGGCTGTGGTTAACACTTATTTTCAGAAGAGGGAGGAGCATAGAGTGACTTACAAGAGTGGAGGTAGGAGCACACAGGTAGACTACATCCTATGTAGAAGAGGCAATCTGAAAGAGATTAATGACTGTAAAGTGGTAGTGGGAGAGAGTGTAGCCAGACAGCATAGGATGGTGGTGTGTAGGATGACTTTGATGGTCTGTAAGAAGAAGAGGTCAAAGATAGAGAGGAAAACCAAGTGGTGGAAGCTGAAAAAGGAGGAATGTTGTGGGGAATTTAGATAGAAGTTGAGGCAGGCTCTGGGTGGTTAGGTAGTGCTGCCAGATGACTGGAAAACTACAGCAGAAGTGATCAGGGAGACAGGGAGAAAGGTGCTGGGGTTTTGTCATCTGGAAGGAGGAAAGAAGATAAGGAGACTTGGTGGTGGAATGAGGAAGTTCAGGATAGTATCCAGAGGAAGAGGTTAGACAAGAAGAAGTGGGACATGGACAGAACTGAAGAGAATAGACAGGAATACAAGGAGTTACAGCGCAGAGTGAAGAGGGAGGTGTCTAAGGCCAAGCAGAAGGCATATGACGAGTTGTACACTAGGTTAGACACTAGAGAAGGAGAGAAGGACTTGTACAGGTTAGTTAGGCAGAGGGATCGAGATGGGAAGGATGTGCAGCAAGTTAGAGTTATTAAGAATAGAGATGGAAGGGTGCTCACAAGTGAGGAGAGTGTACAGAGGAGATGGAAGGAATACTTTGAGGAGCTGATGAATGAGGAAAATGAGAGGGAAAAAAGAGTAGAAGGGGTGAACTCTGTGGAACAGAAAGTAGATAAGATTAGAAAGGATGAAGTCAGGAAGGCTTTGAAGAGGATGAAAAGTGGAAAGGCAGTTGGTCCTGACGACATCCCGGTGGAGGTCTGGAAGTGTCTAGGAAAGGCAGCAGTGGAATTTTTAACTAGTTTGTTCAACAGGGTTTTAGAGAGTGAGAAGATGCCTGAGGAATGGAGAAGAAGTGTGTTAGTGCCGATCTTTAAGAATAAGGGTGACGTGCAGTGTTGCAGCAACTATAGATGGATAAAGTTGATGAGCCATACAATGAAGCTATGGGAAAGAGTAGTGGAAACTAGGTTAAGGAAGGTAGTGGAAATTTGTGACCAGCAGTATGGCTTCATGCCCAGAAAGAGCACAACAGATGCAATTTTTGCTCTGAGAATTTTGATGGAGAAGTATAGGGATGGTCAGAGGGAGTTGCACTGTGTGTTTGTAGACTTGGAGAAAGCGTATGACAGGGTGCCAAGAGAAGAGCTGTGGTACTGTATGAGGAAGTCAGGAGTAGCAGAGAAGTATGTCAGAGTGGTGCAGGACTTGTATGAGAGGAACAGGACAGTGGTGAGGTGTGCTGTAGGTCAGACAGAAGAGTTCAAAGTGGAGGTGGGACTGCATCAGGGATCGGCTCTGAGCCCCTTCCTGTTTGCTATAGTGATGGAGCAGTTGTCAGAGGAGGTCAGACAGGAGTCTCCTTGGACAATGATGTTTGCAGATGACATTGTGATCTGTAGTGAGAGCAGGGAGCAGGTGTAGGAAAACCTGGAGAGGTGGAAGTTTGCGCTGGAGAGAAGAGGAATGAAAGTCAGTCGAGGTAAGACTGAGTACATGTGTGTGAATGAAAGGGAGGGAAGTGGAACAGTAAGGTTACAGGGTGAAGAGGTGAAGAAGGTACAGGAGTTTAAGTACTTGGGGTCAACAGTCCAGAGTAATGGAGAGTGTGGGAAAGAGGTAAAGAAGCGAGTGCAGGCCGGTTGGAATGGATAGAGAAAGGTGTCGGGAGTTCTGTGTGATGGGAAAATATCAGCGAGAATCAAGGGGAAGGTGTACAGGACAGTGGTGAGACCGGCCATGCTGTATGGTTTAGAGACAGTGTTACTGAGGAAGAGACAGGAGTCAGAGCTAGAGGTAGCAGAGCTGAAGATGTTGAGGTTCTCTTTGGGAGTGACAAGATTGGACAGGATTAGGAATGAGTACATCAGAGGGACAGCTCATGTTGGACGTCTGGGGGAAAAAGTTAGGGAGGCCAGATTAAGATGGTTTGGACATGTTCAGAGGAGGGAGAGTGTGTATATTGGTAGAGGAATGTTGGACATGGAGCTGCCAGGCAGGAGGCAAAGAGGAAGGCCAAAGAGGAGGTATATGGATGGAATTAATGAGGATATGAAGCTAGTGGGTGCAAGTGTTGAGGATGCAGAAGATAGGGATAGGTGGAGAGAAATGATTCACTGTGGTGAACCCTGAAGGGAAAAGCTGAAAGAAGAAGAAGAAGATTAAAAAGATAAACACGTTTGAAAACTGCAAATTCTTAAAGGCCTACCCTAAACTTTTACCAAGAAGCAATGTCCTTGGCTCTTTTATGCCTTGTTTATCACATATTATTCTAAACGAGTGTTGTCTTGGGAGCCCTGACCTTGCAAATGAAAGAATTAACCATAAATGTTGTACCAGTAAATTGTCAGAATGCCCTGTTTTTAGTATTAGAGTATTGCAATAAGTCTTGAATTTGCATCTGTTTATATTTCTTAGATTATAATATATCTGAGGTATGTAAAATGCAAGTATTTATTGACCAAGCCAGACAACTACAGGAATCATATAACAGCTTGCCAAACTTTGCACTAACAAAAATAGAGTATTATAATATTTTAACCCTCCACCAAATTTTTAATATCAGGAGCCAGCACTGCTTTCACAAATCTTGCAATTTCACCAAATTGGGTGTGGCTGCACGTTAGGATGAAAGTTAATTGAAATGAGGAGAGTTGCCTAAAACATTATCCATATCATTGCTTGCTGAATGTTTTATCTCTCCTACAAGATTTCTCAAGACAGTGTTGGGTTTCTGTGTGTAGAATCATGATTCTGTCTTTACAGTTATACTTGTAAAAATTCTGAATAAAAATAAAAAAGTGTAAAATTTAAATTAATATTTATCCCTAATAAGCAAGCCAGAGGTGAAAGTCGTAAGGAAAATCTCACTGAGACAAGATTAGGAAAAACCCTTGAGGCTCGAAAGGAAACCTATCCTCATCTCTGTGACACCAAAGTGCAATTGTAATAATTTCATTTTTACAACTGTACACTTATATGCAACCCATTAACCACCACTGTGTGGTGTGACATCACAAATCAATTCAAAGCTGAACACAGGTGGAAATTCCATTTTTTTGGCCTCTGATAAAAAGAACTCTTTTGAATTGTCTACCTAAACCTTCATCTGCATGGATCATTAATGCTATTAACAAGTTTAAGAAAGTTATTATTTCTACATGCAAAGTCTCATTGCTAATAGTGTAGAAGTGCATGTCCCTGATGGTTTAGTCATTATATTTTAATCGAATCTAGAATGGCTTGGAATTTCTCATAACATTACAATTTGTTATTATGAAATGATTAGTCTATTATGCTGTCAGTAGAATTGTTCCGTATCGTCCTTTTGAAACGTTATACTTAGTGATCAAACCATTAATGCAGGTGTATTTTTCCATTGTGCTTACACCTTTTAATTTTTTCATATATTATGATTAGCTTCTCTAGAAGAAACTATCCATCCTAATAGAACACATTCTAACATTCTGAGCACACTGAACACTATTAGGACACTACTGATGTATCATATCATATCATATCATATCATATCATATCATATCATATCATCCACTTTATAATAGACTATAATGCGCTAGTGTAGATGTGGAAATTGTGGATTTATCCATAACTCTGCATAAATTAGACTAAATGACTGAATAAGTGTTAAATATGTAATGAGTACGCTGCACACCTCATGTTATGAGGCAGAATAAATTTCATTGCTATAAACACTCCAGCCATCCCCAGTGGAAAACCTCTTTCATTGAACGGATATCTGAGGTCACAGGCTTATAAAATATTGGCACACCCTCAACCTTTACTAAGGAGCAATGTCCTTGGTTCTTTTTTATGTCTTGTTTATCACAAACTACTCAAGACAAGTGTTGTCTGGGGAGCTCTGGCCTTGCAAAGTGATGAAATGAACCACCAGTAGATTGTCAGAATGTCCTGTTTTTGGTAATAGAGTATTACATTGAGAATCCTGTTTAGAATTCTTAAATGGAAAGTTGAATGAAATTTGAATATATCTGAGGTATTCAATTTAATTCAGTTCAAATTTATTTGTATGGTGCTTGTATCATACATGTTTTTACTATATGGTCAAAAAGTACAGTTATGTAACCAGAATATTCATTCTAGTTTTAATATGAAGTCTATTTTGCTGAACAATTTACTGAGGAGGACTTGAGTGCAAAACTGTTCATGACAATTCCAGTCATAAAGCTATAATAGCAATTAAAATGTTCTATGCCATCGTAGCAAAACTGTTCATATCAACTGCAAGAAGATTACATGAATCTTTAGGCGGTCAATGTAGGGTCATCCTCAGCAGCAGTGAGCCGCCTCCAAGTGATGAGACTCAGGTAGGGCATCAGAAGGGCATCAGTAGAAATTCAGTAGGGCATCAGGCTGGATCAGGCAGGTCCAGGAAGCAGAAGGGGTCAGGGTCACTGGTATCTCAGTAGCAGCATGTGTGGCATGACAGACGTGCAAAATACAAAAATAATTTATTGACCAAGCCAAACAAGTACATGGAACATATCACAGCTTGCTACACTTTGCACTAACAAAAATAGGGCATGTCACAACATTTCAACCCTCCACTAAAGCTTAATATCAGGAGTCAGCACTGCTTTCACAAATCTTGCAATTTCTCCACATTGTAGCATGCCTGCATGTTAGGGTGAAAGTTAATCAGCATGAGGAGAGTTGCCTAAAACATGCCACATCATTGCTTGTTGAACATGTGCGCATATCACCACCCACTCAGAGGCAGAGGTCAGTGTGTAGCAGAAGAGACATGAAGCATTGTGAATCCCTGGGCAGATTGTTGGCAAGATTGCTTAAACTCTTGCAGGCCTTGCATAGAATACTAAACACCAGAGTCTACAGATGGCTGTCAGGACTACAGTGAGGTCTTAACCCAGATTTCCCACCAAGGACAAACACATAAAGAAAGGCCGAGTATTTGCCAACAGATTAACTAAGGCATTAAAATTCTGACACTCCACTTCACCTTGCATAGCATTTCACACGGCACCTGCTAGGGTGACTTAGGCTGAACCTTCACCAAACGAGGCTGCCTAATGAGTTGTAAAATAAAGATATTCCAAATCATGCCTGGACGCCAGTAAGAGATGCGAAACAATACCTCACGCTGTGACTCTCACTCACTGCAGAAATGTCCTTGGACTGTTTTATTGAGTTACGGATTAGCATGTCATTGCTAAGGACAGGAAATACAAAGCGGTCGGCATGTGCCCTTGTCTGAGTGTGGCAAAATGTTGTTTTTTTGTTTTTTTTCAGTGGCACAGGCAGCAATTGGTTCAGATGAAGACTGAAAGCCTTGTTATTTCCCAAGAATTACAATATTGTGTTGCCTCTGTGCCCTCCTGCTGTTTTCATAAAATGGATGTGACATGCAACTGGTCCTTGCTGACCTTCCACTCGAAATTGCATTCCACTTTGAAGCTAATGTTCCAAACTTAGGGAAGATGTCTTTTTTATTTTTTTTAGCTTTAATACTGGTCTCATCTTTTGTTGCAGTATGATTGAGACATTAACATATAGAAACACTGTTAGGTTGTTCGTCAGGGTTATTTTCCATTTGCTATAATACACTGTATCCATGTTAATGGACTCATTACCAAATGAAGCATTATAATGCATGCTGAATGTTTACCACAGGAAATTCATAGACATGCAGCAAAAACAGGACTGGCATTCAACCCATTGGCAACATGATTGAATAACTGTCATTCAGCTTTTGTAAGAAGGCAAAGAAATCAGTAATGAAGAACTGTGGGTTGTTTGTTTAGAAGACATAAAACAAGTTTTATTCTTGTTCAAGGTGATAATAAAAGTGGTTGAAATACAGAAGTGAGCATATAAACAAATAAGTAAGTGACTAAGTAAGTCAGCAAGTAAGTTGGTAAGTTAGTAAGTAAGTCAGTAAGTTGGTAAGTTCATAAGTCAGTAAGTAATTAAGTAGGTCAGTAAGTACGTCAGCAAGTAAATAAAATGGTAGACGAGTGAATCAGTAAGTAGGTCAGTAAGTCAGTGAGTATGTCATTACGTAAGTAAGTGAATCTAGTGCATGCCAAACAAATAGAGTTGAACAAAGTCTTGTACAGAATCTACTTTAAAAAAAACAGCCACAAAGTATAATGTTACTTTATAAAATACCTTGATAGAGGAAGCATACCTGATGGGAAGCAGTTTCATAACCTCTGCAAAGGCTTGTCTGAAGCCCTCAGAGACCTACGAGCAGAGTAATGGCACAGTAGTGCAAAGATTTAACATTGGGTTCTAGACTGTTAAAAGCTTTAAAAATAAACAGTAAAACCTTAAACTGGATCCTGTAATGGAGTCAGCACAAGGATGCCAAAACCAGGGACTCTGTACTTGGTGCCAGTCTTTCAGCTGTATTTTCCATTGTGAGAAATTTCTAGAAGCCTTAGTAATGCTGAAATACCACAAATTACAACCATCTAAATGACATGAAATAAAAAAAATGAATAACATTTTCCAAGTCCTGAAAGAAAGAAATGATTTGACTTAAGAATTTGCTCCAAGCGGATAAAAACCTATTAATGAATTAATGGATAAAAAGTTCTTTATGACAGTTGATATGCTGCTTAAATCTGAGGTTGCAATTAAACAAAGCCCCACAATTCTTCACCCGCAGTCTAATATATTGCGGCAGGGCTTCAAAAATATTGCTAGCACTCCTAAGCTAAATATCAGTAGGTTTGGATGACAAAAATATCGGATTTGTTAGCTATCCAGGTCTTTAGAGAAGCAAGTCATTAGTCACCTTCAACAAGGCTGTCTCTGTGCTATGAAAAGCTTTAAAACCCAGACTGGAAAGTTTGAAAAACCTCATGTCTTTTCAGATTTGACCACAGAGAGAGAACTACTTTTGCCAAAACATTAAAGAGTAAAGAAAACTTTAACATCAGAAGAAATCTGATTTTCCGTGAATCTTTGGATTTTTTTTTTAAAGTACTACTGCATTTAAAAAAAAAAAGCAGAGTGCTAGACATTATGCAAATGTTTATCATGAACAAGATACTCAGGCCTGTTATTATCTTGTTTAGGAGATGAAAAGGTATAGCACGATGTGGAAATCTAGTGGGCTTCATGTGGGGAATATCATCATTTAAACAAGAAAGGGAAAAAGGTTGAAACTGATTAAAATCTTCACAGCACTCTGGGTCAGTTGAAAGATCAGAAGCAGAAGGCAGAAATGCAGCTTGAAGTTCTCAATTTTACCCATAAAAAGTGCAATAAAAGAGACTTCACATGGTTTAGAGGACATCTCAAGGCCCTGACAGACTGAGATTTTGAGAATTGAGCTAATAGTATTAAACAAACTTTAGGTCTAAGTCCATGTTTGGCTATAATATCTGAGAAATTATTTTCCCTGCCAGTTTTAACAGCTTTCTGGAAAGTAATCAGAGAGAGTTTTTTTTCTCTCACAAATTTCACAAGATATTTGTAGTTAGTCTCCCCCCCAAGCCCCCCTTTTACAATCTGCTTAACTACCCTCTTGCCTAAGCATCCATGTGCTATCATTCAGCCATGTCTGAGACTAAAACCTGGTATGTTGTGTTGTAAAATGGAGCAAACAGAGTCGGATGGTAGAACAAAATGAATGAAAAAGGTAGAATGAAAAAGCGGAACTAATTCCTGTGCATTCAACAGAGGAGCTTTAGCTAAAATAACACTTGTCTAAGGACTCTTTAGATAAACTTCTGAAAAATGTTGACCAAAGAAGCAATTTAAAGGTTGATGCAGAACATGCAGGAACTCTACAATGAATACTTGTAATGGGCATATTTAAAAAATAAGCTTAAGTATTCAATACCACTGAAAAAAGAAAAAAGAAGCAAATTCTTTGACCTTGATAATAACTAATTTCATTTATAGACTGAATAATTAAAAGAGTTGGGAAGTTGAGTAAACTCGCTGACCATAGGTTCAGTAGGACAATAGACATGAATATTAAATTCAACATAAACTACTAATCTGTAGTATGTATAATTATAATTACAGATAAAAATCAGACCTCTTACAAATCTTTGCGTGTTGTAAGAGGTCTGTGCAAAACAGCCCAAGCTAGAGTGTTACTGAAATTTAGTTTTAGCATCCCTACGTCAAAGCAAGTGTATTTTATTAGATACAACTTATAAATACATTTTAAAAACCTCATAGCTCTGCCTCATCAGTTGTCCCATGGCACAGGTACTAGAGCTTTCTTCTCTGCCTTCCACATTTCAGAGTTATTCCTGCTCCTATCACACCTGATTAAACTAATCACCTAATTAAGTGTTGGGGGAACTAAAAAAAGCTGCAGTCCACAGAAAAATTGTTTCCTTGAAGGCTGTGAATCACCTACACCAAGACCAACACCAACTTTCATTTCAAATCCATTCATCCATGGATTCATTTTCTGTACTGCTTATCCCAGCGGACTTGTGGCACAAATCTGAACACTCTGGGCTGAGTACCACCACGGGGCACAATCACATACACACATCTATTCACACACCACAGACAATTTAGAGATGCCAATCGGCCTACAATGCTTGGGTGGGGGGGTGGGTGGGGGACTGGTGTACCTTGAGAAAACCCCTAAAGCACAGGAAGAATATGTACCTCCACATACACAAGGTAGAGGCAGCAATTTCAGCAAGTTGTGCTACAGTATCTCTTCTGTTGGGTCGAATCAGACGGGCTAGCTTTCAGTCACCGCATGCATCAATGAGCCTTATGTGCCCATCACCCTTTCACCAGTTAATCATTTGTTCTTCATCAGATCTTTACCTTGTCCATTTTCCCTGCGTCCAACACATCAACTTTAAGAACTTGCTGCTTAATCTGGATCTGGTAGCTTAGTGGTTAAGGTGTTGGACTACTGATTGGAAGGTTGTGAGTCCAAATCCCAGATCCCCCAAGCTGTCACTGCTGGGTCCCTGAGCAAGGCCCTTAATTCTCAGTTGCTCACTTATATAAAATGTGATAAATTGTAAGTTGCTCTGGATAAGGGTGTCTGCCAAATGCCAGAAATGTAAATGTAACATATCCTACCTCTTGACAGGTACAACTGTAATGAGCTAATCACTTTTTTCACTTTACCTGTCAGTGCTTTTTAAAGTTATAACTGATCACTGAGGGTACAGAAGTAGCTCATACCAATATACTGTATGATGTATAATAAATGGTGATTGCTAAGAGATAGAAAATGAGAGTGTGTGTGTGCCCTGCGATGGGTTGGCACTCCGTCCAGGGTGTATCCTGCCTTGATGCCCAATGACGCCTGAGATAGGCACAGGCTCCCTGTGACCCGAGAATAGTTCGGATAAGCGGTAGACAATGAATGAATGAATGCTAAGAGATAACCTCTTTTCCCCCAGTTGTAAACAAAGCATGCAGCTACAGCATGATCATTGCACATACAGAGTAGAAGCAAATCCGTTTTTTCAGTGATGTGACTTCCTGTGTGTTGTTTACTAATAAAATCTCCCACTGGCATTCAGATGGGGCTGATGCCTCTTCTTGACAAGGCTGGCATTTATACTTAATTAGGAAAGCACTCAGATCCACTTCTAATTACTCACCATTCAGCTTGCCAGTAAGCATGACCCAGGCCCACCCCCTAACACTGATCTGATAGCACTGCCATTAGGAGATTAGAAGTGTAGCGAATCAGAAAGAGTCACAGGGGTTCTTAGTAGTCTTAGTAGGGAATGTAACTTTTTTTATTCAAGCTTCTCTAAAAGAACATGGAAGGTTAGAACAAATTCAACAGACACAAATACACAATACCACAAAAAACCTCAATCAATACCAGAGAAAATACCAAATTACAAATTACAATACAATACAATATTCTTTGCTGTAATCATCTGGGGGAGAAGCTTCGGCGTGAGTGATGCAAAAAAGCTGAATAAGCTAATCAAGTCAGCTGGCTCAATTTTAGGCTGTAAAATGGACACCCTGGACGTGCTGGTCGAAAGATGGATAATGTAAGATAGGAAAGTCTGAGAGGATCATGGAAAATTGCAAACATGGCAAACACCCACTCCATGCCATACTGGTCACACAGCAGCACTGCTTCTCCTGTAGACAAATACAGCAGCTTCGCTCTAACAGAGAAAGGTACAGGTACTGCTGTCTGCCGCTAAAATAAATCAACAACAAGGCCAAGGTGTACACTGAAGACGATGGCTGTGGCTTCTGATTTTACATACTCTACTACACTGCATATTGCACAACAAATTTACTCAGCATCACTGTACATTCTTACACACACACACACACACACTGCCTCTTTATTTATTTATGACTTTGAACTGTACATTGATTTATACACACACTACTACCTGCTAACCTGTAAAATATTTTGTAACTTGTAAAATAATTGTTATTTGTGTTTATAAGTTTAAGAAGTTATTTGCTTTTTTTGTGTTCAAGTTTAAGAAGTAGTAAGTACTTATTCATTTAATAAGCATAATTCAAAACTTGCTTAATGCACAGTAACAATATATTATCAGAGGGAAAATATCTTGAAAATTGACATTATTGAAAGTTAGAATTTGTTCCATCGTTATGTTAGCTGAACAAACAAAAAAAACAAGTAAACTTATCTATTACTTATATATTAGTTAATTACTATTAAAAAGGTAAATTAAAATAAATTAAAAATCATTAATTTGCATGAATTTGCTTGCATCTGTAAAAATATTCACTTGCTGACACTATGTTATTTTTGCAGAGGGTCATACCGTTTCTGTTTAGAGAAACCAATGAATAATTTTTCCATTGTCTGTACCGCTTATCCGATCTATTCTTGGGTCACGGGGAGCCTGTGCCTATCTCAGGTGTCATCGGGCAGCAACACAGAATTCACCCTGGATGGAGTGCTACCCTTAAAACATTTATTACAGTTTATCTGTAACAAATATCAGTCTGTAGATAATATGTTGAGTTATTTATATGCATATTTTATGTTTCTCTTCTCTTTCCTCTTTTTTTTTTATATATTGTGAATTTATAGTGAGTCTTAGTCCTCCCTGTTGCTCTGGTGTTGTGGCTGTTGTGATGCCAGATTTCTCTTTGGGGATTAGTAGAGTACTCTACTTTAAATAAAAGGAAATGGGAAAACAAGGAGTAATACAATAAGAAGCCAGATGCCTGGAGAAAAATATAGTACTACATCTTAAAATATTACATTCCCACCCACTTCTGCAGAAAATTAGACAGATTCTGCAAATACTGTAGTTATTAGTTTTGTTTGTACCTACTTGCTAACTAACTAAGATAAAGCAAGTATTACAAAATTACGTCAATCATTGTCATTAACTGTACAAGTGAAAGACTATTACAAACTGACTATTACAATGCTTTATTAATTTTTGTCTATTATCCCCACACCAGGAATACAACTGCTTTTGAGGACACAGAACTCTAAAAAAACAGATATATTTCTTCAGCAAAACCTGTGTGGTGTAGCTACTATTAACCCACTTCCTGTACTTTTCTGTTTTTATGAATCACCTGCCCTTGGTGGAAAAAAAAAAGATTTTTAACAATGATTTTTTTTTTTTTTACTCAGTCCTACAAACGGTAAGAAAAAAATGACTGCCCATGTGATTGATTTTCATGAATGTGCTTGAGGGTGCTATAACATGCTCATTTTTTAGACAACTAGATCCTGATTTTTATTATTTTTTTTCTTTCACATGTCACCCTTCTGGTACACCTGAATCGTGAAAAAGAAAGTTTTCAGGTGTAAAAGGGAAAAAAAAAAAACAAAAAAAAAAACGCTGGAAGAACTGACACTTTTTCAAAACAGAGGAAAAAACCAGGTGAAAGGCAATTGAATTTGAAAGGCATTTGTGATGCTAACACTAAAATATTGGTATACACTGTATGTGTTTCAGATACAGAAACCTCACAGCAGTCAGTTGTTTCAACCATTATAATATTTTTAGATGAATGTGAAATATATTTGTATTGTCTGAAAATGCACTGCACACACTTGGTTCTGTAAAGGAAATAAAAAGATGATTGAACACAACAGCAGGACACCAAACTACATCTCTTATTAATGTATTCATTCAAATCAATCACCTTTCTTTTTTTATTTTTGCTATTGTTATTTTTTTTTACAACAACAAAAAAAAAACTGATACCCATAGAAATAGTAAGTATAAGCATTACTTATTGTAGAAATACTGTTGCCATAAAGGGGTGAGCTTGGTCTGCTACATGTTTAGGTAGGTGTTGTGATGGAAAATTTTACAAGGAGAAGTTCTGACTTTCTGTGTACATGACTAGAAGTAGTGTTTTCCATCACAGTGGTATGTGTCAAAGAACATCCACGTGAATGCCAGGAATCAAGGTTTTCCACCAGAACATCATACTACCTCTACAAACTTACCTTCTTCCCACAGTGCATCCTGGTGCTATCTCTTCCCCAGGTAAGGGCCAAACACACACCCTGCCATCCACATTATTAATCAGACCAGGTTTTCTTCCATTGCTCAATGCTCCAGTTATGATGCTTATGTACCAATTGTTGGTGCTTTCAGCAGTGTACAGGGGTCAGCATGAGCATTCTGACTGGTCTGCAGATACACAGCTCCATTACAGCTTGCTTGAGGGTGGTATAAGATGCTTTTTTCTTTCATATTTCAAATGTCACCCTTCTGGCACACCTCAGTAGTGAACAAAACAATTTAGACCATTTTGGGTGTAAAATGTTAGGAAAAGGTAATGCTGGAAAAACATGACATTTTTTCAAAATAGAGAAAAAACCAAAGACTTTTGAATGTATTTCCTTTTTCCAGGTCTCAGCATTTGTGAAACTAGCAAGTTTTTAATGTGTATTTTATGTTAATCATCATTAAGATATACAGACTATACAATAATTAGAATTTTTTTCAAACAAATAAAATAGATAAATTAAAAATAATAAACAAATAATAATAAGTATTAAAATTATTATTATTATTATAAAAAATTTTAAAGCTCATAATCATTTGGCAGATGCCCTCCTCCAAAGTGACTCACATTTATCTAATTTGTTTATATAATAGACAAGTAGATGATTAGGGGTCTTGCTCAAGGGCCCAGCATTGGCAGTGATGAGATTTGAATTCACAATTTTTTAATCAGTAGGCCAATGTCATAACCACTGAGCTACCACTTTCAGAAGCACTTACACTACCTAAAGTCTTTTTTTTCCTTCCGCAAAGTCTCTTTTACTCTCCAAATGAACCAAAATATATAAAGTTTGTCTTTTATAAAATAAGTAATATTTTCTTCCAAGACATGATATCATTTCATTTATCTATTAAGAAAATCTCAGCCCAGGTAATGACATGATTATCTTCCAATAAACAAAGAGTTAACAACAATTCTTCACATTTGCTTACTTTAAATATACACAGCTTAGGTTTGAGGGGTATCTCCTTACCAATAATGCGACTTATTATCTCCATTATTTTTACCTAGAAAAAGTTGATTCTTGTACAAACCCACATACACCAATCAGGCATAACATTATGACCACCTGCCTAATATTGAGTTGGTCCCACTTTTGCTGACAAAATCAAACCAGCATTTTGATCAAACCAGCATTGGTTTGATCAAATGCTGGTTTCTATCTGGTTTCTATCAAACCAGCATTAACCTCTTCAGCAATTTGAGCAACAGTAGCTTGTCTGTTGAATCAGACCACACGGGCCAGCCTTCGCTTCCCATCTGCATCAATGAGTCTTGGCCGCCCATGACCCTGTCGCCGGTTCACCACTGTTCCTTCCTTGGACCACTTTTGATAGATACTGACCACTGCAGCCCGGGAACACCCCACAAGAGCTGCAGTTTTGGAGATGCTCTGATCCAGTCATCTAGCCATAACATTTTAGCCCTTTGAGGACAAAATGTTCACTTCCTCCCTAATATATCCCACCCACTAACAGGTGCCATGATGAAGAGATAATCAGTTTTATTCACTTCAACTGTCAGTGGTCATAATGTTATGCCTTATTGGAGGAAATATAATGTAGAAAAGTTCCCTTCTCTAACATACATCAGGCATTTTGGGGTTAAAATGATGCAAGTTTGGTGATGTACTGCTTACTTAACTGTGTGTAACCACTTTAGCTGTCTAAAATGGAGACTCAGTGTCTTTGGTAGGGCTTTTAAACAAGCTGTTTGCCACCCAGATTTATATCAAGCTGAAGATCACACCTCCATGGTTGAAGTGTGACATGAAAAATTTTTTAAAATTTGGCCACAAACTGCTTATATAACACACATATGTGACCCAACCTTTCACACAATTAAGTATGAGATTTTCTAAAGTACGAAGCAGGAGCTCAACCAAACTGCTTTGTCTTGACTGAATAAAGCCACAAAACTGCAAATACTTGGCAAAGTGTTTTACAAACACTGTCCTAATTTCTTCAAAAAACATACAGTGGTGTGAAAAAGTGTTGGCCCCCTTCCTGATTTCTTATTTTTTCGCATGTTTGTCACACTTTAATGTTTCAGATAATCAAACACATATATTAGTCAAAGATAACACAAGTAAACACATCATGCAGTTTTTAAGGTCATGCCACAGCATCTCAATCAGATTGAGGTCAGGACTTTGACTAGTCCACTCCAAAGTCTTCATTTTGTTTTTCTTCAGCCATTCAGAGGTGGACTTGCTGGTGTGTTTTGGATCATTGTCCTGCTGCAGAACCCAAGTTCGCTTCAGCTTGAGGTCAAAAACCTACCGATCTATCAGTCTGGAAAAGGTTATAAAGCCATTTCTAAAGCTTTGGGACTGCCGCGAACCACAGTGAGAGCCATTATCTACAAATGGCGAAAACATGGAACAGTGGAGAACCTTCCCAGGAGTGGCCGGCCGACCAAAATTACCCCAAGAGTGCAGCGACAACTCATCCAGGAGGTCACAAAAGACCCTACAACAACATCCAAAGAAATGCAGGTCTCACTTGCCTCAGTTAAGGTGAGTGTTCATGACTCCACCATAAGAAAGAGACTGGGCAAAAATGGTTTGCATGGCAGAGTTCCAAGATGAAAACCGCTGCTGAGCAAAAAGAACATAAAGGCTCGTCTCAGTTTTGCCAGAAAACATCTTGATGATCCCCAAGACTTTTGGGAAAATACTTTGTGGACTGATGAGACAAAAATTGAACTTTTTGGAAGGTCTGTGTCCCATTACGTCTGGCATAAAAGTAACACCGCATTTCAGAAAAAGAACATCATACCAACAGTAAAATATGGTGGTGGTAGTGTGATGGTCTGGGGCTGTTTTGCTGCTTCAGGACCTGGAAGACTTGCTGTGATAAATGGAACCATGAATTCTGCTGTCTACCAAAAAATCCTGAAGGAGAATGACCGGCCATCTGTTTGTGACCTCAAGCTGAAGCGAACTTGGGTTCTGCAGCAGGACAATGATCCAAAACACACCAGCAAGTCCACCTCTGAATGGCTGAAGAAAACAAAATGAAGACTTTGGAGTGGCCTAGTCAAAGTCCTGACCTCAATCCGATTGAGATGCTGTGACATGACCTTAAAAAGGTGGTTCATGCTCGAAACCTTCCAATGTGGCTAAATTACAACGATTCTGCAAAGATGAGTGGGCCAAAATTCCTCCACAGCGCTGTAACAGACTCATTGCAAGTTATGGAAAACGCTTGATTGCAGTTGTTGCTGCTAAGTGTGACCCAACCAGTTAATAGGCTTAGGGGGCAAACACTTTTTCACACAGGGCCATGTAGTTTTGGATTTTGTTTTCCCTTAATAATAAAAACCTTCACTTAAAAACTGCATGATGTGTTTACTTGTGTTATCTTTGACTAATCTTTAAATGTGTTTATCTGAAAAATTAAAGTGTGACAAACATGCAAAAAAAACAAGAAATCAGGAAGAGGGCCAACACTTTTTCACACCACTGTATATCCCCTCTATATTGTAAATTTAAAACACACACACACACACACACACACACACACACACACACGTGTATATATACATAAAAATATTTATCGACAAATAAAATTTCATATATTTAATTATATTTCTCAACAAAACGTGATTTTGTTGAGAAAATCACATAAAAAAAATCACATAAATAAATTAATCCCATTTCTGGTGACTACATTGAATGAAACTATAGTAATATCTTTAAGAAATTAATACAGTGATGGAATAATAGTGCAGTAGTAATGTGTTTGTTTCAAACCACCATGATCGAGGGTTAGGTGCAGATTCGGGATTTGATTTTAATCGTGTGCTTTAAAAAAATATGATCAAATCATATTGGATGTATAAAAACTAATTGTCTTAATGTTACTCAGTTCAGTCACATGAAACCTATATACACATTTGAATAAAATAAGTTTTTTCAGTGTGCTTTGACCAGAACTTAAAACCTTGATCAGCTCTAATGGAATGAAAGTCATAATCATTACCGGTAAAATATTGGTATAAAATGTGAGTTACAGATGTTTTTTTGTATACTTGCTCTATGATCTTCTTTCCTATTTAAATGTCTACTAAAATAAATAATCATGAGACTTTAATGACATTATTTCAGAACTGCATATTTAAATGACTGTTAAAACAAACAAACAAACAAAACATTACACAGGGGAATATTGAAATAAATAATTGACTAGGAGAAAACAACAACAAAAACTTATTAGCTTATTATTAGTTTTTTTTCCCCCCAGACTAAGTGTACCCTGGTAATTAAATTATCACCATGCCTATTATCACCCTAATATCTCTTGATAAGAAGTATTAAAAGTGGCCTAATACTCTTTGACTTTGTTGGAAAAATACTTTGTTCTACAAGCAGTCATGGCAATCTGTAATCTTCTTAGATCCCATGAAATAAAAAAGTCATCCAGTTCATTCATGTGCAAAGCCTTTGTGTTCAGCTTCTGAAAGATTTATTGGACTACGAAAGCTCATATTAGATTAGAACTATTAAGCAATTAGATATTTCTGTATTGAATGCCTTCTCTTGATGCACAGAGCAGGCTATAGATTCACACTCACCCTGAAAGAGTCAGATTGTGGCCTAGCAGCACTTTTCACTCTGAATATGAATCATGCCACACAACTTTGCACATTCTTTTATCCCTCAAGGCATAATAAGATATGACTCATAGACATTTGTCTTTGAATATTTTTATTAAGTTACAGGTTTATAAAATTCAATACATATGCACCAAACAATTTTCCCACATGCACAGTTTAGGTATACAAGGCAAAAACAGTTACTTTTCAATGTGAAAATATTAATATTATAGGCAAGTCATCTCACAGAGATTATGAACCAATACATCAGTATTAAATTTCATGGCCAACTGTTGTGTAAAAAAAAAATATTACTAGATTATCTTTACTGACCAAATTTAAAAATATACTGTTACTATTTACATTGTGGGGAGGAAAAAAAAATACTGGTCAAGATTATTCATAAATGTACTGTAGTAGTGTTTTAAAGAATACTGATACTGAAAAAGTTTCTAGTTTTTAAATAGAACAGACAAATTTGTAGATTTACTCAGGGCCATAAAATTATTCCATATAAATGTACACTATTTTAGAAACAGACTGCACAATCCTAAAATGAGTCTAAAAAAAAAAAAAATCACAGCAACGATTCTTTGTGAATTGATATGTCTAGACGCAGATACTGTATTAAAAGTATGTTCATTTACACAAAATCCTAGATAGTAACTACACCAAGAAAAAAAATAAGAAAAAAAAATGTCTTCAATTCATCAGCACATATTAGTAAAAAACCAAGGATACAAGAGTATTATTCATAAAATCACGGTAAAATGATTTCCTATTGGAAATAAAGATAAATAAATAAAATAAGAAATAAAGAAACAAAACTATTTTCAAGGGCCTCCTTTTGTTTCAGTTTCCGGGTTATGTTATCTAAGCCTCAGTGGAGTGGGAGGATATGCAAGGACACTGCAAAACCTCGGTGTGAGAGAGGAGGCAGGAAAGCTGGCATCAGTCAATCAAATAGTCTGCACTGTGACAACCTCAGTAGCAGAGCAGAAAAATCAATATCTCATTGAGTGGCCCGGTGTAGCCTAATCACAGAGGCCTGAACCTTCATGAAAGGGAGCAGATAGGCTCCCCAGATTGGATTTGTTTTTCGAATGGACCACTACGGCCACGTGCCACGCCTGCTCTTGCCGAGTAAAGCCAAGGTTCCTCTTCACCTTGGTTCACTTTGTTGTGCTTACTCAGGACTTTGAGATACAGCATACGCCAGTGCGATGAAGCAGGCACAAAACCGTCTGGCCAAGGCACGGTTCTTACAGCTGGTCAGCTGATCCCTCACCTTTCTAATCAAAAGGTCAGCAGGAAAAAGAGCCGACATGATATGCCTCTCAAACCAAATGAATACGACTGATGGGAGCATTTTCCAGCTCATCAGCTGCCGTCTAGACACTTACTGATTATTCAGCACGTGATTGTCACTACCTCTATATTCCACTTCTCTAAACTAGTGAGATATTTCAAAGAATAAAATGTTACAAATATAGTGCTATGCTATAATAAAGTTAGGATGTATGATAAAGCTGAAGCTTGTCCTGAATATGATGATGGCGATGATGAAATTATTGTATTAGAATAGGAACAGATAGATAGAAATAGAGTAAATTTAATATTGGCTATTGGACTATGGTTAACCACGATATTATTCCATTTTATTCAGTTACTTCTATGTATTATTTCTATGTATTATCTTTAGGTTTAAAGGGGATAGACACACAGGATCTGTGCTGCAAAACAACTGATCCTAGTCCTCAAGAAAGGTTTGGGCAGTTTGGGCATTTTTGTACACCAACATCCTAAAGCTCACAGCATACATCTCCACAAACTTCTCCCACTTGCTAACTTGGCTAACATGACATGTCCTTATTCGTTTGTCTTTGTTTGTTTGTTTGCCCGTCAGCTCATTTGTTTGTTCATTTACATCAACTTCTTTATCCAGGTCTATCGCAGGAACATTAGGTGTGAGATGGGAATACACTCTGGACTGCGACACCAGCCTGTCTTAGCAAGTGAAATCTTATTGAGTGTAGTCAAACGTGTCTAACATTTCCTAATACAAAATGCTAAAAACCAAATAAAAGTTTAATAAAACCATTTGACATGTTTTACTAAAGCTTGACATGAGCTTGTACTATTGGCAAATAAATATATATATTTTTTATTTTAAATATTTAAAAAAAAACACCAACAAAGTGATCTGCTAATAGAATAAGAAAATGTAATGCTTGAAATGAGAAACTGCATGTAAAACATGCTAATAAATCTATAATTTGATTTTGATTAATCTCATATTAAGAACTATTAGATACATTTGTACATATTCAATATATTTGCACTTGCTAAGATTTCTTTTTTTTTTTGCAGTGTATGTGCTACACCACTGTGCTGACCTATATTACGACATTATTAATGAACGACTCAACATTAACACTGTTTTAGTAACAGCATCCTTAGGACTATCATTACATTTCAAGAACTATCATTAGGACTGATGGGGAAGAAGAAAAAAACAAAACAAAACACCCATTATACGCACAGATTTCTGCACTAATCATTTCCTATTCTGGCACACCATTCATCTCTATATAACCGCATTAGCCACAAAGTACCATGATTATGGAACTGGAATAATCTTTTAGGCGTGGACATGTGCTTTCACCCTCAGATGACCTCAGAATGTGCGGCAAATCTCAATGTAGGCTTTTTGGCCCCTTCTCTGCCTTTTTATGGCTTTTACCCCGGTGACTTCCATCAAAAATGCCTTCAGAGCTATAAAATGTTTAACATCAAATCTGATTCACACCAAGTCTTGTCACTAAGCCTCAACTTTTGCTTAAAGCTTATTTACCAAATATACTAACTAACTCTTCTAACTAATGAAGAACTGTCCCTTCCTGCAGGAGACTTAATAGGTTGCCATTCATCAAGGCACTGGGTTTAACCGATGCTCTCCTACAGAACTGAAACCATAGGTTGCCAATTTCATTAACCCACTTTCTGACTCCCAGTTTGGGTGATAGTGGATATAGCAGGACTGGTAGCACATAGAAAGATGGAGAGGAAATTGCTTGTGAAGCCTAAATTGCCACTTAACGAGTATATCGCATATTCTGGCCTTAACTCTGCAGAATGCCTAATGCATGAGCCATCCATTATTTAACAAGCATGAGGAAAAGAACAAAATGCTATATCCCATCAAAAGGCCAGAGGACCAGTTTCTCTTGCTCGGGAACCGACAGATCTCTTAGAGAGCTAATAACATTCCACAATGGAGTAATGGGAATGTGGAGGATGTTGGATAAAAAAGAAGGATCTTTAAAAGATAATAGGGCTGCTTTCTAACCTAGGTTTCCGTCTCCAAAGAACGGTGGCTCCTTCATACAAGCAGTAACGCAAGTAGAAAGAGAATGCAAAACACATCTAAGGTTTAAGGTGACTTCTGTCGTCTGTGTTTTCTCGTTTGATAACATCACTCAGTTACAATTGCGTTTCTGGCTACAGATTAACACAAAACAGCCTGCTGAAAGGTTTTACACAAAGACTGTGACCACGTTTGAATGTGCTTGTGTATTGATATGGAAAAAAATAAATGAAAGAAGAAAAAGTCATTTCTGCCTTGAACAAAATCTCAGAATGTAGCCAGTTACAGTTACATTTTTAAAAGAAATAAAAAGTTTCACAGAGGGAAGAAATGACAATAAAGAGAGAACAATCGAATTATTCATAGCAGAATCTAACCACAGATGACCCTAATGCCTGAAAACTATGTGTATTCGATTAGAGGCTGAAACAACACTCTCTTATCTGTTTTGTTGTTCACTTTGGTATGTAAATGGCCTTAAGGCATTGATTGCTTTCAAGAACCCAAATGTGGAGGAGGATAACTTAAAAAAGCAACAAAACACAGAGAGAGAGAGAGAGAGAGAGAGAGAGAGAGAGAGAGAGAGAGAGAGAGAGAGAGAGAGAGAGGGGCGAATAGAAAGTATCTTTGTGCCTTCTAACTCAAATCGGTCAGCTCGTGTATGATCATGCATAACAATTATGTCGTCGTTCTAGCAGCGGTGATAACTTTTGTGTTATTCTGACATGTTTCCATCTTGACAAATCCTTTCATTATTTGTTTGACATTCCAATATCCTGCAGTGTCAGTGACACACATATATGGGGCAATCCTATTAAGCCAGACAGAGATGGGTGGCAATAACAAGGGACGGGTTAAGAGCATGAAGTGTGTATGTGAGTGTGTGTATGTGTGTGTGTGTGTGTGTGTGTGTGTGAAAGAGAGAGAGAGAGAGAGAGAGAGAGAGAGAGAGAGAGAGAGAGAGAGAGCAAGGCAGAAAGAGAGAGTGAAAGATATTGGTGTCAGTTGGAGATGCTGCTCACAAGAGGAAAACCTTCAGGAGGCGTTAAGGGCCACTAGTGTAGTTATGAGGAGACGAGAAAGCATGAGGCTGTCTAGTCTTCCTGTTCCAGATCCTTGGGCTCCCATACCTAAAAAAAAAAAAAAAAAAAAAAAAAAAAAAAAAAAATATATATATATATATATATATATATATATATATATATATATATATATATATATATATATATATATATGTTTAGACAATAAAACACAATAAATCACAGCAATTAAACATTGTTTGTGCCAAATCGTAAAACAGAGGATACACCACGGAAGAAAATGCTCTCTAGTTCTACATTATTAATAGCTTGCAACAGTACTTAGTGATGAGAAGTCTCAGTGAAGGAGGAGTTTAAGGGGGGAAGAAACCATGTTTTTAATTTGATCAAAGGTGGAAGAAACCACTCTGCTGTTTCTCATGCCTCTTTGCTAAGCTGTCAACAATGAACAATAAGAGGCTGACAGAGATGGATGGTGGTTGGAATGTGAGTTTCTAAAAATGTCGGAAACACCAGTGTGGTAGAAAAAAAGAGGGAAAGAAGTCTATTATCCATGGATAGAAAGGAAAACTGGCTTATAATTTCTTTGCTCCTTGGATGACTGAATCACCAGCTGATACCTATGGAGGGAGTCAGGTAGAGGAAAAAGAAAACAGGACTTACTAAGTTGGTGAATATGGATGGGTTCACTTCCTTCTCCAAGGCCACCCTCGCTCAGGCTCTTGATCTGAACCACGTAGTTATCGTTGGGAGAGAGTGTCAGCTCCACTGTGGTTTTGTTGGTGGTGATTGTGTACAAGTCGTTATTGCGGTGGCGTCTGTACATAATCTGTAGGCAGTGAGGAAAAAAACAGCATTCACTGAACTGAAATGTCACAAATGTGAGGAAAGAAGAAATACTTATTAAGAAATTATGCAGCTTAAGGTGACATTAAGGAAAGCAGGTTGGACACTGGTGAATGACTGAAGCATAAAGGAAGTGTGAAAAGTAAAAAATCAATTAGCAGGTCTAGCTACATATAATTCATCTAGGTTCTATAGTACATGGTCACAGGGAACCTGGAAACTATCCAACAGGACTCAGGGGCTCACAAGGCAGGGGACACCCTGGATAGGGTTCCTAAACATCACTGGGCACAATTACACACACACACACACAAACACACACACACAAACACACACAACACACACACACACACACACACACACACACACACACACATATGTCTATAATGAACTGGGTAAGCAACTAACAGGACTAAACTATGACAACAGGTGCATTTTAAGACCAATGATGATTATTTATATCTATAATTAAGACAATTTGAATTGGTTTGATGTTATATTTTGGTTTATATTTGGTTATATTTGGTTTCATGTTACTACTTTGGACCAGAGCCATGGATCCATGAAAAGATGAGATATATCTGCTTTTCATTTGAAGTGAAGGGAATAAATGCATACATCTCAGACACTGTTTTCCTCTGTGATCTGTTATTAAACAAACTATGTCTTCGGACCAGAGTGGGTGATAGTAATAAAAGCCAAGTCTGCAAAAGCTTTGCCCGTCTTGAGGTAATGTTTCGAGCCCTGTACTTCACCTCTAGTCTGATGATCTGCCTAAATAATTTATGGAAAATGCAGGGGATCGGACAAACCATAAGAGAGGATCTGCTAGAGAAGAGTCATAGAATTATGGCTGTTTTTTATGCGTTAATCTGCTCTACTACAGACCAGTGATTTACTGTGTATTATATGAATGCTATCTACTTGCTTAAACAAATGGAACACATTGAAACAAATCAGTGAAGTTCTATAATATGCTGAAAGTGCGATAAGAGCTTTTCGATATTACTGTGATCTATGAACTACAAGAAGAAATGCAGTGAACACCTGCAGTGTTTTTCAGTAATAATGTACACATCATAAAGATTTAAGTATAACACAACAGCTTTGTTTACACTGCGAGCCCAGGGCATAACCGCTTTGTGCTTTGCTCTCCTGGAGACTGGAGAGATGCTGTGGCATCAACATGTCCCATCCATCAGACATAGTTTATAATAGATGCAGTTTTGTGGGAAAAAATAAAAAAGTATCTTAGTGCAAGACAAAACAAATGGATAAATAAAACTAAAAATTGCAGGACACTTGTCAACTTATTATAGACATCTTGGAGCAAACCTGCTGGCGCTGTGTCACACAGCAGATTATGGCAGTGATCGAGCTTTAAAAGGTCAGCTGTAAACAGGCTTAAAGTTGAATTTGATTGATGTAGCGAGGTATCTAGAGGTAGCATTGCTTTTAAGTAAAGCCAACACACTCTCCAGAGGAAAACAGTGGATTTTGCTGGTGCCAAACAATGTTGCCTCTCATCTTCTAATCCCAGGCTAAGTGCTGAATTCTGATCTACTGCTTAAATGTCAACTCATTGCTAATTCTAGCTCGTTGCTAGAATTCGTTTGCCTTAGTCACATGAAAGCCACTAGGGTTGATCAAGGTTAACAAACAAGGTATTTTCTTACATTTACTCCCTACTTTAACTTTTTCCCAGAGGCCAAAAAAAACAAATTTGTGTCTGCTTCAGTGGTGTCCATGTTCAGTATTGACTTTCTTTGACATGGCACAGTGGTGATTAATGGCTTATATGAAAGCAGATACTCAGGATATTAAGACTTTGTAGTATTTCATAAATTTTTCTGTTTTTACCTAGCCTACTAGCAATATTTTTATAGAAAAGTTCCAACAAAACAATTTTTTTAAATAAAAAGTTAATTTTCCATATATTGTTTATTCTATAATCACACAAATGCTTTAAAGCTCTAATCTTTAAAGTAAATTGAGATATCAAACCAATTTCTGCTCTCTGAGATGCCCCAAGTACTTGTTTATTAGTAAAATGTGGAGGCATTATCTTCAACCAGTACAGTTCTGTGTAATGTTATCCTAAAAGCCAACAGTGTCCTGAATCATTTAATATCAGACTTGTGGCGATAAAATAATTCATTTGTTTATACTGATTGAAAATGTCTGATAAGTTGATTTCCATTTTGGCGGTAGAATGGAACGCCGGTATACTGGTAAAAGGGTTTAGCATGGCCAGTTCCTGCACTCCAGTTAGTTCTCATGACAGCTAAAAACCCCCCCAAAAGGAACTGCTTCAAACTGCTGCTCATGCAACATCATGGAGTGGCATAAAACACTCAGAGGAAAGCACTTTGCTCACTTCCTTATGCATGAGCTCACAGATGCTTATGATTGGCTAGTGTCGCTGTGATTGATAAGCGAGAGAGAGCATGCCATCTCTCTCTCCCTTACAGCACAGCCACAGATGGCATCGTCTGGATTTTGAAACTGTTCATGCGATGTCACAATTATACTTCCTTGGACTCTGATCTATGACAGGATTTAAATCTCTTGGTGATAGAACGTGTTGCTGTTGCAGCATTTGGCAGCTAATATTACTGTGTTAATTTGTAGTTAATTTGCAGCTGAATGTAAATTTGCTAGTGAGTACCAAAATGGTAATGATGGTTTTTCTTTGGAGTTACTTGAGAGAGAGAAACATTGGAATGATGCACTGTCTTTCTGCCGTCACTGCCCTGCATCTTGTTTCTGAGGTTAATTCACAGAAATGCTATGAATGATGATGTTTATTACAGAGTCACATGAATTCTGATTGGTCTGTTCAGACTGAGGTTGCCTGTGTGTCAGGTTTCAGTATCAGACATGAAACGTGGCCTAAATCTAAATATAAAAATGTCACACCTAATGTTATTTTCTTTCATCACAGCACCACTTTACTTGCAAATGTTGAGAAAAAAACAAAAAAATCTTCAAAATTAAATGCAGGGTGTAAAATATATAAATATCTGCACTGAACTGTGTAATGCCTCTATCTATCTATCTATCTATCTATCTATCTATCTATCTATCTATCTATCTATCTATCTATCTATCTTATCTATCCATCTATCCATCTATCCATCTATCTATCTATCTATCTATCTATCTATCTATCTTTGTGTGTGTGTGTGTGTGTGCACGATATATATATATATATATATATACACACACACACACAAATGGGATGAAAGATGAGGATGAGAGATGTTTGCAAATACTCTCAAAAGAAACTTTCAGGTAACTTGTATTTGAAAAGATGACACCCTTTAATTTTCCCATCTTCAAGTTTCCTTACACACAAACAAGTGTCATCTTAATTTGAGGGGAAAATTCCTCCCACGTCTAGCTAACAGACATCACAAACAAGACTGTCGACACTGTGAATGATTTGCTTCTCAACAGAGTCACTTAATAAATTAGCCTCAGGCTAGCAGATGTCACAAGCGCAGTGTCGAATGTGCCTTATGTTAAGTAAGAATGCCATGTCTGCAGGGGCTGTACAGTATATTGCAGCTTGAGTTATGGTGTGTTTGTTTATTCTTTGAGGTACTGAATCTGACTACAGAGCAAACATTTATATAGATTCAGATGAGCTGCTCATGATACATAGTGACTCCGAAAATCTATTTTTGACCACTGCCCAGGTCTGGGGATTTATAGTTTAAGGCTTTTTTGCTTTTCTAATTGCTAATTCAATATCAGAAAGATTACTAGACCTTAAAATAGCTTTGTTTAAAATGTGATTTATTGCTTATACATAGGTTTCTAATTCCTACATTGAATGATGTGTAGTGAGCATGTTCAGTTCACTTAGTTTTAATGTAAACCAGTTACATTGTGAAATCTCACAAATAACTAAAGTAATAGATTTCCGCAAATAAAACACATGGTAGAATAGCTCAGCTATGTGTATATGTGTGTTGCAGAACACTGGTACTTGTGGGTTCTTTTCTCAGCTCAGGTGCAAGCTCTGTGTTTGATTTTACTTAGGGATGTAAAAATAAATGCTTGAATCATCTTAGGTTTACTAAAACCAAGTGTTAATTTTCCTCATTTCAATCACATGGAAACAATGATTTTTGATACTTGTCACATCTTGCCCATTGTCCTGAGACCTACCACATATCCAGTGACCTCAGCCTCGGTATCCAGAGCTATGACTGGGTCCCACTGCAGTGTGAGCTGCGAGCCTATCAGAGTCCACTCCACGTTTTGCGGTGGCTGCCCTGGAGCTGGAGAAATGGATAAGAATAGTGCAACACAGAAGCACATTAACATTGTGATTGCTTTAGTCTCTGCTATTTCATCACTATGCTCTTACTGTCACTATTAAGGCAGGCTCGCAGAGACAGCAGTTCTCGTAAGGCGTCTGGAACCAAAGCCTAAGTAACCCTAGTAGGATACTCACGTGGTTTCTTAGTGGTAGCATTAACAGGCAGAGACTGAGGGCCGCTTCCCGCAGTATTGAAGGCGCTCACAGCTAAATAGTACAGCGTGTTGCCCTGAAGACCGCTAACATTGACCGCAGTGGAGTTGTTGCTGATTCTCATTTTACCTACAGTTTCTGGCTTGGTGTCATCTTCCCAGTACACCACCTGCACACAATGGAGAGCATGCATAAAAGCACAGATAAGATTGAATACAATCATGAGACAAGTAATACGATTGGCTTGAGATTAAATTCAGAATGGAATTACTACATGTGTGTGACGGAAGCTTTGAGGAATGTGTGTTTTTTCTAGAATATATGTTAATGTAACTGAATAAAAAAATAATAACAAAAAAGTCGGAATGGTGGGTTCTAAATAAATCCTTCTAATCAAGACAAGGTCCATAATGCTATTGATCTAGGACTCCCATCTGATTTACTGTATGCCTAGATCAAAGATCTCAAATCTTCTATTGAGATCTATAATCAGTTACTGGACCATACAGATTTTAAGGGATCACTGCTTATTGTGTTTCATTGAAATGGCTCGATAGCTGGTCACTAAGCTCATGTGCCATCTTTCTAATTATATTAAGTCATCGCGCCAGAATCAATAATCAATTGAATTCTCATTGACATCCTTCCTACAGTGCACTGCCGGACGAACACATTACACTATATCAATTGCTGCAGGGAATGCGGATTCCCGGCGAAAGGGTGTTTCATTGATTTTCTCGAGGATATGAAATTTCGCTTAACACTTAGCTGTGCACAGCTGAATTATAATTTTTAGAAGGAAATGAAAGAATCAATTATTAATCCCAGGTCATACATTCTATCAGTGTTTAGATCTTACATGTCAGAAAAGTTAAGTCAATGAATAATTACACTATAATGAGATTTGCCCAAAGGACTTCCTTCCTAAATGAGCTTACCTTTTTTTATTCACTGAGGATCTTTTGGAACATTATATGACAGAGATATGTGATGTGACTGCAAAAAAATGGATTTAATTATAACAGGGTTTTTTTCCTACATGCTTGCCAGGAAGTTATGATCAATAGATTAGAAAGCTGAGTGTTCTTTAACAGTACATTAGGTGTTTGGGACTGTGACTAATAAAGGATAGCAGGAGAGAAGACAGAATAAAGAAAGGATCATCACTCCAAAGAATGATATCAGGAGACAAATTCACACACCATTAGACATCACTGCTGCTATAGCTTACTAAAGACTGCTCACTGAGGAGCCATTAAATTACATGTGGATGTACTGACTGAGCAATCGTCCTATAGGTGGGACAGCCTGGGAAAACTGTTCACGCACTCGAGCAAATCATTTTCAACATTGAAATTCTATAGATACATTTATCCAGTTTTCTGTACTGCTTATCTTACACAGGGTGGCAAGGAGCCTGGAGTCTATTCCAGGGGACTTAAGGCAAAAGGCAGGAGACAGCCTGGACAGGGTGCCAATCCAATGCAGGCACAATCACATACACGCAAACAGACAAGTTCAAGATTCCAATCAGCCTACAGCAAGGGGGCAGCTATATACTCCACACACACAGAGGTGCAAGGCAAACTATGCTATCATAATAATTTAACATTTACATAACCTGCTCATGTAATATTTAAAATTCAAGATTTATTGCTCCCTATTTGAAAAGAAATGCTGTCCATGTTAACTTTTTTTGAACAAAAGGTCAGATTTAACCTCATGCCTCATCTCTTTTATACTTGAAGCATATGTTCCCACGATGGATATGATCTAAAACACATCTAAAGGTTTTGCACACTGTCATTAATGCAAAATTGGGGATGTCCCAAATACTATGAAAGTTGTAAACAAATTTATCTGATTATTTTAAGATTCTTCTTACTTTTCATTGCCATTGTTGTCAGTAATAGAATTAATATTTATAAAAAATTGTACTGCATTAGAAAAGAATGCAATATTGAAGCATTTTGCTAGATGGCACAGATTTTTTTTTTACATTTATAAATCACATATATATGTTATAGCATTATTATTACATGCGAAATTTATGCAACACTCAGCTAAAGTTACTCCAGTGAGACACACAACACACTGACTGTCTAAAAGCAGCTGCTATTGACTGATTTGAGTTTCATTAAACTGAATAGGTAATAAATAATACATACAAATTACAAAAGAGCTGTCTTTATTTTTAGAATCTTGACAACCTGCCATTTCAGAAATCACATTATATTTAACAGCATCACTTATTGTATATAAAAAGAGCAAACTTTTATATCTTATTCTATTTCAGTCATTATTTCTACATTTTAAGAGTCATTAAAACCTTTGTTGTCACCTCTATATGAGATGATATTATCTTGATTTATCTTGATTTAATACTATCCTGAAAAAAACAGGATACAGAAAACAAACATGCCTAATCTATGTTTGGAAAAAAACAACAATACTGCCACATTTAAGATTTATAACTGGAAAGGAGTTCTTATTTTGATTATCAGCAATATCCACGTCAGTGTCTGTCTCGTCACTTGACACAAGCCTCATTGTCGTCTCTTTACTCGGCTGATCACACAAACACCGGTCGGAAAAAACTGATGACTTCACACTGTTATCTTCAGTTTCTATTAATATATTATTATTATATAACATATTATTATATACAACTGTATGGGTTCAGATTCAGGGACATTGCAGGTATATCTTGGAGAACTAGAGAGTCAGTTTTTAGAACTGACTAGGCTTATGACTGATTTGCTATTGAGTGTAAAGTTCCATCAAGCCACTTTCTGTACCACTTATCCTACACAGAGTCACAGGAGCCTGGAGTCTAAACCAAGGGACCCGTGGCACAAGGGAACACCCTGGATGGGGTGCCAGTTCACAAGGTACACAGGGCATGCTCGCACACACTTACACACCACAGAAAATTTCGAGATGCCAATCAGCCTACAATGCAATGTCTTTGGACTGGGGAGGAAATTGGATTACTTGGAGGAAACCCACAAAGCACGGCAAGAAAAGGCAAACTTCCACACATCTTTTAGCCAGACTTCCTTTAGACTTCCAGAACTGGAACATTTGAAATTCCGTTAAAATAAAAAACAACATCAAACCAGTTTGAATGAATATAAGTAGTATGCATGTACTGTATGTACTATAGTTAGTTATGATGTACATACATGATGTAGCCCTATCAGTAACAGAGTAGCAGCACCCCATTTTTCCTTCGCTGAGATCAAAGACTTCATTGAACTAGTTCAGTTTGCAAAGGATTTCCTTTATTACCATCATGTCTCCATGCTGTGCAGCAAATCATGAGTGACTGAACATTGCGGTAGGTCATTTGATGAGCTTGTTACCTGTGTGTGTGCATGTGTGGTTTTGTGTGTGTGTGTGTGTGTGTGTGTGTTTTAAAACTTAAATGTCTGAGAGCACTATAAGAAGTTGCTTTCAGCTGCTCCCTGTTCAGGGTTGCCACAGCAGACCAACTGGTCTGCACAAGAACTTGGCACAGGTTTTACGCCAGACGCCCTTCCTGACGCAACCCACCCATTTTTCCAGGCTTGGGACTGGCACTGCATCCAGTGGCTGCAGTTTGGGCATTGGCTGGGAATTGAACCCAGGCCTTCCACATAATAGACGAGAAACCTACCACTGAGCCACCAATGCCCGGAGCACTATATTATTTATTATTGCATTAGAAGTGGTTGAATAAAATCCTGTTGAATACTGATACAGATCTAATAATTTAGGACATTTAAAAAAAATAGTGCTTCCATAATATATAACTTTAGACCATGGTATAGATCAAAAACTTTGGTTGACCCTCATGTAATGTTAAACTACTAAGCAATGGATACGCAATTGATCTTTTTTAATGCTATATTAATGCAACTCGTGTATTCATTCATTCTTTATCTGGCTTTGTGATATCGCTGTGTGATTTCAGCAGTTTTTGATTACTTTTACTTGTGTAACACTGTATGAGATGATGGCAATAAAATCTTATAATAAAATTCTAGAACATAGTAGGAGATAACTGCTCTTTGTATCAGATTATATGAATATCCTCTAATGATAGACTTGTGTTTAAAGAGCATTACTACTTTGTGTTTTCATCATCGATCTGGAAAATGGGGACGCATAAGCAAAGGCATTCTTCACCCTGAGCCTGAGGTACATTAATAAGATTTTTTCCTTCCATTAGTGTGTTATATTTTGCCATTGCTGCTACTGTGTTTATAGCTGTCCTTTGAGTTTCGGGTGATCCTGAGCCGTCCTCCTATTTGTGGCTTTAAGGTGAGCTGAGATTTAGTAAAGACAAAAAAACTGCTGACGCTGCCTGAACTTTATTGGAACTGGACTTTGGTAGCAACGGCAATGAATTGGCCACAGGTGAGCCCATCACATTACCCTGTTCTGAGACTACCAATCTCAACTCAAAATCAAATTTTGTATGTGATAGCAATACTGAGTTGAAGCTCATAGAATACAAAGCCATGTTTATTTAGTAATCTGTGCATATCCTGAGAACACTTGCCACAAGGCGAAATAACACACTGTTTACTCCAAATATATCCTAAGCATATCCACAATGTAATTGTTTGAATGCAGAGATTATTCATGCTGTTCTTGAAATGTAAGCAATTGGAAATGGTTTTGTGATGAAAAAATTAAAATCTTAAAATCTTTAAAAAAGTTACTGAACATCCTCAACCTGCTTTGCTGGGTGACTTAAAGCTACTAGGTGGAACTGATTTCTATATACAAAAAAGTTATTGTCTTGCTATATACACAAAAATATTAGTGTTTACTATGGCTGCCAAGATTTGTTTACCATGAAACTGGAACATGGTGATTCTTAATAATTAATATTTGTAATTTTTAATAATTGTTCATTATTGACATATAGTCAATCAGAAAAAAATACATAACATAAAAGAGAAAACGTGAAAGTTTGATAAAACATGGAACCCAATTTGAAATTTAGCCAGGATAAATATCTGATTATTTGAAACTGATGAAATTTATTGTTTACTGATATGTTGTTTAGAATTTTATATGGTTATATTGTTGTCTTTGGTTTTTACTCTCTCGCTTTCTTTTGCAAAAGAATAAAACCTTGAACTGGATTGCATTCCATTGCAGACCACACACACACACACACACACACACACACACACACACACACACACAAACTCGCTAGCCAATCCACTATTGTTCATTGTTCAAGCTCGACTGAATGTATAGGATTCATATCAGAAGCATTGTACCTCATAGCCGAGCACTCTCTCAGGACTCGACCGTACCGCTTCCCAGCTGACTTCGATGTCGGAGGCGGAGAGGCTTCTAGCCACAACTCTCTCAGGTGCTATGCTCGGCACTGCAAATGAAGCGGAAAGACCAGAAAGGTTTTTGTTCTCTTATTCGGCAACTTCACACGCAGAATTGTATTAACGCCTGAGAATAAACCCCCTAGACACACCTGAGAGAACCCCCACTTCATTTTAATGGGATCTGTGACTGGCAGGGAGGAAGACAATCTGCTGGGCAAATTCAATTAACACTGTAGCTCACAGACAGGCCCGTAAATGTCGGGCAGGATTTGCCGTAATCTATTGCCGTAATAACTAATATCAGGTTGACGCCCTTGCTGCAGAAGTGTATGTGTGGGGAAGAGCTGTCTAAATCAACTTAGTTCATCATTACTATTCAAGGTCATGCCTGTGTGTGTGGCACACAGCCAACGGTGGGTGTGTTTGGGAGTGTAAGGCACCAGAGCTGTGTCTAGAAGGAGTAATTCAAGGAGCTGAGACTTGCGATATAATTTTTAAAGATTTTCAAGATTACGACATACCCAGACACCTCAACTAGACATACAAAATAAGCTGTATGAATGATAAACTTTGTAAATGAATGGTAGTCTGTAAATTGTATCCATATCCAGGGATTAAGCTAACCTTCCTCTGCTGAGAACACTGTGACGATGGAGCTGAAGGGTCCTTCCCCACGGTTATTAAAAGCGCCCACTTTGACAGCAAAGGGCGAGAACGGTGGTATGGTGTCATTGCGGAAAACATAGCGCGACACAATGGGTGAAGATATCACTGCCCGGGTCCAGGTGACCATGCCCATCGGTCGGAAGGCGATAATGTAACCAAAACCTTCTCCATTCTGTAGCTCCTCTGGGACTGGCTGGGGGTGGAACATAAGACTGTAGTGATATTAAAACACATCGAGACCAACACGCCGGCCACCCCACACTTCAGTATGATAACATATACCGGCATATTTTTTTATGTTCTGATAAAGCTGCTCTATAAGGCTTGCCACTGTGTGAAGAATTAATTTCAACAGCACCCAGAACAGTCATTATTTTCTCTGACTATAAATCAAAATGGGAAAAATAAGTTTTAATATTGTCAGTAAAATGTGTGGACGTTTTAGCAAGTAATGTAAGTTAAACATGAAAATTCCTACAGAGAAGAAATAACTGTCCACCGTGCCACATATGTCTTACCTTGCTGAACTCAATGAACCAACTGTTTCCTACATCAACATGATTTTAAGTGAGCTTTAAATGTTTTAGCCATTAAAGTTTTATGCATTCAATTAGGCCTGTGTTACAGGTCTCTTTAGAAGCTGCCCTTAGGCAAAGCACTATTGCAGCACTCCCTGATGCCCTTCAGTAATGAAATAGAGGACTTTTCCACTCCCAAAGGTCCTTCCCTCTGTATCGGGATTTCAGCGCATTGAAAACCATTTATGGGAGACGAAAAACTTCAAAGGAACCTTCTGGCCCTTTAGTTGAATCCCATTTGGAGTGGAGGAAATGAAGCTGAAAAACCTGCCCAGAGAGAGGAGGGTTTCGGGAGCAGCAGAGCTCATAAATCGGCTCCGTTCAATTCCACACAATTAAGCAAGAAGCCCTAGACTAGCTGTTTGAGGGAGGGAGACAGTAAAATCTGATAAACGACTTACCTCCCATGTTATCACTAATTCTGACTTGGTGCCTCCCCCTCCTCCTACATCAGTGGGAGCTGTATCAGGAACTGCAAGGAAAAATAATAATAATAATAAGAGGAAGAATTAAACAAACAAACAAATAAATAGATACATAAGATAAATAGACAGATAGACAGACAAACAAATAAATAAATATTTTTTGTGTTTTGCTCATATCCATATATGGAAATATGGAATGTTGGTAACAATTTCTTTTATTTATATATATTTTTTTTAATTATTTAGATTATTTTTAATTAATATGAAACAAATCACATTTATAATACAGATATTTTTTTCAGGTCATTCGACCTGAGAGTAAAAAGATTAAAGGATAGTTATTGGTCTTTGTAAATGTAAGACAATGTGATTTTAGTTCCTGTCACATCCTCCATCTTTACATACACTCAGGATTTGCAAGAATCGGCAAGGGAGGATGTGGTTAAATTGATATTAATTTACATTAATATTAGCAAAATTGTGATAATGGTCAAACAGCTGGGATTTTAAAATGTTATAATTGCAGTTGAGAGGACATCCAGTGGTAAGTAGTGTTCAGAAGGTGAGGGTTAAAGCCAGTCGACACAATCAGAGCCGTCACTCAGGACCGATAGTTCTAACACTCAGAATGATTGCTGCAAGATTGAATTGTCAAGATTGAATATTTCCTTTTACATGAAGAAAGAGTTACTTCTGGGAATGTGGGAGTGGAAAGTGGAACACGCTAAGTGAGTCTGTTATCTGTAAGTGTATTAAGGTTGACTGGTAGTGACACTCATTATATGTTTGCAAATCACAAGGAAATGAGATGCTGAGCTTGACTGTCACATCGGCTTCTCTCGCTCTCTCTCTCTCTCTCTCTCTCTCTCTCTCGCTCACTGTGTGTGTGTGTGTGTGTGTATGTGTGTGTGTGTGTGAGGGGGGTGCCCGTCCACGGGGAGTGTGCTTTAGTACACATGAGAGACTGTGACCGATGCTTTCTTGTTAATTAGATGACAATTCTATATGTTTAATATCACAGTCACTGATGCAGGCAATTTGCTTTCTCATACATCTATTTCATCCTCTTTTTTTGTTGGATATGAGTTTATTGACTAAGAGCTAGATATTCAGAGTTGCACTGACATAGTTAGGTGTTAATCCTGAAAGTTTTGAACATTAGTATTCAGACCTCAGATGGACCTAAGGACTTAAGTGCAACTTGAAGTATTGTGTAACAGCTGCAAACAGAGCTGTGTCTCAGTTATTTAGGATCCTGATCTTTCTCTTGTCTAATATCGGCTTGAGTAAGGATCAGGATTAAGTCCATTTTGATGTAACGATATTATGTAATGTTGAACTTCATATTCTGAACTGAGACACTCAGAAAAAAATGTAGTGTCTTTCAAGACCTGATTATTTACATAAACAGACAGCATCTTGACTGGAAACACTCTGAGGGTCAAATTCTATATGCATTAAGTTATGAACTATAATTTGCTTAAAGTGAGCTGTTAAACTTTGGCTATTATTTTATTAATTACATAACTGGATATAGCATGTTAAAAGCATTCAAACAAAGTACATCATCATGACCTCGATTTAGTATCTTGTGGCAACATTAAGTTGTGTGTGCGGTTCACTATATAAATTAACTGCTCACTGTATACAAATTGGAATAATTGTTTTCATGGCATGTTCATTTAGTGTCAGCAGTAGACACAGTGTTTTTCACCTCTGCCCCCAGTGCTATGCTTTCTGTGTGATTCTGCCCTCTTAGAAAAGTTTACCTTAACCTTAAAAAGTTAAATCTCCTTCAGTTGTCCTTATGTTGAACCCTATAACAGTGTTTTATAGTCAGTGAGGCTCCTTTATAAGCTGATTTAATGAGGGTGGAAGCCATATCGTTAATTTAAAACAAATTGTAGTGATTAATGTGTTAATTAATGTAATGAGCACTATTCATGTAACAGTACATTGCCAATACACTACACTATTATTAGATTTTCATTTAATTGTATTAGTCTTCTTTTTTCTTTCTTTTTTTTTTTAAATCTCACCTTACGCATATTATGTTATATTACAGTGTGCAGCAAAATCCTCATTTTCTATCGTTTTAAATACAGTGCTAAAGATGCTACTGGAAGACACCATTCTTGGACACAACTGCTCAAGGAAAATCTGTCAAATTTGGAAGCCTGAACTGCACAAAAAATAACTGTAATAATATGAGTCTGTTAGTCTGTGACTCAACATTCTGTGCGTGAATACTGGCATCTCTCAATCCATCCAATTATCCTTCTATGGTGGAGGAAACAGGAGAACCCAGAGCAAACCCCCAAAGCATGAGGAGAACATGTTAACTACAAGTACACATGGTGGAGGTGTGAAGCCAACCCTCAGTGACAGAGCTGAGAGGCAACCATGCTAACACCCAGCAACTATGCACTCCTAAATACTAACATATCTTTTAAAATTTAGTCATTAACAGGCCAAGTTACAAACATGTGAAAGGCAGGTGCTACTACAGCACTTTCCCATATATTTTAGTGCATCATTTTGCCTGGAACACAGTATAATTGCACAAATTAAATTAATGTGATTGAGCTCAGTTCTAATTCCTACAGTCATCTTTAGAAACAAATTTGTTAACATTTTACATCAATACTTTTGAATTGTATTTGTAAAAAAAATTAAATACTAATATTAAATACTGATCTTTTGTTTTTTATTGGATCTCATGCCTATTAATTAATAGTAATTATAGATAGATGCCATATAACATTATACCGATCAGGCATAACATAATGACCACCGACAGTTGACGTGGATATCACTGATTATCTCCTAATCATGTCACCTGTTAGTGGGTGGGATATATTATGCAGCAAGTGAACATTTTGTCCTCCAAGTTGATATGTTAGAAGCAGGAAAATGGGCAAGTGTAAGGATTTGAGCGAGTTTGACAAGGGCCAAATTGTGATGGCTAGATGACTGGATCAGAGCATCTCCAAAACTTGTGGGGTGTTCCCAGTATGCAGAGGTCAGTATCAATCAAAAGTGGTCCAAGGAAGGAACAGTGGTGAACTAGCGACAGGGTCACTGGCAGATAAGGCTCATTGATGTACATGGGGAGCGAAGGCTGGCGCATGTGGGCCAATCCAATAGACGAGCTACTATTGCTCAAATTGCAGAAGAAGTTAATGCTGGTTCTGATAGAAAGATGTCAGAATACGCAGTGCATGATGGATCAGGGCTGTTTTGGCAGCAAAAGGGGGACCAACACAGTATTTAGACAGGTCGTCATAATGTTATGCCTGATCGGTGTATATTCCTATTGTCTTGCTTTGAGAAACTCACTCATGACATACATTTAAAATATGTGTGAATATATGTGTGTTCAGAAACACTCACCAGCATCTTCAGTCCTGGTTTTGGAAGAGGGAGGGCTTGGTTCTCCCATTCCCACACTGTTGCTGGCCAACACCCTGAACTCGTACTCTACCCAGGCATTCAGATCCACCACTGTAGCAGTCAGCGTGTTGCCGTTGATGATCTCCGGAACTGAGTGAGTACAGAATTATAGAATGCACTTTATAATGATTACATAACAACTTCCCACAACTATAGCTTTCTCAACGCTTAGCCATTATTGCATTGCACACTTCTTCCTTGCATCTTGAACATTGGATTTGGCTATGCTTACTGGTTTTAAGAATGTCTAAATTGGACCTGTGGATTTATTATCATGTTCTACCTGTATGCCTGGGGATGAACTGAAATGTTTGCTAATGAACTGACACTTGTGGTTTTCAGCAAAAAAAAAAGAAAAGCTTAACAACTGCAAAAACATGAAAAATTTATAAATAAGAAACATCTAGTGAAAGGCAGTTCTGCTAGTAGAAGCACTTGGTTAATGTCAGAGGAACATGGTCAGACTAGTGTGAGTTGCGAGGAAGGGTGCAGTAAGTTAAATGAACCAGTCTTTACAACCATGATAAGGAAAAACATCTCAGCTCACACAGCATGTCGAATATTGAGGCTGGCATCCAGGAACCATATCAGGTTCCAATCCTGTCAACCAGGAACAGGAATCTGAGGGTACAGTGGCCAGACTTTTAAGACTGAATAAAAATGTCAGATTCATTGTGTTACTGCCACATGATTGGCTGATGGATAATTGGAGTGTACAGGTGTTTATAGTAAAGTTTCCACTGTATAGGTGAAAGAGTGGTATAGCAAGAGTTAAGAAATTTTTGGGTCATTCTTAACAACAAAAACAGGTCTGTGTTTCGAACAAATTGGGGGAAAATTCCAAGGTAATATTAAAAATAAATAAATAAATAAATAAATAAATTGTACACTCCAAAATTGAAGACAATCTAAAACTCATAATACATTTAGTTTTTTGCACTGCTCAGCTAGTTTGGTTTTTATTCAGTGTTGCAGTGTGTGTATTTTTTACTTTTACTGTTATTCATTTTTTTTTTATAACAATGGATAATATCACAAAGCACCTTTATAGAAATATCTAAATTCTGTAAATAAATTTTAAATTTATCCCTAATGAACAAGCCGAAACCCTGAGTAGACCCAGACTCAAAAGGGAACTCATCTCATCTGGGTGACACTGTGAAAATCCTATGAGATCAACAGTTTCAGACATGTGTCACCAACAACCAGGTATGTGAAAGATTTTATGTGCTGCTCTGCCACATGATTGGATAACTGCATGAGTAAGCAGGCATACATATGTATGTAACAAAGAGGCAGGTGATATATATATCTTGATATATCTTGTACAGAAAGGGTTTGCTAAAGTGCATTAATGCTTTTGAATGCAATTTTAAAACTCGTTTTGGTGTCTTCAGTTCAGAGTACCCTGAACCTTGCTTCAGATTTTTTTTAACTGAAATGTTATTAAGAAATGTTTTACTGCACCTGGGTCCTACCTTCATACCAAAAACGCACTCTGTTTTTTATTGAGAGAGGATATGTAGTACCTGTGTCCACAGCCTGCCAGCCCACGGTGAAAGGTGTCCTAGCCTGGATGACATAACCAGTGATGGGGCTGCCATTGTCTCTGCCAGGGCTCCAGGAGAGCTGTGCTGTGCAATCTGTAATCTCCTCCACCATCACTCTGTCTGGGGGACCGGGTGGACCTGACAAACACAACAGCTGAGTTTGAGGAGGAGACTGGATTAGCATCTATTAATGCTTCAATCAATTGAGTGCTATGTGGTAGCAAAGCTGATCCTAGCCTGGAGCCTGTACAAACAACTTGGGAAGGGGGAAAGAATGTATGCGGGAAGAATGTACATTCCTGCAAATGTAAATTTGGGCCTGTGTGGGAGGCTTGTGGATGAAATGCACATACAGATAATGTATAGTCTGACCATTTCTACCTCAGATTGCCTCTTTATATGCTATTTAAATTCTTTCCCATGTGCTAACCATTCTGGGACTGGGTCATACCAGTCAGCTGATGAGACGATTAAAGACGTCCTCTATGACAAAACAGCTCCATTTTTAAACACCTGGGGCAACCAGCACAATGTGAAGTGGGCAGATATACTGATATGAGTCATTACAATATGGCGTTGGAGATGCACACAATAGAAACACTTCCAGTGATGAATTTAGTATCGTCTCATTATACACAGACTTTCTATACTCTTAGAGAAAAGGTTCAGTGGGGTTCTATATAGTACTCTAGGATTCTTTACTTAGCTCTAAAGAACCCTTTAGGCCAAAAAGGTTCTATAATGACAACAAAGTACCCTTTTCTGGACAAAGTAGTTTGTAAGTATCTTTTACATTACTTGGTTGCATATATGAACCCATACAAGGTTCTTTCAACTGAACACTTAAAAAAGGGTTCTATATAGAACTGTTTAGAGGTTCTTCCCTTCAAGGCTCTACAGAGAACCTTTTCTTCTAAGATTGCATAGTGTGTAGCACAACATGTCTGAGATTCTTCAACAGCTGAACAGAACAGTACCTATTTCATTCACCCTTTAAACTCCCAGGACCCACTGACTCTTCTAATGACATACATTTCCTATTTGTTTCACTGTAGTTGTTAAATTATGCACTGTGGTTACTGCAAAAAAATGCTTTGTGATGAGCAAGTGAATAATAAAAGCTGATATTTTAAGAGGCTTAGTGTGGTGTTTACATGGCTACGAGACACCCACATAAGCATTTCATGATAACTGACATAACCCTACATAGGCAGACACTATATAACATGTTGTTTAAACAGGATTCATGCAGTGATTGATGCTGACAAAAAAAACCTTTTTTTTTTAGTCTTCAACACTATTGCAGTCACACTGTTCAATAATGACAAATGAAGTACATGAATATAGTGAAAGATTATACCAATATTAAACATTTGTATTCATGCATCAGATAAATAAATAACAAAATGCCATTTAACGTGAATGTTATAGGAAATTAGTGATGAAGTTAAAATGAGCCATAAGAATAGCATATGAATTCTTGGTCAGCTCATCCTTCAATCTATGGGCACACCTTCTTCACAGGGCAGCAAAATGAATTAACAATAAGGTTGCCATTCTTTTTTAATAATTGTACAACTCAAAGTAAAAAATTTAAATGAGAATAAAATATAAATTTTATCACACACACATTAAAATTGTATGATGCCGATTTAGATTTTTATTTTTTTTTTTACCTTAATGTAATTACTATAATTTAATTTTTTTTACTAAAATGTACTACATTTTAAAAATATATAATGCAGCAACAGAGCCTGAATACTTTCTCTGGGTCTTTATCTTGCTGTTAAAATGATTTTCATAAACACCTACACAAGGCTATTAAGAGTAACATTTTCTCTGTCCTTAAATGAAGGTTTGTTTCATTTTGATATCTAATTTGTCACACCATCATTATCATGCAGCATGATGAAATGTGTATTCATAAACATGTATTTATTATAAGTAAATTATCTTCTCTTTTTCCAACAAATTTGATGTGGTAGTTATTCACATTGACAGAGACATGTGAAGACACAAATGGGCAAATATGAGAAAGAGTAATAAATAAAAACAAATAATATTGGCATTTGCTTCCAATTTGTGAAGATTGTTGGTGTCGGTGTCCTTCAAAGTTGTCAGTGTTTTGTAATGTATATCACCCTGGTGCATTATCATAGCACTCCTAAGTAAAATTAAAAGCCATTGGATATTGGATTCAAGTGTTATAGCAAAATGACCTAAAAAAGGACAAAAACCTGTCTATAGTACTTTGGACACCTGTTGAAATAAATATTTTATAAAAGTACAGTTAAGTTGGTTGTCAGTTATAGCTTATATAGGTTTCGTGCAGTTTAAATCTACATACATAAACATTCAGTAGCTAGCCTGTTGGCTTTTGAAAAAGCAATTTGTAAAGCATATAGTAAATATAACAGCGGGAGATGTTACCTTCCACAATCAGGACTGCATCCGCAGACAAGCTCTCCACATCTGTATCAATAATGCAGACATACTTCCCCGCATGGTTAAGTTGAATATTGCGAATCATGAGGTCCCCAGCAAACTTCTGTGCTCAATAAAGCATAAGAGAACAGCAGAAATCATGAAACTCCATTGTTCAAGTGAAAACAAATCAATCCCTCCCACTCTTTAGCAAGATCCCACTGTTCATCTGACTTCTTGGCATGGTTCCTTATGCATTAGACAACAAATCAAAGGCGTTTCTTCAAAGGCAGTGCTTCAAATTGCTTCTTAGTGTGCTTTCTTTTCCACTATCTAGTACATAGCATTATGGGTAAACATGTATTCATTATCAGTGGATTATCAGTTGTTTTATTTGTTTTTGTTTTTGAAGGAATTTGATGTGGCATGTGTACCAATTGCTTTGACAGAGATGTGGTCAGACACAAACGGGCATTTACTGTATGAATAAGAGTAGAATAAGTGCAAGAAATAAATAAATGAGGCAGTATTTTGGCATCTGCTACAAATTTGTGAGCATTGTGGGTGTCAGTGAGTCAGTCTCTGACTTCAGCAAAGAAAGAATAAACCTTAAATGTTAGACTCTAATGTATCCATGTCTGCTGTGATGATGTCCACCCTCCCTCTTGTGTATGTAAAAAAAAAAATAATAATAATTTTAGCAATGGCATAAACAATCAGCCCGGAGTCACTCCTGCCTGCATGAAGAGGACAGACGGATACAGGTATAGGATTTTTGGTTTTTCTAAAAACCAATGTAGCAAACCAAACCAAAGGCAAGACTGAGATACATTCAGCAGGCAACAAGACTAATCAATAAATGTGGAGCAGGCTGAGGTCAAAACATGATCCGGTCCCTGCAGAGTTTTTTTTATTGCTACAGCCAAAAATGTTTGATTTTGCTATGGCTTTTTTCCAAATTTGTGATGCAACTTGTGGAGGGTTTTTCCTCTACAAAAATTTACTTGAATTGGTGAAACTGCAAGCACAGGATTCTTTTTGTAAACTAGTACCAGTTATATGTGAAGACACATATAACTACTTTCTATGAGAGCTGTACTCATGGTCGACGCATGTGAACAGAAGAGGGCTTTGTCAGAATACGTGTTGTGCTGATGTCCCATGACGTCCCAAATCCGCAGAAAATCTGTGATAATTTAGAAAAAATTCACAGAGTTTGCTTGAATTTGCTATTTCTGTGACTGTAAAATCGCAAAATCCTACAGGGATTTAGTATCACAACACACCACTAACAAAGACATACATGAGTGAATGTCATTAGTAATCAAGTATTTTTATCTGGAAATAGGTGCTTGACTGGAGGTCATGTCAAGGTTGTGGACTGGCCAGCATGTGGTTTGTAGTCTGGAGTTGTAAATGCAAGCGTAAAATAAATATTATTAAAGAAGAGCTGGCACAATTGTAACACGCTTGTGTTCTCTAAATGCACACATGAATGCTCCTTGTCTGTTTTTCAAACAGCAGTGAAATTCAACCACTGTTGATGAAGATTTATTTTTAGTTTTTTAGAAAAATCTTTCTGCCACATACTTTACCTTTTCTGATTATTTTACTTATATGCTCAAACACTGAAATCTGTTCACGCAACATTAACTGTGAACATCGTTTTCGGTCGGTGCAAGTTTTTTCTGTTTGTAAGCCTTTGAGAGATCATGTGTGCAGCACGCATTATAATTGTACCACCTGTTACTATTGTACAACGTCTTGTTTTCAGAGCATCTTCGACAGTTAATTGCAGTAAAAGGGTGGCATTGCTGAGACAGAAAAAAGATGCACACAATAATCTTCAACTGCTTGAGAATGGATCACACTCAATGCGATGTAACATTATAAATATAACGATATTAATAATACCTTTATGATCTGAGAAGCTCTGTATGTACTTCTCAGAATGTGTATAATGGGCATGCAGTGATCCCTTTTAATTATTTATTATTTTCAAAGTCACCCTCGAAGCTACACTTATGAAACACTTTAAGAGGAACACCTGTACACCTCATTCAGGCAATTACCTGATCAGCCAATCATGTGACAGCAATGCAATGTATAACATCGTGCAGATACAGACCAGCAGCTTCGGTTAATGTTCACGTCAACCATCAGAATGGGGAAAAATGTGATCTTAGTGACTTTAACCGTGATATGGTTGTTGTTGCCAGATATGAGTTCATGAGTTTTGGTGGAAACACCTTGACGATGAGAGAGCTCGAAAGAAAAAGGTCAGGTTGGTTCAAGTCAACAGGAAGAACACAGAAACTCAAATAATCAAACTTTTAAACCGTGCTGAGCAGAAAAGCATCTCAGCACTCACACCACATCAAGCCTTGAGATGGTTGTCTTACAACAGCAGAAGACCACATTGGGTTCCACTTACAGAAGACGAATCTGAGACTACAGTGGGTACAGGATTAGCAAAACTGAACATATGAAATTATTTCAGTTTCAGTGTCTTTCTTGCTGGCTTGAACCAATCTGACCAGTTTCCTCTGAGCTCTCTCATCCACAAGGTATTTCCACTAACAGCAACAAAACTGCCACTTACTTGATGTTTTTTGTTTCTCATACCATTTTATGTATGTGAAAATCCCAGGAGATGATCAGTTTATGTAATACTCAAACCAGCATGTCTGGCACCAACAACCTTGCCACTGTTAAAATCACATTTTTATCTCTGTTCTGATGTGTGAACTCAACATTACCTGAAGTCTATATCTACTTGTTGGTATATGGTGTGCTGCTGTCATACAAGTGGCTGATTAAATAATTGCATGAATGGGTAGGTGAATAACTGATCCTAATAAAGTGCTCCTTCAAGTTATATCACTAATAAAGTAATAAACAGATTTTCTGAGTGATGTTATAGTTTTCCCACTGTTGTTTTAACATGGGACACCTTTTGGTTTCAGTGAGAATGTACACCATGATACAGGGCAACTCACGCATGATGTTATGCTATGTTCACTCCTACAGCAACTCGCAGCAACAAAGGGACCACAGATCATTCATTAATAATGACAGCTGGCGACTTTCACTGAAATGAGTGACAGCAACTGAAGTGGGCGTGTCCAGCGGTGTGACAATTTTTAGAAAAGTTCAACTCTATTCAAATATGGAGTGCAGCGACTAGCAATGGGAGTGAATCAGTAGAGCACATGTGAGCCGTGGCAAAGAGGACACATTGCTGCCCTGCATCTTGTATGATTATGATGCATAAATACATGCTGAGTTTTATATAAAAACTCCAAATCTCCCTCCAGAATGTTTGGAGTGGATTGCTAGTTGTGCCACCCACTGATAAATGTTATTACTATGACCACCAGTAGTAGGAACACCTACTGGTGACTTCACAGTACAGCAGCTGGTCAAAATCACGGTACGTCTGAACGTAGGTTTACTCATGAACTATGAACACAATGTTTGTGTAATTCTAGTCAAACCTAAAAACAATTTTACAACTGAGCTGGCTCTCCTCTACCGAGGTTATGTTTAGGTCTTTTCTGACTTCAACTAACAAGGTTAAATAAAAGAAAGCTATGTTTTGCTTAGGAGGATCCCTGAACATGTAAAGGAATTGCATCTTTGTCATATATATTGTTTATAATGCTAACATATTTTATGAATATTTTTAATTATTATAGATTATACAGCTATCATGCTATAAATCAGAGTTGTGGGACAAAGCTGGTGCTTCTGGAAGACAGAACAGACTGCACAATGACGACAGCCTTCAGGTAATATTTCCTATCAAGCTCTGTGTGATGCATGAGACCCCACTAAAACAAACACGCTCTGGCTAATTGGCAAGACACTAATTATTCCGTAATTATATAAGCGGAGGGGGGATAAAGCGACAAGACGCACATAACGAGGGCTCACGTTGTTCCTGATAAACCACAATGCACATGATCACCACAGGGAATAAACAGCACATACTGCATTGGTATCTATAACTGGCTTTTGTCAGAGATTGATGTCACACCAGCATGACATATGAAACAGGGCTTGGGATTTCACGACGAAGAAAAAAAATCTAAATCGACTCGGCTGTGCTCTAGTACTGAATAATTGAATTTGACCGTATTGAATTGGGCTGTGGCTGTTTTGTGCTCTGTGACTACACAGCTACAAACCAGCAATTCTGAGGTCAGCCATGTGCAAAAGTAACAATTAAATAAAATGAAATGAGAAAGAAAAAAAAGCCAGTAAAAACAGCCATATACTGCTGATTTGCATTTTATCACATGGGTAGTAAAAACAGCTGAAAAGAAGAAAGAAGACAGAATATTTTTGCTTCTCCTAGACTCCCTGTCAAAATGCAGCTTGGTGCTTCAAAAAAAAAAAAAGTGTCTGAAGCGATGATTCACTCAAGGGTAATCTGGGTTAGCAACACACAAGTAACAGAAAATTTTCTCTGCTTTTTGAGATCAAGCCCCCTGTCCTGGCTCACACATCAGCTCCATACAGCGGTGCATGAAGGCCATGGGTGTGCTACCGTTAACAGCTTCCCCAGGTGTGATGAGTTTCAGTCCCGAACGAATATACGGAAATAGGCAGCTGGCAATGAGGAGTGACCGCTTTAAAATTTCGGCTTTGCCGGTCAGGCAGGGAGTGGGGCCACTGTTTCATTAGAGTACTGTATGTAGCCAAAGCAGCTGAGATGAGAAGTGATAACCCCAAAAAGCACACAAGTCACAAAAACACACCAAGTCACACCAAGTCACAAAAACAGCATCTCATTACAAGCAATGTCAGTGTAAGTCGCTGACATCTGCATGATATCATGTGAATATGAAACCTAACATAATTTCTTGTTTTTCTGTGGTTTTTTTTGGCATAATGGAAATATGCAACTAGACACATAATCATTTTTTTTCCCTTTTCAAGCAATTGGCACAAAACAAAAAAAAGTTCTTTGTTTAAAACAGAACACGTTAAATAAAAAGCCTTGGGTCTTATCGGGCAATTCGAGGCAGGATTTCAAATCATCACTGATGTTTCATGCCAGCAAACTCATTATGAAATTATTTCAGGACTCAGGCTACATAAATAGGTATGCAAATTCAATTACAGCAAAGCCTGATGATAAGGAATGTGCTCCCTCGAGGGGCAAAAATTAGAAGTTAAGGCAGAAGAGAAAGTGAAAGTGGGGGAAAAAAAAGCATTGATATGGCCCCTTTCCTTTTTGGAAAATTGTAACACAACGACTGTTCCAAATCATGTTAGTTAATTTATAGTCGATTTAGGTCATTAATTGAGTGACCCAGAAGAAGTAAAGTAAAACCATCTGAAATGCTTACTTTCAAAGACAGGAATAATGGGTGCACTTTGCATCCAACAATGTAATACATGTAATACTAGCTGTAATATCCATCCATCCATCCATCCATCCATCCATCTTCTGTATCCTACACAGGGTTATGAGAAGCCTTTTCCAAGGGAATCGGGGCACAAGGGGCCAATTCATTCGAGGGCATATTCACATACACATTCACACACACACACACACACACACACACACACACACACACACACACACACACACACACACACACTACAGATCAGCCTACAGTGCATGTCTTTCAACTGGGGGAGGAAACCAGAGTGCCCAGAGGACACCCCTGAAGGACAGGAAGAACATGCAAACTCCACACACACAGAGCGGAGGAAGGAACCGAACCTCCAACCCCTGAGGTGTGAAGCAAATGTGTTAACTGTGCCCCATGTAATATCCAGAAATCTTTTATTATTTATGAATAATCTTATATTGTATATTTAATTACCATGTTTTATTATTTAATATCCAAAATTAATGAAGTAAAAATACCAATACATCCAACACAACCACAATCCAACACAAATACTAACCTGACCATTAATATTAATAATGGATCACTGCTAGTAGCTGGTAGCACACAGTACTCAACTGAGAGCCCACTAATCGGTCAGAGCTATTATTCAATATTACCAGTCCTAGCATAATTGAATGAAATATTACTAATCTTATCCAGAAAGGGCCGATGTGGGTGCAGGTTTTCATTCTGCCTGAGCAGAAGCCACACCTGATAGTCTACTGAAAGCCAAGATCAACTGATTAAACAAATGGACATCATCAGCTTGACTGGAAAGAAAACCTGCACTCACAGCGTCTCTTTTGTGGTTAAGTCTGAACAGCCCGATATTACATTAACTACCAAAGTTAAATGTAGCTACTTAGAAGATTAGGGATAATTAATTTCTGTGCACATTATATAATATGATATTTCAGGAATTTCAAACAAAGAAGTACATTTGGCCAAACTTGTTCTCATACTGGGCAGAATAACACAGTACTATCTGCCAGGAAACAGTGCTGTTTTTTTACTCACTCCGCCGACTCTCTCAAAGTGCTCAGAGTCGTGCTCGAAGTCGATAAGCTGGCCGTTAAAGGCCCAGGAGAAGCTCACGTCCAGCGCCGGATCCACGGTTACCTGGCAGGGCAGCACGATGCTCTCGCCCACCATAATCTCCATGCTGCTGGGTCCTTGTGTGATCCTGCTCGGCTCTGCACAACACAAACACGGCCATCTGATCAGCACCATACAACACATTATGCTATGTGTCCAACAATGTTATACTTTTTCCATATAGTCATATACACAGTGACAGGATAGTATGCTTTATGGCTATATATACATGCTATGCACATCGGACTTCATTACAAGCATTAGGATTTGTGCTGGTGCCAGTATTCAGAGAGCAAAGATTTTAATATAGAGAACATTTAATAAAAAAAGAATAATGGAGCATTAAAAAAATAGCTTCCTGGAAAATCTATTTGGGGAAGGCAAAGTTCTTGATCCTTCTAACTTGGCAAAAACAACAATATTTTAATAAATTCAAGCACTGTCTAGGAGTCTTTTATCTCTACATTTAACTGATTTATTTTAACTGATTTACTGGAGGAAAAAAGGAAAAAGTCAGGAACCAGTGGGAAAATGAGCAAATATTTTGAGCTGAAAATGTTGTAAATAATAAATACAAAATTAAGTATATGTATACTTAATTCAGTAAGTACTTAACTAAATTAAATACTAAATTAAGTAAGTATATCCAGTGGTTCCTCATTAGGATCTGCCACCTTCTTAATTAACCTTGTTAACTAAACACTAAGCTTCAGGTTGTTCTAATTTAACTGTGCATGCTTTTTGTTTCATCTGTGGTACTAATAATGAGAGCAACAAAATCAAGGAGTTTGAAACCTCCTGTATTTTTAAACATGTGAAAATCCACACAGGTAGAAAGCTGAGCTCAGGCTTGAACCTGGAGCTTTGACACAGTAACACTGCCTACTGCATCACACAAATCACCACACACACCTTAATGAAGGAAGGAAATACAGAAAATACTAGACTGTGTATGTAGTAAGACAGCAAGACATATTTGTGTTTCAGTGTAGGAATTTAGATGGGTTCAGTCAGACAGGTAAACAATTGGAAATTAGTGTTGCAGAAAGCTGCTGTTCTGTACTGTGCAGATTATTTTATTTATTTACATGGTAACACATTATATTTACTTAACAGTACATGAATATAATAATCATGCATTAACACCTGAATTAATACTTACTTAAATATGAACTAATTATGAGTTAAAGCATCATGAACTAATGAAGAGCTAACCTTAGCTATGACATAAGTCTTATGAACTCATGTGTGAATAATGACCATCTTAGATATGTTACTTTTTGTTTGCTACTTAATATATTAATTAACAGTTAGTTAAGGTGGATCAGTGTAAATAATGAAAGTAATCAAGCTTCATCCAGTGATGTTTGTGTACGCACCTGCAACTTTAATAAATAAAGTTTAGTCTTAAAAGTCTTTCCTATGGAGCATGTTTGATTGAGTTTAACTCCACATGTTAATTAATATATTAAGCAACAGACATGTACTAACATACTTCAGGTGTTCGTTATTCATGCATGACTTCTTAAGACTCACCTCATAGTTAAGGTTAGCTCTTCAATAGACTGTGATTAATACATGCCTTAAGTAAATATGAATTCAGGTATTAGTGCATGAGCATTCATGTGGTGCTATTGTAAAGTGTTAAACTGTGTCTGTTTCATTTATTTATTTAACTGGCCTGTACTTGTGAAAAGGTTAAGAGCTAGTGTTCTACTCAATGGTGGCTGTAATGCAGGAGGCTGCATTGATTGGAGTGGCTGGGTCGAGTGTTTTGAAACAGTGGACTGTGTGTGTCTTCAGAAGGGAAGGTCACACTAATTAAATTACGATAAATTAAAGATGGTCATCTTCTGGTGCTTTATACAAAAGAAACATGAGAAATAAATAATAGAAACTGCAGCCTTAATCTAGCAGGATATTCATGAGCAGGGTTAGTGTAGACACACACACACACACACACACACACACACACACACACACACACACACACACACACACTGGTTGTGACTTTTTTAGTTTAACAAAACCACCAATTAACTGCATACCCGACTTAATGGAGGAAATGAATAAAAAAAAGAAAGGAAACACTTGATCCACCATGCAGTTTAATGAGGAAATAGCAGATTAGAGGTTAATAAGCACACCAATCAAGATGACATTAACAGCACAATTATAGTACTATTAGGGGTACATATAGGAATGAAACAGTCAGGCATCTGAACATTAGTCAACTACTCAATGAATATGAATTCGCAACCTTAGTAGTCAATCAGCCAAGAAATGTATAGTGGGCTAAGGTTTAATTCTTTAGTTTTGCCCTGGAGCTACAAAACAAATGTAGCTAGAAAGCAAGAACATCTTCAAACTGCATGTCTAAATGAGCACACATTAACCTCAAAAGACATTTTCTAGCACAGTTACAACATTGGTGTATACACCAGTCCACAAAATAAAAAATTCCATGAAAATAGCCAGATCAGAATAGAACTTTATTCTGGATAGTGCCTTGGTGGATCTGAAGTCTATCCTAGGAACTCTGGGCACAGTGTGAAAAAATAGGGGGAAACTGGCATAGCTAATCTACCTGTAGAACATGCAAAACTTTTACAGCTCTACCCTGCTATATAACCCTGCCATCACACTTTTATATTTTTTTAACTAGGCAAACTTTTGAACCTTTTTCTAGAAAACACTACACTGACACATTATTAAAAAACATCCTTAGCAATTCTATTTATTACTTATTTATTACTCATTCATTACATATTTTACTTGAGCTCAGGCTTGAACCTGGAGCTTTGACATAGTAACACTTCCTACTGCATCAGCCAAATCACCACACACACCTTAATAAAGGAAGGAAATACAGGAAATACTAGATTGTGTACGTAAATGAAATATTAAAACCATGAGGAAATCCCTTGGTGCTAATGTACTTGTGTAAATGTATTTGTGTTTCAGTGTAGGGATTTAGATGGGTTCAGTCAGACAGGTAAACAATTGGAGATTAGTGTTGCAGAAAGCTGCTGTTCTGTACTGTGCAGATTATTTTATTTATTTACATGGTAAAACATTAAAATTACTTAACAGTACATGAATATAATAATCATGCATTAACACCTGAATTAATACTTACTTAAATATGAACTAATTATGAGTTAAAGCATCATGAACTAATGAAGAGCTAACCTTAACTACGACGTGAGTCTTATGAACTCAGGTGAATAATGACCACCAGTACATGTTACTACATGTTTGCTACTTAATGTATAAATTACATTACACAGAGGTAAACTCAATCATACATGATTTATCTAAGACTAAAGACCAAAAGACTATCTTATAGAAAACTAGATTAAAATGTTAATAGATAATAGCTCTAAATGTTAAAATGTAAATAAATAATCTGTTAAATATTACTGAATTAATTTAACTTTTGTGGGGAAAGCAGCAGTGTCTCAAGCCACCCAGAGCATGTAGTAGTACTACAGAGGGATCTGAAGAGAAAAATAAATGCTGTACATTATCAAAACAACATACATTAGCAAGTCTGTTTATTATTTATTATTATATTATTATATTATAATATATAATATATTATTATTATAATATTTATTATTATTTATTCATATGTTAACAAAAAAATTAAACAGTCTCAGCTCAGTGTGTGGTAGGTAATTAGGGACATAAATGTTCATTATAACCTTTCTTGACTAATGTCTAGATGGAGTAAGGGGAAATTTGTGTACAGCTCATTAGAAAAAACACAAAACAATAAAAAAACAAAAAAAAACAAAAAAAAAAACAAGGAAATTCCTAAAATTTGATAAGTGGGATATGCATTACTACATAGTTGGTAGATAGGTCCATGTGAATGGAAGCTGTTGCTTTTCATTATCTGGAATCTCAGTAATATACACCATCCCTTATCACAAGCTTTCAAACTTTTCTTGCTACCATGGAGACTTTCTCATCAAGTGGATTATAATGGAAACAGAGAGCCTGACACTCCTCTGAATATGGCACTTGAAAAGTAAGAAAGGACACCACCCATGCATAAATAATGAAGAATGAGGAACTGTCACCAGGAGATTAACCGAGTCAACCAGGAAAAAAAAATTCTTTGATACTTCAGATTGCAAACTTAAAAACGATTGTGAAAAGCGTGACATTTGGGAGCGACTCACCCGTGATCAGCAGGCGGCCTGCCGTACTTGAGCTGCCAAACTGGTTTCTGGCAATGCACGTGTAAATGCCTCCATCTTGCTTAGTCACATTGGCAATCTTTAGTGTTCCATTGGGGAAGACAGAGAATCTGAAAGAGATGACAATGGCTGGCTGGCAAATATACTTTCTTACTATATACTGGATGTACTATTGTAATTACTTTTTTTTTTTTTTTTTTAAAACATTCATGAAAGTAATGCCAGACGTTGAAAAATAAAACAAAAATTCCCTCCTCTGAGACATTAAGCTAGCCATCCATGTCTTTTCAAACTGCTGCTCATGCTGTAAAACATGTGAAAGCGAGTGCTATCTACCCTCTTCCATATACGTGAGATCACAATCGGCTATGGAAGTGTGAGTGTGTTGTCTATCCCGGCCAGAGATCATGGCCAATCATGCTCCCTTGAGTCCTGGCCATAGATGGCTGTGGTATCACTGGGATTCAAACTGGCAAATTTCCAGATGATAGCATGACGTGTTTCTGCTGGCATTTGGGAGTATCTCTTTTATTTTTAGTTTACCTTTCATTTTTTTGGATCAGCTCATTCCCTCTCTTCCACAAGCTGACGGCTCTGGGAGAAGCTTGTGGTCTGCAGTCCAAAGTCACCTCACTGCCAGCACGGACCTTCAGCACGCTCCTCAGGGGATTCTCTGCAAAACTGGGTGGTGACGCTGCAGAGGAAAGAGAGAATCCGGAGCGGGGATAATGCTTAACAGTGAAAAACAAGAGAAAAATGGTGAACAGAAGCAACTTCATTCCCTTTAGCTTTTAGACTTTTCCTTTTAGAAATTCAGAGATTTAACATAAATGATGCCATTGACCTACAAAAGCTTGTTCTGCCTCTTTTTTGTACTTGAGCTATGACCTAGCTGTCTTGTATCAGTGATTGTAACATGCCATGTAGGATTCAGTTGCATAGGAAAAAAGCACTGATCGATATTCAGTGATTTACGCACACAAACCCCAGAAAGAAAAGACTACAGCACAAAGCTGGTCAAAGAGTCCAAATCAATATGAGGCAAATAGAGATGCTGGAAAGAAGCACTCAGATAGGTTCTGATGACTAGTGTTCCAGTCTGTGGCATGATGCTGTGTTTTGGGTTAAAGTGAAATTTAGAGGTTTGAACACTGAAACGGGAGATTAAAGTGCTGAAACTAAGGGGAGTGAGGTAATCGGGTAAAAAAAAACATTCTGAAACTCTGAAGGGCTTTTGACACTTGAAATAGTTAAGCCTGGTGATTGTGAACCCAGAGGAAACAGAATCCTGGGTTATCTTGTTTCACGTTAACGTTCTTATTTGCAAATTTGCAGTGTCAACATACGTGACTGAATAAATACAGTACAAAGGCTTGTCTTGCACTTTTCGTATTAGGGAAAAAAACAGGACAGAAATTCTGTTCTGCACCTGAGCAGGTATTGCTATCTTTCCCAGCTCTGTAATCATTTTTGGCTTTTTTAAGTTTGTCGCATGGTTGACCACACGTTCATTGATATCCAACTCCCACAAATTTTTCAGCACTCTGTATTTCCCCCTCACTATGGCATGCACTTCAGTGATGTTCAGTGTTTTGCCACTTGACATTAATGAACTGTTTTTGTTTAGCGTTGCTGCATCCTGCTTTTCAAGTGATATTATGGTATGTTTCATATTATCATGCATGCTCAAAACAAGTTGATTAAAGTGGGATAATTAATGAAAGGTAATAGACTCAACATATCTGAAGTAGAAATGATTATAATGCAGAAACTGGTAAACCTCAAAGGAATAAACTTTAGGCAGTTTTCATTCAGAACACTGACCAAGAATTAGACCATAAACCCACCATGTGTTGTTTTGTTGCCTTTATAAAAATGAGTTAGGGTGAGCCGAGCCACCATTATATTAAATAATCCTAAATAATCACATTTCCTTTGCTTGGCATTTTAACTTGATTTATTGAATTCGTTACTTTTTATTGTTCAATTTCTGATTGAGTGTCTGTTGCTAAGCATCTAGCCATAACATTCTAACACAACATCATTTCACACTGTACACATTTTGCACTGCAATGTGGGGTTAACACCATAAAAGCAAGGCTAATCCTACTTCAGAGCAGTGTTTCATAATGCCGGGTAAAAAGCAGCACAAACCCCGCTTCTAAATTACAAGTGTGAAACATTCCTTTATCCGGAGTTAAAAGCAGTGTTTACACTGGGGTTAAACGCAATCTGAAAATCCTAAGAAAGTTCAACTTTGATTGCTTTCTTGGTTTCTCCAACAACATGGTGCCAGTTACATTGCGAAGTTTGGCTGGTGACAATACGTGAAATTGTGAAGGTAGAAGACAAAACCTTGAAAACTGACACACTGATATCCCTAAAGTACTAGATGTTGCTCAAATGAATGAAAAGTCAGCCAAATAAAACCAAATCATTGGATGTTTTTTTACTTGCATCATGACCTGGTGAGCTTTGATCAATAAGCCTGTAATAATAAGAATTGGTAATAACACCAATAGCACACTTACTCACTATGGTTTGCAATTTAGTCAAATACGATATATATATAAGATTCTGGGTAATTTCTTTCAGCAGCGTGAAACTTACCTAGTACCACCAGTTCGGCGCTGGTATAAATGATGCCGTGTTTGTTCTCTGCAACACACTGATACATCCCTCCATCAGACAGGGTCAGTGAGGAGATGGTGAGAGCGCCATTCTCCATCAGCACTCGGCCCTGTGGGGGAAACACATGCAGACGAATACACACAAAAGCGTACATGCATGTCACCAGAGTCATGCTATCATGCAGGCACATCAGCACTGAAGTTTAGATTAGGTTTAATATTTCAGAATCTGTCGTTAGGTTAAAAAAAAACATTTACAAAAACAAATACACAAAGATTTCTGCACTTTGTCAAAAAATGCTTGTACTTATAAAGGATGCTAGGCTTGGTAATAATTGCTGCTGACTCTGAAAGAAAATCAGCAGTATAACCCATCACTAGAGAATATAGAAAAAAATCAAAGAGAGAGAGAGAGAGAAAAGAGAGAGAGAGAGAGAGAGAGATAGATAGATGCTCTCCAATTATAGTTACACTGAAATTCTGTATAGATTTTTGGACTGTGGCCTAAGCTTGGGTTGTTGGATAGAGCCATGTTGGATGTTAAGGTGGACTGGGGGCCTGGGGGACAAAAAAAAATGCTGACCCTCAGCTTTGGAGGACAGAAAAGCAGTGTTGACAATAGCTGTGGCACACTTCTAAGCAATTCATCTTACTGTGAACGATTGCTCAGAAAAGCGAGTCTTTTTTCAGATTGGTCGAAAAAAGTATCGAGCTACAGGAGAGGCTAATGGAATGGTTGAGCTTTAAGCCCATTAGGCATTCTTAAAACCCGGGGGTCAGCACAATACAAGCATGCGAGAGAGAGAGAGAGAGAGAGAGAGAGAGAGAGAGAGAGAGAGAGAGAGAGAGAGAGAGAGAGAGAGAGAGAGAGAGAGGGGATAACTAGAGATGTCATTCCCAGTCCAAATACAGACCACATTCAATGTGGCTATTGTTGTTTTGTGTTTGTTTTGTTATAAGTGAAAATAAAATTCTAGTGCATTAAGTCTATTGGATTCTGACTGGATTTTATATAACATGCACCACTGATAGATGTATATCACATATATTCCCTTTGAACTTTGCAGGCAAATTAATAATTAAAAAATATCTATATGTGTGCAGGGCAGTGGGGTGGAAGGGCAGAAGATATCCAATATCCACATAGCTCCATGTTCTCCATGAGTTGGAGTTACCCTCTGTGCAGAGTTCTGCATGTTCTCACCATGTCCAGAGGGGTTTCTTCTGTTTCCTCTGACCTCCCATAACACGCTGCTATGTGGCCTGACTACTCTGACCTGTCTCTGGTGTGAGTGAGTGAGAGTGTAAATGTATGTGCACGATGCATATACATCATCCAGGATTCCCTGGTTTTCCTTCTTTGTATCCGGTGTACCTGAATCAGACATTGGACCCATGAGTGAATGAAAGAACTGATGTGTGCAATAATAAGGCTGATCTAAATAAATGCATCAGTTATTAAGAAAGTGGTCTTGATAAACTGAATGGTCACTGGACAATAAAAAAGATTCTCCTAATAGCTAGTTCCCATTATGTTTCTCTTTAGTTCATTTATCTCATTTTGTTTCACAGCTTTCTGACAACAGTCATTTTTCATTCTTTTTCACTTGGGCTGTGGAATCGTCGCAATTATCCAACCAGCTGTTTTCTGCTGACCTTGAAAAGACTGAGAATTAAACTCTTTTTTTTTTTGCTTTCCCCTAGCAGTTCCACTGTACCTCAGACATAAGCGTTTCTCCGTTCTTCAGCCAATTGTATGAAGGCTTGGGCTTCCCATTGGCTTTGCACTCCCAAAATAAGTTCTCCTCAATGGATAACGCTGTGGCCGTCATGGTCTGCAACCAATGGGGTTTGGCTATAAAGAGACACATGCAGACAAAAAATAAATAAATAAAAATATAAATAACAATACTCATCAAGGATGAAATTCAACTGCAACATATAATACAATAAAAAATACTGTCCTATGCTGTCTTGTACACATTTGCATACTTTCTGTAGTACTGTGTAGTGGACTTAGTTATTTTTTGTTTTTTAATTCTGCGTTTTGTGTAGCACCATAGTCCTGGAGGAACCTTGTTTCATTTTACTGTGTACTGTACCAGCAGAATATGGTTGAAATGACAATAAAAACTTCTTGACTTGAATATGACATGGCCTATAAAATAATATAAGCTATACTATTGACTATTATACTACTTGAGAGGTATGAATATGTATAATAATCCTTTTTATTTGGGGTATTTGTGAGTTTTTTGTGTATATAATATATTATATAAGTACTCTCTACTCTTTCTATTTATGCATAAAGTATTTTATGAAATTGGGTAGATTAGATAGATAGATAGATAGATAGATAGATAGATAGATAGATAGATAGATAGATAGATAGATAGATAATTAATTTTGACCCTGCAGTGAATCACTCACTCACAGTTATAAGCCCTTTATTCCCTCTGTCATTATTTTCAATGAAATCCTTCAAACCATAACCTTTTTACTACTATGCTTTACTGCAAGGGGGAAAAAAACATTATCTGCATAAAAGCCCCTTCATAAGAAAACAAGGACTTCCCCCAGGTGGTCTTTTTCCTCCGCCCTTTACAATGCTACAGAATTTTTCACTTCCGAATGGATATTATCCAGCAGTGTGTGATTCAAAAAATGCACCCCCCCCCAAGAAAGAGAGAATAAAATAAATAAATAAATAAATAAAAAAATCCAACTATGTCTGCTCATTTCACAGAAGCATAATGGCTATGAATTGGGCTATTGAAAGTAAACGCCCCCTCTCTCCAGACAGAATGACAATTCTATCAGACCAAAGGCACGCTCTGTCCTTTCTGCACACAAATAAATCCTCTGACCTCGTTCCACAGCCTTATTATCCGGGTGCCTGGCAGACACCCTGCGGTGCCTGTGTACCGACCGTGAGTTCAATTAATGCTGGCTTATAATTGCATTTCAAAAATAATCTCCTATTTTGAAGAACCTGAATAAGCCCCAAAAATTCCCTCCTGATTTCTTGCTATTAGCACAACACAACTTTTGAAGGAGTAGACAAAATACATGTCAGAATTGCACATTTTGTCGGTGTATGGTATGCAATTAGAATAATAGAGGTTATTAGTTTGTGTACAGTATGCAATTAGACTAATAGAGGTTATTAGATATTATTAAGCATGGGCAAAGATGCAGTCCCTTTTTGCTTTGGATTTCCTTTAGCTCTCCATTTGTTGTTACTTAGAAGACTGACCGCAGAAGGACATGTAATTGATGCAGGACAGCATCATTACCACCGCATCATCATATGTGTCATGCAACATCATAGCTCCTCTTAAGTACAAGAGCCATTTGACAGACTTGTTATGACATGACCTTGCTCTAAGTTATAACCCAGATAACACTCATCGCATTCAGACCTTATGCATCATAATGCAAGTGGAAGCTTGTCACAACATGCCATTGCTCATGAATAGGGAAGAAGCCAAAAAAAAAAAAAAAACTAGAAGAAATGTATTATTTTGTCTTAGGGCTCAACAAAATTACCAAATTACTCCAGATGTCATCACAGTGGAGAAATGCACGCTGTCTGGATTAAACAGCTTGAGTAGTCCCGATTTCCCCAACATGGAACTTGGCAAAAAAATATATTCATCCTAATAAAATCTTTACTGCGTTTACAATTCTTTATCTCCTTTACCATGAAAAGAGAGGCGGCCTTTTACTGCGTTCTTTCCTCGACTGTTCTCTGCCACGCATTCGTACGTTCCGGTGTCCTCCTGCTGGAATCGGGGAATCTCCAGCACGGCGTTGGAGTTACTCAGTTTGACTTTACTTGGGAATGGCACATCATTGGTTCGTCTCCAGCTGATTTTAGGAACTGGGCTGTGATAGAGAGAAAAGAACAAATTTGGCTTTGAGCTCAAGTGTTTACAGGAACCTGCTGGTGTGTCTCAAGTGGTTCGTATATTTGAAATTCCTCCTTGTTTTCTTTGAAGTGTGTGGCTGCTTTTGGAGAATCTGGTTTGAACATATCTGTTTAACGCCTGAGACTGTTGCGCTATTTGCTGCTTTGTCCTCTCAAAGACTAATGTAATCGCGTCTTCTTTGAAAACGTGCCTTTTTATCGGGCTAAATGAGCCCTTTTTTCACAGCTTCCGAGAAGAAGCATCCGGCTCGTTTTTCCGCACTATTTAAGAGGTAAATCTTTCGGGTTAGTGCTCTGTGAAAAGCGGCCATTAATATGAGAAGCCTCCTGTAAAAAAACAACAAAACAAAACAAAAAAAATTAATAAAAAAATTAAAAATAAATAAAGAAATACTCATTGCAGATGGCTAATCGCATTACGAAAGGACCTAAAGGAATGATCTTGAATTTCAAAGCAGCAGTGTATCAAAAAAAATTAATAAAGTTATCCAGACATGGGTGTGAGCTTCAGATTAACATTAGTGGTTGATAAAACACATACACACACACAGACACACACAAACTCACTTCCCCAGGGCAAAGCACTCGAGTCTCACAGACGATCCTTTCGCAGCAGGCACGGTGTCTGGGAAATGAACTTCTATTTTGGGCTCGTATTCTCCCATTGCACCTGTGACGGGGCGAAACGGCACACAAACACACATACAGTGTCAGTCATCAAAGATTTACGGCATTTGCTCTTTAGATTCTTGCATACAGCCAAAATAACAACATGTGGACAATCGGAAAGAAAGTGCCAGCATAGTGATTGGTGAGAACAAACAGCCAAAAGGTCTATTAAAGATTTAGAGAATTCACTCAGTAAACTAGCAAAACATCTCAAATGGAAATGTGGCCTCTGTGTGTCATTTTTAGGGCTACATGTTAGCTTCCTTAAAAGGCAACAGTTCAGCCTTCAAAGGCCTGGCATTTAGGGAAAAAAAAGCATCTTTCAAGCAACCTTTAAAAAGCCCTGACCTTTCATGAAAAGGCATCTTGCTTTAAATCTCAGATTGTATCCCATTCAAAGCTGGCCGTCAAGGATCGTCTGGTATGTAGACGGATCTTACCGTCGTTTCTCAGCACCAGAGGAGTGGGTGAACTGAGCACTTTATCCTTGGTGATGCTGTTGTTGACGACACATGTGTAGTTGCCCACGTCGGAAGGTACCACCTTTGCGATATACAGGTTTCCAGTCTCCTGCGACACGAAGAGCCGGTCGTCTTGCTGGACAAAATTTGGGTACTCGTTAAAGACCCAAGCAAAAGTAAGTTCTGGAAAAAAGAGAGACAAATGTAAAAATAAGTCCTTAACCTGCTAGACTGTTCAAATCCAGATGACTTTTAGAATAATAAAATAAACAATTCATGGCTTTTGATACCCCAGGCAGAGTAACATTTCACTCTGCTATACACTCTGGTGTTCACTCTGCTTTTTGGTGTTAACCTTACATTGCAACTCCTCATATCACATGCTTTGTACAGTCAGAAACCCTGCGTATCATGCAGTACAGTAGTTGAGTAGTTGCAGCATTTGGATGACAAAAAAAACAAAACAAAAAAAACAATGCCAAATGATGAGAGAAGAGGAGAGGAGACATTTTTATTTTTTACAGTTATGGTCAGAAAAGTCTGTTCAAACTGGAGGACAGTCAGAAATAACTGAGTTTTTATGAAACTAACAGAAAAATTAGTAGAAGCTGGATATCAACAAACACCTGGTCAACTACACAACACACTTAAAAAGGCCAAAAAAAGATTACAAAGCTGTGAAAAAAATAACACCTGCTCAATTCTTAAAAATCTCCTCGCTGATATGAAAGTGTGAGACAAGCCTTTATTTAAAGCAGTCATGTGCTCTATTTATCCAGTCGTTGCTATTGACACTGCAAATATGCAAAACAGAAGGTCAATCCAGGATTGTTCAGTGTGAATCGTCAGATTATGAATAGGATGGATTACTTGTTAACCCCAGGTAAAGTATGAACAGTGTGAAACCTGAAACAAGAAAACCCCAGATTTAAAGTGTATAAAGGAGTTCTGTGTGTATATTTCTACATTAAATATACCTACAAAAGAAATAGAATAGAAAATTAGCAGAGAAACATTCTGGGTATTTAAAATAAAATTACGTTTTACAAACTTGAGTGTGATTTTTAAATCTACATTAGAAACTAGAATGTGTAAAAGGTCTCTGAGCTGCTCTGTGGTCTTTCTCTGAGCTGGTTGGACATTTTACTACACCTTTTCCCAGAGCGGTGTGACTGGGTTCAGGTCAGGTGATGAGGCCGTTCTATTGCAGCTTTTCCCACTTCTCTAGATTTGAGGAAAGTCAAATAACTGTCCAAGTTGCCGGCAAACTTTTGATGGACAGAGTGTAATAATTGCAGAGTAGTGAGCAGAACCTGAATATTAAACAACTGACACCTTTAGACAAGCCATTGTTATCTTTGGGTTAGAGACACACATACAATACCCACACTTCCCCTCTTGCCTTGGGCAGGCAGAACTCGGTAAACAGACCAGCTCTTCAGAAGGGACAGGACAAAGGGAGCGAAACAAACTAGATTAAAAGTGCCTCGCTGCCGTTCTCAGGACACTGGCCTTGGGTTCCTTTGGCCTTGATCATGCCTGGCTGACTCACCTTCTCCCATCCTCTGGAGGAGAAAAATAAAAAAAAAAGGCAGAGGTGGGAAGGATAGAGAGTACTGTCATGGTGTATTAGTACGTCTGTGTCATCAGCAGGGAAAAAGCGAGGAGAGGGAGAAATGAAAATCAAAACTGAAAGCTGCAAATCCAGTTCTTCTGCTGTCAGACAGGAATAGTTGATGTATCAAGGTGTGTGTTTTGCCTGTCTACAATTTGTCCAAAAAAGAGATTTATTCTGATTACTGACAAAGTGACTGAGCAGTCAAAAGTGAGCCTGTGAAGAGAGAAAAAAAATCAACACAAAAACAAAAACACTGCTGTGATTATCTCCACTGAAAAATGCTTCACATCACAAAGACGTGAGAAGATCCTTCTGAGAAAAGGATTTAAATAAATGCATGAATATGCAGCAATGGATACATTTGGAATGGACACCAGGGGCTTTGTTTGTATTGTGAAAAACCTAAGATATGCACCTGGAAAATTTTGACATCTTTGTGGCCTTCAGTATACATGGTAACATGTTGCTGAGCAGCAAACATAAAGGGAAAAAAAAGAACAAAAGGGTTTGGTTTTGTATGCTTCAGCCTGATACTGCGATGTCAAATCAAATAAATTCTCATTCCCTTACATTTACATTTACATTTCTGGCATTTGGCAGACGCTCTTATCCAGAGCGACGTACAAAAGTGCTTTAGTTCTCACTCACTGAATACATTAACACTGGTTCAATAAGACACAACTTGGGATACCATTAGCCTAAACACTGAGTTGGGTTTTTTTTTTTTTTTAAATATCAAGTGTAAAGCACAAGGTTATTTTTTGGAAATACATACGAACAGAATTTCAGTTACAGATTTTAGATCTGTTTTGAATGGCACTGATAACCAACTAACTTACACGACTCATAGTCTTGCCAGAAAAATCATATTTACAGGTTAGCCACCGCAAAGTCTTAATTATGAGTGGAAAACACTGGATGTTCTTTGAGCTCAGAGTTTCTGAGTTCTGGATGTTTTGGTCAGAAAAAATGTTGAAATCAATAGGTTCCACAGTAGCTTCTGTAGCTGATGGTAAATTTGCTTAAAGTGAAAGTTTACTTGTCTCAGAAGCTCATTTTCAGTTATCATATTTTTGCTCTATTCAGTTATCATATGTTTCGTATGCAGCAACTTATTGAAATGCAAGCACCTTGCACATATAGGAGAGCAAACACTTGCTTTTCGAAAAAAGAGAGATAATAAAAGTAAAATATAAACCAGTAATACTTGTTTAACAGTTACATGTCTTTGGCAGGGTTTTTTCTGAACAATAAAACAAGCTAATTACCTGCCAAAACTATGACAGCATTATACAATTCTAATATGTAGTGATAAAGTTTACAGTAGCTTCAGAAATTGATTAAAAAAATAAAAATGCAAAACACCTGATGTGCATTCTTTGTGACTTTAGTGCACCTGAAGTCGTAATTACGACTTCTCAACTCGTAAATACAAACTTCCCATGATGACCAGACCACACAGTTATATAGTAAACAAATTTGGTTTGCTGTTTTATATCGATATTTTAGTATGAGTATGATAAACTTGAATGGCAATAGTCTAAATTTCGGAATATATAAATATTAGGTTAATACAGAGATTGAAATTCAATAGCAAACATACAAATGATCGCTGAGGACTCCAGACAGAATGATGTTTTCAGGCCTCTGCATCTGTGCTTTGTTCCAAAAATGGGGAACTTTCACAAGACAAAATTACAAAGCATACCAAAATGTGTTTATGCAATTCACGTGTTAGCAAACTGTCCTCTTATTGGTCAGAGAACACCCGTTTATGCTCCCGGGGTTCTGAATACTGAACGCTTTCTCACCACAGGCAGTCGGGGCAAGACCACCAGAATATGTTGTTTTAATTGTTTTTTTTGGTTGGTTGATTGATTTGTTGGTTGACTGATAGGTTGAATGATTGTTTTCTTGATTGCCATATGGTGGTTCGTATGTTGGTTTTTCACACTGGGCATGTTTGCTAATATCCAAATCCAAATGAGATTGTCCCCAGTGCCCTGTACCCAGTGCCGGTATCAGACTCGCTTGATTCTATAAAACCCCAGTGAATTTGTGTCCATCTTACATCACATCATCACATTATTATTATGGTGCTATTTGGCACATCTCACCTTTTGTGCGTCCTTCAATGTTCTGCTGATACGCATGGTACATGTGTTGTGGAAACTAATGAAATCGGCTAAAACACAAGCACATATTACTTTACTCCCTGAACAATTGCAGACGCGGGTACAAGTTGCGTTCACATTCACAGGAATCACGCCACAGGTCCAGTGTAACTGAACTCACACCACCTACAGTACCATGCTGCTCTTCCTGCTCCACATGACAGCATTCACATTACCAATTATTTACAAAAACTGTGCTCTGTTTCAGACTACAGTGCCAGTGTGAAAGCCTCTATGCCAAAAACAAATTGAACCAAGGGAGAAAACCAGAGTTTCCAAAAAATTTGCTTCAAGCAAGCTAGGTGTGAAAATGCCCTTAGCCTCTTTATATTGTTTCCAGATCTGAATGCTATATAATGCAAAATTCATACTATATTATACAATGCAGTCTACACTTCCATTTAAAACATGAACAATTTATACTTGTTGAATTTCAGATCATGATAAACCTAATTTTTTTAATCAACTAAACTGAAAGCTTATAAGACAGAACACACTAACTACATCTAGTCAAATTAATAGCCAACATATGTTGTTTAATGAGTTGAAAATGAGTTTCTTTGTTTGTTTTTTATTCACTACATATAATTAAAATAGAATTAAAGCCCTGTGCACAACAGCATGATCTACATGATCTGCTTCACACCATCTTTTAGAAGCTTAAAGAAAAATCACACTTTTATAGTCATATACAGTAGGGCAAAAAAGTATTTAGTCAGCCACCAATTGTTCAAGTTCTCCCACTTAAAAAGATGAGAGAGGCCTGTAATTTTCATCATAGGTACACTTCAACTATGAGAGACAGAATGAGAAAAAAAAATCCAGAAAATCACATTGTCTGATTTTTAAAGAATTTATTTGCAAGTTGTGGTGGAAAATAAGTATTTGGTCAATAACAAAAGTTCATCTCAATACTTTGTTATATACCCTTTGTTGGCAATGACAGAGGTCAAACGTTTTCTGTAAGTCGCCACAAGGTTTTTACACACTGTTGCTGGTAGTTTGGCCCATTCCTCCATGCAGATCTCCTCTAGAGCAGTGATGTTTTGGGGCTGACATGGATTTTCAACTCCCTCCAAAGATTTTCTATGGGGTTGAGATCTGGAGACTGGCTAGGCCACTCCAGGACCTTGAAATGCTTCTTACGAAGCCACTCCTTCTTGCCCGGGCGGTGTGTTTGGGATCATTGTCATGCTGAAAGACCCAGCCACGTTTCATCTTCAATGCCCTTGTTGATGGAAGGAGGTTTTTACTCAAAATCTCACGATACATGGCCCCATTCATTCTTTCCTTTACACGGATCAGTCGTCCTGGTCCCTTTGCAGAAAAACAGCCCCAAAGCATGATGTTTCCAACCCCATGCTTCAGAGTAGGTATGGTGTTCTTTGGATGCAACTCAGCATTCTTTCTCCTCCAAACACGACAAGTTGAGTTTTTACCAAAAAGTTCTATTTTGGTTTCATCTGACCATATGACATTCTCCCAATCCTCTTCTGGATCATCCAAATGCTCTCTAGCAAACCTCAGACGGGCCCGGACATGTACTGGCTTAAGCAGGGGGACACGTCTGGCACTGCAGGATTTGAGTCCCTGGCGGCGTAGTGTGTTACTGATGGTAGCCTTTGTTACTTTGGTCCCAGCTCTCTGCAGGTCATTCACTAGGTCCCCCCGTGTGGTTCTGGGATTTTTGCTCACCGTTCTTGTGATTATTTTGACCCCACGGGGTGAGATCTTGCGTGGAGCCCCAGATCGAGGGAGATTATCAGTGGTCTTGTATGTCTTCCATTTTCTAATAATTGCTCCCACAGTTGATTTCTTCACACCAAGCTGCTTACCTATTACAGATTCAGTCTTCCCAGCCTGGTGCAGGTCTACAATTTTGTTTCTGGTGTCCTTTGACAGCTCTTTGGTCTTGGCCATAGTGGAGTTTGGAGTCTGACTGTTTGAGGTTGTGGACAGGTGTCTTTTATACTGATAACGAGTTCAAACAGGTGCCATTAATACAGGTAACGAGTGGAGGACAGAGGAGCCTCTTAAAGAAGAAGTTACAGGTCTGTGAGAGCCAGAAATCTTGCTTTTTTGTAGGTGACCAAATACTTATTTTCCACCATAATTTGCAAATAAATTCTTTAAAAATCAGACAGTGTGATTTTCTGGATTTTTTTTTCTCATTCTGTCTCTCATAGTTGAAGTGTACCTATGATGAAAATTACAGGCCTCTCTCATCTTTTTAAGTGGGAGAACTTGCACAATTGATGGCTGACTAAATACTTTTTTGCCCCACTGTATACGTAGGAGTGTGTACAGTTAATCGATCTTCTGGTGATGCTGAGAAGTTTTGTGAGCAAGCCTAAATAAAGTATTTACAAAAGACAATTATGGAAGTGAGAAATCGAAAGCAAGTAAATGCTAACGCCACTGCCATTTTATTGGGGGGTGGGGGGGCATTGGGGTTGTGTTTGGGGCAGGATGGGTTGAGATAACCTCTCCAATAATCAGAACAAATAATTACAAACCCTCCAATATTAATACCATGATCATTTGTAAAATATGTAGAAGTAATTTATTTTGTAACTTTATTGCTGTTTATACAGTGGCCGAGAAGTGCAAAACAAAATAGCAAATCCGAAAACAAAACAACAAATCAAAAAACACAATAACAAATCCAAAAACAAAACAACAAATCAAAAAACACAATAACAAATCCAAAAACAAAATAATAAATCCAAAAACACAGCAACAATTTAGACAAACCGGAAAAGGTAGGTATAGTTTGCGAATGGAATTCTTACTTCTGACTGGAAGAGACATCTGTCACTCGATTTACAGGAAGTTTATTCATGTGTGTATTAATGCAGCTCTGCTCTTATAACGCTCTTTACATCGTTTAATCTGGATTAGTTTGGTCTTTGAAACATGCCTCCGTTCTTTAGGTGTGTATTTAGACATCGCAAACTAATCTTTATCAATATATCCAAAATCAGGGCATATGAATATCCATCCTCAAAGTAATACTGAATAAATTCCATTTTCTTACTGAGATAAATATATATATTTGTTATTTTCTTTTAAAGATTTAAAGTTGCACTATCGAAAAAAATATTTAAAGTGAACGCAGAACTGCACACATATACAAGAAATAGAGTTAGATACACAATTTCCTACTTCTTGCATATCTTGAGATGTCTCATCCAATCAGCGGTAAGAATTCCGCTCACAAACTATACCTGCATTTTTCAGTTTGTCTAAATTGTTGTTGTGTTTTTGGATTTGTTAATTTATTTTCAGATTTGTTATTTGGTTTTGCACTTCTCAGTCACCATATGATTCAAACTGTTTGCGAGAAAACAAAAAAGGCCCCCGCCTCTGTTGCACAAGTTGGTAACGCCCAACTCACAGCACTGCGCTTTATTAATGCAATTTAACACACTATATTTTCCCCCCACTTTTAATAAAAAAAAAATATGGGAATGCATACATGTTCCACCTTTAAGATGACTAATCTGAGGATGTTCACACTGGACATGCCTATTACTTCGAGGCTTCGTGCCGCCTGAGAACTTCAGATACCTGAGAGTAGGGCAACCAAACACAAAACTGGCCATCTGTTAACAACAGAAATCGGCATGACATCCATTGTGAATAACCTCATGATGAGAACTATTAAAATAGAAGTTGCTAGATTAACACAGGCCTGTTTTTTTGTTAATTCGTGATATTTGTAGTTATAGCTAAATTACAATGAATTAGCCAGCTCCAATAAATGTGGAAAGCTGTTAGCTACACCATTACACCATATTACCCTACCTCTTTTCTTTGCTTTTCCTCACTGGAATAGTAAAAATAGCCAGCAATAGACTTCAATCTCTTCATCTGTAAAATTACCTGTGCTTTTCCAATCAAACGGCAGTAATCAAGCGTAGTGCAAGTAGGAAATAATAGGATGTTACCATCTTTGCTTTAAAATTTTTATTTGATTTACTATGCAAAACTCATAATTGATTCAGAACACCAAAAATGTTGCTTAATAAATTACTTCTACATAGTTTTTGTTGATAATGGTATAAATATTGTAGAAAGGAGTTAATTGCTAGCTCTCCCTCCATGCTCCCACCCCGGAAACTATTCAAGGTTTTTGAATGGATTTACATGCTTCAGTTATTCTTCATGTGCATGCGCTTTTCTTGTGCCTCTCCTAGTTGGTGTTGATTATATTAAACACTAGTAAAAAATAGAAGCATGTACACGGTGAATAGTACATCACATTATTATTAGGTTTTATTTTGGTGAAGAAGCCTATTTACTTTTACTGGTGTGATATACATGGATAAAGCTAGGTTTTATGAAATGAAGCAGTACTATTAACAGTGAGCAAGGTCAGGAAATTACAGTATTTTCTCTACATCTTGTCCTAATGTGGTCTCGAGAGATGGCAGTTCCCACATATTTCTGAACTAAAATGGATCTGAACATTCTACTGTGTCAGCAAATTTTGAATGTCACACCCTCTTTTGCATCATTTCTCCCACACAGTGCATGCATTAATGACCATAAAAATAAGTAATTTATGGGTATTTTAGTATTGACACTGAACTATGATTAACAGTTCACTTGATATAACCTCTTACTCAGAAAACTGAACAGTCTGAACACTGTCAAGTATCCTACTATCTCTTTCATTTTATAACTGCCTATATGGCTTCCTAGGAATTAATTTATTGCTTAAAACACTGTCTGGATTTTTATACCTGCATTTTTTACTGAAAAAAAAAATTGACAGTAAATTTCTATAATATAATAATACAGTATTTAATGGTGCTGGGTCATTTCTGTGATGTCACCTTTAATTATAGTAACTTAATTTTTATGAATTGATCACAGTAATTAACTCTAAATGACAGGAGTAATTTACTGTAACTGTAATTGTAAAAAAAAAAAAAAAGAGAGAGAGAGAAAGAAAGAAACAGCCAAGAAGCATCCCTTCTCTGTGCCATGCTTACAACTCTTTAGTCTTTAAACCTAAAACATTAACACATATGCACTGATTCTGTCTGAACTCATTTTTGAAAAGAAATCACCTTTTAAAGCGTTTCTCAGATTTTACGCCAGTCTGTGGTGTAAAGATTTTAGCCTGTGTCTCCGCCTTCATGTTAGCTTGAGTGACCCATTGAAATTTTAGTGAGAGCGTAAATGAAAGTTCAACATACTTTTCAATCACAGTTATATGTAAACTAGCAGTTGGTTTCAGTTAGCTAGCTAACACAAGCTAATTATTTTTCTTCGACCCTATGTCTCTATGGTAACTTAGATGGCCATCTTAGGTTAACTTTCCCCCACATAGTTAAGTTTACTCAGAATTGACCACACAAAAATTATTATTTTTTTTTTTTGCCTATTCAGCTTTATACCATTAAAATATATTTTCATTAAAAAAAACAAAAACAATTCAATACCAGTAATATGGTTATGTATTACAGTAACACATTTTTATAATGTATCAGATTATTACAGTTTGTTACTTTACATTTAAAGTAACAATGTTACATTTTTACAGCCACCAATTAACAGTAATTAGTAATTAAACAGTAATTAGTAAATAACTGTAAACAGTTCTTGCAGCAGCTTACTTTAAGAAGGTTTTTACAGTAACTACCTCTTAACATTTCATATTAGTATATTACTGTAACAAGAGCCTGGTAAGGTCTGTGTTTTTTATTTTTATACTTGTCATGGCTATGCTGGAATTGAAATTGAACAAAATTAACTACCATCCCCAACATGTCACATGTCCACACCCCTTGCCCCTATGATCACTCACACATGTCCCCATATTAGCACCCGTATATAAGTTACTGTGTTTCATCATCTTATTGCAAGCTTTCGAGTTGACGTGTTTGCCGTAGTCTGTACACTTTTGCTGTTTTGCTTATACTCAGTTTCAGCACAAAAGAAGTTTGCACAAAAGAGGTTTGCATCTTTTATTGCCTCCAGTTGTGACAATCGAATATGTTTATACCATTCCTCAGGCTAAGAATGTCAAGTAGCTAGTGGCAGTATATCTAACTAAACCTTCTCCATTGCATTTCATACATGACAAGCTTATTGATTGCTCGCTCAGAGCGGTGAATGCGTTCTGCTGAGAAATATATTACTTTCTGATTGGGTTGAGGCTCCAAATCAAAGAGTGTATTTCCATTTACCAACAGATTTGAGTATAATTGAAAAGAAAGGGATTTAAATGAAGCAATAAATAGAGAACAGATACGTGAGGAGAGTGAAAGCATGGTGCGCAGAAATCTATAGGAGGTCTACCAGTGCAAATGCAGTGAAAAAAATACAGCCACGCTATGCATCGCGAAGTGATTACAACATAAACAACATCAAGCACTACTCGATCTCTTTTGTCCTCACTGCCATGATTATACCACTGTGAGCCTTTGCATTGGTTTAAACATGACCACACCATATCAGTATACTGTGGAACATCCTGGATCTCCTGTGCTCCAGCTAAGCACATGATTAATCACAGACTAATTATCTCGACAAATCCTAATTGCTGTCCGATGAAACAAGTCCCATGTCTTCTCAATTCTGAAGTCTCATCTGTTCCCATAATTGCTGCAATCTCAAATTGAAATGAATGTTTCACACCACTGATCTGTCATTTCCATTTAGGCTATTAAAACTCCTCTCTAATTACTGATGTCTGAATAGCAGTCCCAGTTTTTAAGTTCCGTCAGCTGGCCAAGGAGATGCTGAAGATGTAAAGTAGAACAGCTGTGACTCAGACCTGAGCCCATGATGAAGCGAAGTTAACACATCAAGATGCAAAATAATGGTTATTCGCTTTGCTTTTGTCACACTCGGAGCTGTGATTTTAATCCATTATTTTGGCACTTCCACAAAATACACACATCCAAGTGTTTCCACTTTCCACTGGTATTTTTTACCAGGAGACAATACCGCTTAAAACTAGCATTTTAATGACGCATTACCGAGCAGCAGTGAACAGACCCATAGCCTCGTTTCTTTCTGTAATATGGATTTTACATAATAGAATATACACACAAGCAATTACAATTTATTGCAAAAGTGCGAATGTATGTCATCAGCCTTACCTCCAGAATGCATAGGGGTTCCGCATAACAGAACAACACCTTGGCCTTCCCTCACATTCACAGCACTTCTTGGCTGTGTTTTGAAGTTCTCCAGATCTATAAAATAATACATAGATAAAACATACAGAATTACTTTAACATAAAACAGATAGAAAGGTACTTTTTCAAATCAAACATAAGAGTGCCATATATCCAGTTCAGTACAGCTGTCTGTCACTACTTTAATGGAACTCCAACTAATAATACCAGAAATAACCTTGATCTTGAGACAGCTGTCGATATTTGCAGAGAAACGGTACAGCAGGTCTTGATTCGGGCCTCTGCTGTTTCCTCATATACCTCAAACAGTTTCCAGAGCACGCTGTTACATCAAGCGGGATGGTGTAAGTCATTGTTCACAAATTAGAGTAAAATACATATTCTGTGTTTTAGTTTTGATTCATGTCTTGCCATTGATTGTTTCCCTAATATATTTTTAACTTTACCCCTTTATTAATTTGTTTATTTAACCCTCATGTGTTTACCGGTACCAGTACCTTGCCATTGCCTAGCATTTTGAATTTGTTTGCTGTCCCTAATAAACTGCTCACCTGCACTTGCAACTATTCTGCCTCATTAGGTGACAATTACATTTAGCTCACATAATAAAATTGAGTTTCTCAGCAAACCATGATTTTGTTGCTTATACTAAGCTTCATTTAAACAGGATTCCAATTACTTTAATTATATAAAGTGAGCTTAAGAATTTAACATAGCATTAGTGTAAACCAGTTACCTTGTAAAATTACACAAAGATGTTAGTACTACTAAATTTATTATTTAATTTAAGCAATTGAAACACGTGTTAGAATGTGTCTGGTGCAGTTCACCTCTGTTGTGGGTTTGATTCTCAACTCAGGTGTAATTTTTGAAAATACATGCTCAAATCATACTGGATATACAAAATCTAATGGTGTTAATGTTACTCAATTCAATCACATGGAATCAAAATATTCATTTGAATTAAGCAAATTCGGTAAGCTTTTTTTTTCAATATATATTATCACTTCTATGATCGTCTCACATAGTCAGAGCTTCAGACTGATGGGAGAAGGTCTGGACTCCAATAGCAGCTTTTACTGGCCAAGGACTGCCCAAAAGGTCTTTTGACTGACATGTAAAGCAGCCAGTCACAGTTTGTTTTGTTCAATGTCAGGTTTAGGATAATAAAACTGCAAAGATAATGTCCCTACAGAAATAAAGAAAGTCATCAAATGAATGAGTCTATACCGTAAACTTCACATCATTTGGAAAATCCAGCATTTAGCTTATTCTCAAAAGCATTTATTGTCACAGTTGTAAATACGCAGCTTCCTTCTTGTATGAGGAAAGTCAAGAGCCCTAATGGCTTTGTTTTCAGGTGGACCATTGAAAACACGACATAGATATCTCCCGAAAATTCTGTAGAATCTGACCAATCATGATGACTTTGAAACTGTTGTTTCCAATTTTGTGTGCCATCAGACTTCATCCAGCAGTTTGTGAGAATGACGTCAACCCTAGGGGATTAGCTCTTGAGGGAGAACGTGAATAACGGATGGATTAAACAGAGTAGGGCTGGAGAGAGCAAATGCAAAGAACACAAGGGTCAGCTGTCGTTGGAAGCGACACATCAGTGTTATCAAACAAGCCATAATCTTCAAAATGAAAAACATCATCTCCAGTGTCAATGTGTTTCTGCACGATTCATGCACATCAAATTAACACTAGGAGAAAAACAAACTGCAGGCAGCTGTTCCCCACCTGGCCTGATAAAAATCCTCATATGTGTTACAAGACTGAGAAGCTTGTAAGGATTCAAACAAACAGCTGGGCCTCTAGCTCAGCAAGCCAAACAAAAAAAATGAGTCAGTGTGACCAATAAGACGAACTGCACAGGGGTGGTGAGGAAAACAGGATTCAGTGGGGGTGGTGGATAAAGCTTCACCTAATGAGAGTCCCTGCTGAATGAAAGAGATGTCCTAGACTGCAACAGAGGAGGAGGAGGTGGAAAAAGGACTTGGTCAGCTCACAATAACAGTATGAAAGGTTCTGAGTCTGAGATAGTGAGGCCCTAAGGATGATTAACGAGCTCTTGGGTTGGAATCTGTATGGCTCGGCTCGTAGATCTGAGAAGAAACCAGGCAGCTCTATAGTGCCTGTACGTGTCCAGGTGCTCTGTAATGAAGAACATTAATATCAGTCCAGACATGAAGGTCAAACAATTTAGCCCAGGAGCTGGAAGCTGGGGCTTGTGGGATGCTCTCTGTGTCTTGTATTTCTTTCCTATAAATCTGCGAGGTTGAGGTTGAAACCAGCAAATTCGACATCTTGATTTAAGCTATTATCAAATTTTATTAGCCATGTAATAAGTAATGTGGATTCACTAATGCATAAGTCACTAATGAAGCTCAAGCTAAAGTGCTTGCTAAGCACACAATCTCAAATCCCAAAGCCCCATGGCAAAACTTTTAATACAACACATATCAGACAGCTTGGAACAACTGATGGTTTATTTGTAAACTAAATAAATCACTATGAAAATACTCCCCTTATCTGAAGGTAATGGAATCTAGCAGAAATAGTGCCCTATTAGAGCCGCCACTCCCTCTTCAACTAACCAGTGATCAATAAAGGAAATAAATGTCAAGCAGCTCATTTTAACCAATCCCCAGAAGAGAGATTCATTACACTCCCCATGAGGATAGTGGGAGCCTAAGGGGAGAGTAGGATGCTCTCTTTGGCCAGAGAACTAATCAATAGCAAGGCAGCACGATGTGTAGAACGAGGGCAGAGGAACCATACTATTCAGCAGCCCTGAGTAGGTTGCGTCTCATCACCGAAAATCAGGTGAAGCATTACTATAAGTTACTTTATAAAGTGTAGTGTATTACTATTTCATAGTAAAGAGTTGAATCTGAACTGAATATTTGTAGACCTGGTAAATGTCAAACCATTGGGGTGGGTTCATCCATCCGCCAATACATTTTCAGTACTTTTTATACTACACAGGGTCTTAGGGAAACTGGAGAACATACTATTCCAGGGAACATAAGGTGGGGTACACCTTGGATGGGTGCCAACATATCATAGTATTTATTTATACAATTTAGAGACATGTCTTTGAACTAAAGGGGAAAAAATTGAGTACCTAGATAAAACCACCAACACACAAGGAGGACAGAGACAGGAATCAAACCCCATACTCTAGGGGATGAGGCAAACCTGCTAACCCCTAAGCCATCTAGCCCCTGGTCATAACTTTATCAAGCAATAGGAGCAATCAAGCAAAAGGAGCCACTGGTGGCACCTTAAAACTGCAATGTTCCAAACGACAACCCAGAGCCTTAACCACTTGAGCCAGCATTGCCCACAATATTGCTCATAATAATAAACAAAGATAACTTAATTATCTACCAAATTCTGCATCCAAATTTTTGTCTTTTGTATACATTTAGCAATATTTTGAATGGTAGACATTGGATTACTGGGATAATTTTATTAAGTTACTGTTAGCAGCCAACATTAATGCTAGATAACTTCCAGAACCTGCACTGGTGCTCTCCTCCAAATCATGAAGAGTCAATGTTGGCAGTGTTTGTTTTCTGGAAAGAGTTCAATATGACTAGATCACAGCAGCTGTAGATCATCTAGCACTGTACATCTGAACTATTCTGACCATCTGTAATATTTTAAGAACGATAACCATGGAATAAAAATATAAAGAAGGGTCGTACAATGTGTTTTTGCTGTCTACTGGAAGCAATCAACATTGCAGTCTCTCAGTTTCCTCCATCATTTGGAGGCAGAGATGTGATACTCACACACGGTTCCACATACAACCCTGACCCTGGTGGTGTGAGGCAAACACGCTTAGCACTACTGTACCATGCCCTTTCTACCACCCCTTCGCTGTGAGTTCATGCCAGCTCATATAGAGACATGTTGCCACTGACTCCCATTGTGTTATTGTCAAAAGTTGAGCCCAAGTCGAAACTTGAACTCACTGAAAAAGTCCATCTTGTTTGCATAGATGTATGCAACATGAAAATTGGAATCAAGATCTGTTCAGTAGAGAGAGAAAATGGAGCAGTGTGTATATTCAGTGTGTGGTTATGGCTACATCCATTTTCATGCTGATAGTGCATAAGTGCATATAGTAACTGAATTTCATTACACTTAGGCTTTTTGAAAAGCCCTGTATGAAAAAAACTATTCAGTTCCAGCCAACTGTTGAAATAGTCTATACACTCAGAAATGTTGCAGCGCTGAGCTCTTCCTTCCAAAGCTAGTTTGCTATTGCTAGCCTTTCCCAAATCGCCTACACTACCTTTAAGGGCGCATCTCAGTACATTGTTTCTATCAACCGGAGCATTAGTGGCAGCTTCAGTGAGGTGACCTATCAATCTTTCATCCATTCATAAATAAGTCAATATAAGCGCGCCGTCTTTGGTTTAAACTGCCATTTTCTGATGATTCTCGACTTCTACACATTTGGGCACATGCAAGTCTCTCTGTGTGTGACAGATATTCATCTACATCTGTGTTGTAATTTTGCGTGTGTTCAGAAAATGACGTCGATGGAGAAACAGTGGATTGTGGACTCACTGAAGCCATGGTTGCTTTCCTATTTGATGGTTCCAATGAGACCATTGTTGTATTAAGGCCAGTACCAGTTGAAGTTGATCAATCTACGGCAGAACTCCAGCCTCATCCTTCCACTGATCCAAGGTAAGGACAACATTTTGGTAAACATAAAAATGAATAAATTTTAACGTTATTATGAGAGTTTGTCTGCTCATTTGTGTATGTGGTTCTGTTTTTTCCTGAATTTAATTAAAAATGTATTTTGTATTGCAGTAGTGAAGCAGCTCACAGGGGACTACCTGTTGTGACTGTCATTTCAACCTTTCCCAAAGATGTCCAGGTGAGACTTGATGCCAAGGAACCATGTCACATGGTGCCAAAAGTACGCAACAAAATAATCAGAATGCTGTGATGATGGCAGAATACACCCTGTTAATATAACAATTATTACCATCTCTGCTACTACAACTGCACTACTATTAATTCACAATCTATGAAGACCATTAGACAAAACCAAGATATTAATTTAGAGTTTGAGAGGTATCCAACTAATTCAGAGTATATTCAAGTTGCCAAGGCACTGATTGTGAAATACCCTTTTCTTGAGCGATAAGGAAGGAAATGGCTATGTAAATTGCATTGTTTTTAATCTATTGATTTATCTCTAGCTACATAATTGCACAAGATATTGTTACTTAATCTTTACTTGATGGAAAATGCCAAATAGTCAAATTGATAGTCAAATAGTCCTTTGACTCACACTCAAGCATACCATGTAAGAGTAGATAGTGACTGGATTTTGCTCAAACCTGGAGATGAGTTGGACCACACATCACTTGACACATATACAGTTGATAATCTGTATGTTGGATTGAGACATCTTGTATAAATGCTTGCAGGTTTTTGGCAAGGTCAGATGAATGGAATGCTTAATGTATTAATGTATTAATGTAAATTTTTTGCTCCCTTTACACCTGTCATAGCTAACAAGTCTTCGTTAATCCAAAAATGAAAATTGTAATTTATTCACCCTCGTGTTGTTCCAAACCTGTATGAATCATTTCTTTAATTAAACACAGAAATAAATTGTGAAACATGCACTGCCTCTGTGTTTTGCATTTAAAACTGATTAATCAGTGAACTGATAGAAATCAGTTCAGCACATCATTGAAATGCTATTGAAAAATACCAGGATGTAATTTTAAATTAACCAGGACATAAAGGTACAATTTCTATCACTAGGGGTGCATAAATGTTCTTTTAGAGGTACAAACAAGAAGGTACAAAAATGTACCAGTGTTCAGAGGTACATTGGTGTACCCTGCTAGGGTACAGCTGGAGCGACAAAGCATTTGTACTCTTTTAGGTACAGTCCTGTACCTTCATTTTTCTGTGTGTAGTGTCATTTTCCTGTTCTTGGCAAATAGTAAAGGAAACTGATGTAGTCTTCTGTGCCTGTATCCCATCCACCTAAAGGTTTGACATATTGTGAGTTCTGAAATGCTTTTCTGCTCACAATGGCTGTAAAGAGTGGCTATTTGAGTTACATTCGACTTCCTGTCAGCTCTACCCATTCTTCTGCGACCTGTTTCATCAGCAAAGCGTTTTCGCTCTCAGAACTGCAGCTCCTTTTGTCCTCCCTTTTTCACACTATTCTCTGTAAAATCTAGAGACTGTTGTGTGTGAAAATCCCAGGGGATCTGCAGTTTTTAAAATACTCAAACCAGCCCATCTGCCACAAACCACAATGCCATGGTCAAAGTCACTGAGATCATATTTTCCCCCATTCTGGATGCTTGATGTGAATCTTAACTGAAGCAGTTGAGCTGTATCTGCATGTTTATGAAGCTGCTGGCATGTGATTGGTGGTATTAGATAACTGTAAGAATGTGTAGGTGTTCCTAAAAAAAAGTGGTAAATGAATATTTAACTAAAACAAAAGGTGAAATATATGTTTTAAAAAAGCTTCAGGTGAAGTTTCTGAAAGCAGGAATTTTAAGCTTAAAACCAATGGCAAAAGAACATGCCCATAATAATTAGCACATGGTATACACAATGAAACATGCCTGTCCAGCCATGATTCATGATCATCTGTTAGCTGCAAATCAGCATGACCTTAATCTGTCAAATCCTTTGTCAACCACACCCTGGAAAAAAAAAAATCAAACAGCTTTTATTAAATGAATTTATCATCAATATATCATAACAGTGGTTTATTTTTTTATTTTTTTATTTTTATTTTTATTTTTTGAGGAAATTGTAATGTTCCAAGAGCACTTAGGACTAACAAAAACAATTGCTGGAAAAACATGTAAAACGTCCATCATAGTCAGCTAGTGGAGATACAATTTGGCTGTATTTATAAATCTTTGTCAAGATGTCTATCATATCTGTAGCTCTGTACAGTGATGGACAGCGTTGTTCAGAATCTATAGCTTTCTAAAGATGGATGAGGAATTGAGTAAGTTACAGTGAGTTACAGTTGTAACTCTGTTTTGCATTTTTTAAATTAATTTTTAGGACAAAATGTTATCAGCAATAACTAGATTAAAGAGTAGAATCTTATCATGTCTTTAATTTGCTTTTGTGACAGTGTGCACTCAAGTGAGCATGGACTAATGGGGTGGTGGCAGCTTAAGTGGTTAAGGCTTTGGGATGTTGTTCGGAAGATTGGGGTTCAAACATCAGCACTGCCCTGTCATGGCTGACCCTTTGGCTCTGACCATATAAGAATGGGATATGTGAAGAAAGAATTTCACTTTGCAGTAATGTATATGTGACATATAACTAAAACCTGACATACCATGTAGAATAGTGTGCATTCTTCAATGAGGGGGATGTAACTCAGGAAAACTCAGACCAGAGATCTGCTGCTAATGTATTAGTGCCAGATACCACAGCACACCTTCAGTGGTCTGGTGGAGTTCATGCTTCAGTATTAGGCAGGTGGATTTAATTGTTATGGATGATAGGTTCATATACTGTAGATATTTTTGAAACATTTTGTCTTATATACAGGGTCGAGACCACACTGAAAGTTTGGGATTTTTGATTTTGAATAAAATATTTGGAAAGGAAATGTTCATTACTCTAAATATTTATTGTTCAAGATTGTGCACCATTTCTATATCACTATAGAAATGTAAGCAAATTTATGAAACTGACTATTGAGCAACTCCTGTTACTCTAGTAACAATTATCATCTATAACAATTAAATCCACCTGCCTAATACTGAAGCATGAACTCCACCAGACCACTGAAGGTATGCTGTGGTATCTGGCACTAATACATTAGCAGCAGATCTCTTTAAATCCTGTAGGTTGTAAGGTGGGGCCTCTGTGGATTTGACTTATTTGTACAGTGCATCCTGCAGATGCACAATCAGACTGATATCTAGGGAATTTGCAGGCCAATTCAACACCTTGATCTCTTTGTCGTGTTCTTTAAATTATTCGTTAACAGTTTTTGAAGTGTAGCAGGGTAAAATATACTGCTGAAAAAGGCCACTGCTTGCCATGAAGGAATGTACGTGGGCTGCAACAATCAAGGAACATCCACATGAATGCCAAGACCCAAGGTTTCCCAGCAGAATACTACCCAGAACACCACTCTGCCTCTGCCAGCTTGCCTTCTTCCCATAGTGCATCCTGGTGCCATCTCATCCCCAGTTAAGTGACCACACACACTTAGCTATTCACATGATGTAAAAGAAAACATGATTCATCAGACCAGCTTCTATTCCACCTGCTTCCATAGCTCCCAGTTCTGCTCACATTCCAATTGTAGGTGCTTTCAGCAGTGTACAGAGGTCAGCAATGGGCACTCTGACTGGTCTGCATATGCAGCAAGCTGTGATGCACTGTGTGTTCTAACACCTTTCTATCATAGCCAGCATTAACTATTTTAGAAATTTGTGCTACAGTTACTCTTTTGTGGCATCATACCAGACAGGCTAGCCTTCCCTATGTACATCCATGAGCCTTAGATGCACATGACCTTCCAACACATGAACTTCAAGAACTGACTGTTCACTTTCTACCTAATATATCCCCCCATTGACAGGTGCCATTGTAACATGAAAATCAATGTTATTCACCTCTTATTCATTTTTAATGTCAGTGCTTTTAATGTTATATTTTAGGACTACAGTTTAAGAAATAACATTCTTGGTGCACAGTAGCATGAGTCTATAGTATAGCATTCGAAGATTCGCTTAAAGCTAGAAACTCCATGACTAATGGGAATCAGCGATGGAGTCTGAATCCAATCAAACACTTCTCTGCTACTGCGAGCTGGTTGCATCTGACATCCAGTTCGATTTCACTTTGTTCAGCTGGGAAATCTCATTTGCTGCCGTACAAATCTGAACAGCCTCAAGAGATGAGCAAGGGGTAGCTACAAAAGCTCCTTGTTCAAATAAATGCAGAGAAGCACATATCCACAAACACATAGAGATGGGTAAAACGCTTCATTTACACCGTGCATTAACATGTTTTTTCAATGAGCTAATCATGATCGGATAGCATTTAACCTCATTAAAGTAAATTTAAAAGCACACAGTAGGGGTTGTGATTGGATTGTAATTGGATCAGCCAGACCTCCTGTGGAGGTAGACTAGTTTAGTCTATTCTGGTGTGAGGATCTGTACAACATTTAATGAGTTGATGTCATTTCTACCCACAAAATTATCCCTGTCCACACAATTCTTGCTCTTTTGATAACTGGCTTTCCACACTTTGCCTAGCTAACTTATCATAAGAACCAATATATGATCAGCATACATCAAATACTTGGGTGAAAATCCAAGGAATCTAGATTGTTCATAAAAAAATTAAACTAAAATAGAATTTTCATTTTGCTTTAAGCAGATACTAAAGCAAGAAATTCACTCATCTGATATTTATAATTTGAATTTGGTGAATCAGTGGAAATCAACGTAACATTCTAGTTGTTTGGCATATACTTGGATAAAATTGTAATACTTGGAAAGAAATTTGACTGCAAATATACAGTATAACCAACAGTAACTGAATCAAACTATTGTATGTGCTCAAGTGTTATCAGTTTAGTAAACAGGAATGGACATTTGTTGGCTTCTATAGATGAAGAATTAACAAAAACTGACAAATGCAATTTGACGTTGAATTTTCTACATCAAAAAGACAGAATGATAAGCTTTTATTTGACATTTTTTCTGAGTTTCATATATTGAGACAAAGGTTTGACTTTCATGAAGGTCAGTGTCTTTTTTTGTCTTTAAGATAATTCTGGATCCTGCTTGCCTTGTAATTCTAGGCCAACTATCCTTCTCTCCTCATATTGCTAACCTTACTCGGTGATAGAGGTTTCTCCTTTACAATATCTGGAGAATGTGGCCTTTTATGTTCACAGGAACCACTCAGCTACTTATTCAGGCCGTTTGTCATCTTGCGATTGGACTACTGAAACTCGCTCTTGGCAGGTGTGTCTGATCCAGACTAGAGCTGTAAGACATGCTTCCAATCGCTTACACGACTGCATTACTCTTTGCTCTCCATAGCTGCCCATATCAGACTTAAAACACTGATGTTTGCATACAAGGCAAAAAATAAATTAGGTCTCACCCGCATTAAAGTGCTTATCACACTGCTCCACGTTTGCTTCGAATCTCAAGCACTGCTTGATTGTGCCCACAATAACTCATGATACAAGGAAGGCATACATCAAAACTCTCTCTGTCTTGACATCCAGGCGGTGAAATAAACTTCCTTTGACTGTCCAAATTGCTGAGTCACTGACCGTTTTTAAGCAAAGACTAAAGATTTACTTCTTCACCAAGTACTTGACTTAGCACTTATCGCTTATTTATTGTCTTTTCTCTTGTACTACCCTTAATTTCAGCCTTGTAGTATTTTTTGTCTGTGACCTAGTGAACTAGCATGAGGATATGTATTTGACGGAGACTAAAAGCGCTCATAAAAGTCTCTCTAGATAAGGGCAACTGCCAAATGCTGTAAATGAAACAGACGTCTAAAAGAGCACTGTATTGACTCAGGTCATAGACACTTTCAGGGCACTTGAATATCAGTATTTTTTTGATTATTCACAAATGTAAGCAAAGCTATAATAAGTTTTATGCATTTGCAAATGTTGTTCCTTTGAGGAACAATGGGAACTGTCTATTATCTCCAAAAACAGTGAAAAACCTGTGGTCAAAGGGATTCTGAGTGATGTCAAGCACTTAGAATTGCACTGTTAGATCCATTGAACTCACAAGTGAACTGCACGGTGGCTCTGTGACTCAGGATGATTCCTCGGGCATTGGAGGCAGAGCACTGGTACACGCCTGCGTCTTGGTCTCGGTCCAGAGTGTTGATAATCAAGTTTCCTCCAGACACATGACGTCTCTCATCACCGTCGAGATCAATGAGCGTCCCGTTCAGAGACCATCTGCGGAAATGCAAACACAATCAGCTCTCAGATCTCAAGCGAATTGAGCTTATAAGCATTAATCACACACATCGATCTGATCAGTTCACCTTCATTATACTGCCAGAGCTTTGGAAGAATCAAGCTCATGTATATAACATGGAGTTTGTTCTGTAAAACGCCATAATAGGCATTAGTAAATCATTCAAATGTGGTAAAGAATGCATAGTGTTGACCACTCTATGTAATAAATCAGTGAATGGTAAAGACTATCTTGGTTGATCCCACTGCTTATTTCAGTGGAAGGCCTAATTTTCAAACATTCATCCATCTGTACCACTTATCCTACACGGGTTGCTGAGATAACCTGGAGCTTATCTCAGGCATGGCATGGGGTACTCTGGACAAGGTGGCAACCCATTGCAGGGGTCATTGCATTTATTGAAGGCAATCTTTATACTATGCAAGTCTTTGGTCTGAGGGAGGGAACCGGTGTACCCGAAGGAAACCCAGAGATGCCCGAACCCCCATCCCTGGATGTTCAAGGCAAACATGCTATGCCTCAATACCCGCAAATATTCAAACATATAACAGCATATTTGAAGGTCTGTGATTTCTTATTGGTGTGTTGAATTTAATGAATTGAATGTAGCTACTACATAATTTGTTGAATTCCCTGGATAACCTGTCACTACTTTTTATAGTAATAAATACATTTGAACAACTGACATTACAGTTATTTGTTATAAAACATGTATTTGTTTTTGAATTTGTTTAAAGGTTTTCAGTAGTTCAAATCTGGTTATAACACAATTGGTTATTTAATCTAATTGATCAGCAGGCACTGATTCAGCACTGAAAGCTTTGCAACATTTATTTGTTTGAAGTATATTGAACATTTCTGGCATATATAGAATGAGTCTCCACTTTCAATAATTCTGTTCCCCACCTGTTCACAGATGAAACTTCTGGACAGAGGCTTCAGCTTTTTTGTAGTTTCTCTGAAACCTCACATCACCTCAACGTTGATTATTCAATTAATTATTTGATCTTTCTGTCAAAACTTTAAGCATGAAATCTTGGCCACTCCTGAATACCTATCAATATGATGATTAGAGATGAGCCTATATAAGCAAAGCCAATAACTGCTACCACTTCAGCCAAGTAAAGTAGGTCATGAAGTTAAAACTGAAGCAAGATCTGCCAATCAAAGAAAAAAAAAATACTGTATTTGCCAATTATTTACTGCCTTATTGTACAAAATATGTTATTTTAAATAGTGATAGTGGCTTTGTGCTATTGTCTGAAAGTTTTTCAAGCTGCAGTAGCAAAGCCTACCCTTGCAACATTATTTGGGACGAGAATACACTGTAGGATGAGTGAATAATCCTTTCATCCCGGAAGGAAAAACCTCAAAGAATGGTCTAGCGGATCAGGAATGCTTTCCAGAGGGTAGGAACATGCTGTGTCAAAAAAGCACACAAACCTACACAAAAGTACACTTGCAAGGAACACTGCACAATACTTCTGTTGGCTAAAAACCCTGGGGCATGGATTTTCCACTACACTACACTTGCAGAATGTTCAGGATTGCCCAATAATATACCATAATAGTCTGCTTTGCTAATAAAGTACTTTGGAAACCCGCTCAAATCTGAGGATTGGCTGGTGAGATAAGTGAGATAAAGACTTTAATACTAAAATGGAAGATATGGTGAAAACACAAAAGGTGCGAGACAGTGTTGAAGGATCAAGGAGTGCCCCTTGGCCTGAGAAATGAAGGTAATTGTGATTATCCAGCTATTGATCAATCCCATACAGCTTTATTTCAGATTTTCCTTTGACAGAAACATCACATGGAAGCAAATAAAACACTGGAAATCATACAGTGTCTGGAGGATAATAATTTGATACAAACTGACATTGGTTTTGACAGGCATCAGGCTCTGGGCATAACAAAACAGAATTCCTGATTGAAGCTGTGAATGTATTTTCTCTGTAGATAGGAGCACCATGCTGTCAGAAAATCTCTACTGACTGACTAGGGCCTTCCCATCTGGCATCTCATATTCCTTTAAACATTGCTTATCCAGAAGGTACTGAGTAATTATACAGCACTCAATACAGTTGACAATAATAAACTGATTCTGATGCATGGGTCACAACCCTCTCAAATACTGGACAGAAATCCTCAAGTACACCAAAGGTAACGTTGAAACACAACTTCACACAAAAGAATCTTCAGTGCTAATAAGCTTTTTCTTTAGAACAAGAAATGACAAGATTGGGTTTTAGTCTGGGGCTGCTGAGAATGTATGACATGCTGATTGCAGAAAAAAAAAATGAAAGAAAAAAAAATCAATATTGTTCATTTGCTATAGAAATCTAATGAGCAAGGAAGGCAGAGCTCCTTTATTATACTAAGCAGTCATGACTGTCCCCAGACGCCTCTGACAGACTACAAAAGCAATGCTGTCTCTGTCTCTCCTCCTGATTTTCATCTTATTATTTCTTTTTTTTTTTTTCACAGTGCTTGCTTTGACTTAATCTAACTTCTTTAGTCACCATGTTAGACTGATGTTTGCATTCAGTTCAATGATTTCACTACAACGATTTTCATTCTTCTTATGTCTCCTTATATCTTCAGATATAAGATTTAAACCATCTGCATATTATTGTGTAGGTCTCCTTTTTGCCAACATGACAGCTCAGACCCATCAGCCCATGGACTCCACATGACCGCTGAAGGTGTGCTGTGGTATTTGGTATCTACGATGTTAGCAGCAGATCCTTTAAGTTCTGTAAGATGTGTGGTGGAACCTCCATGAATCAGACTTGTTTATCCAGCAAATCCCACAGATGCTCAATCGAAATGAGATCTGGAGAATTTGGAGGCCAAGTCAACACCATAAGCTCTTTGTCATGTTCCTGAAACCATTCCTGAACAATTTTTGCAGTCTGTCAGGGAGCCTTATCCTGCTGAAGAGGCCAGTGCCAGTAGAGAATACTGTTGCCATGAAGAAGTATACAACAACAATGCCAGAACCAAAGATTTCCCAGCAGTATATTCCCTAAAGCCTCCACCTGCTTGCATTCTTCCCATAGTGCATCTCTGGTGCCATCTCCAGTTAAGTTTCCTTGGAGCACTTTTGTTGGTACTAGCTGCTGCATAGAAGAAACAAGCCCCAAGACCTGCTGTTTTGGAGATGCTCTGATCCAGTTGTCTAGCCGTCACAATTTAGCCCTTGTCAAAGTCACTCATATCCTACATTTGCCCATTTTTCCTGCTTTCAACACAACAGCTTCATGAACTGACTGATCACTAGCTGCCTAATATATCCCATGCCTTGACAAGTATCACTGTAACAAGATATTTGGTATTTTTTATTTATTTATTTTTTTAAACATCACCTGTCAGTGGTTTTTGTCTATTAATGTTATGACTGATTGGTGTAGAGACAAAACTACACAGCTTTGTCTTCGAGATGACAAGTTTTCAAGTTAGCAGAAAACTGTCTTCATGAAGGTCAGACATAGATAGTTCTGCTATTCTTATACAGAAAGAAAAAATATTCGAAAATAATGTTTCATAATAACTTAGACGTGAACATGCTTAACCATGGCTAGTGGACTTTCATATACTCTGTCGGCTGTTAGTATATAAATAGATAATAGCTTGTTTCTCTTAAGTGCAGCAATTCTGTGTGTGTGTGTGTGTGTGTGTGTGTGTGTGTGTGTGTGTGTGTGTGTGTGTGTGTGTGTGTGTGTGCGCGTGTGTGTGAGTGAGTGTTGGATCAGTGAAGGCTCAGTCAAAGTAATGGACAAGTACATGAAGCAGACTGAGTTGATAGGATGGCTGGGTCTTCTCTGCAGACTATAAGAAGCTTTACCAGGAAAAATGTATGTGTATGCGCACCACACACACACACATGCCCCACACACACACACACACACACACACACACACACACACACACACACTTTTGCACAAGCATACTTGTATTGCTAAACATTTAACTATCAACTGATTAAACCAATGTATGGATGTACAGTAGGTTATAGCCAGTTTTCCTTTTTCCTGCAATTTGCACACACACACACACACACACACACACACACACACACACACACACACAAAGTTACGGTAGTATATACTTCGTTAGTCTGAAAATATTTCATACAATATTGAGGCAGTTCTGCAGTCAAAGCACAGCACTGGGAATTTTTTCTTTTTTATTATTATTTTTTTTATTTTTATTTTTTATTCTCTTTGATCATTAACACTTTGATATTGCTTTGCATGAAGTAGAAAGGTGTGCAAAAGACAATGCAAGATCCCACTCAGCTAGTTTAGAGACAGATCAGCAGTGCGTGGCAGCTCTAAAGACTCGTTTTCTGATGTTACCGAGGATGGAGTTAAACGTGGCATTAAAAGCTCCCAGGCACTACTGTAGTCATCGCATCCTCCATCCATCATTAAGCTAGGATTTTATCATCATTAAGCTATGAGGAGTTTCCGTGCTGCGCTCAGTTAATCAGTGATTTTTCAGCTGAGCCGCCAGCTCATCCACATGAGTGCATTTGGAGAACTGGCACATCCCTAAATACTGTAACATAATACACAGATTTATAATTTTGCACTTTTATTGCACCGATTTATTTACTTTCAGTGTTAATAGTGCAGCCTAAAAAGTATTGAAGCTGAAAATATCATTTGCATCCTGTAGAACTGCGTTTGAAATGAGTTTTTGCTATCCTGAAAATAGTTCACTTCTCTAACTCTTTTTAAATGATGATATCAAACCGATTTCTGCTCTGTGAGATGCCCCTCTAGTGCTTGTTCATAAGCATCTAAAATTTGAAGGTGTGATCTTCAACCACTAAAGTTCTGTGTAAGCTTATCCCAGCAGAGGAAAAAAACATCTCACACTGAAAGCCAACATTGCCCTGACTAATTTTATATCAGACTTGCTGTAATAAAATTATCATTTGTTTATACTGAGTGAAAATGTCTGATACGTCGATTTACTGCCACAAATAGGTAATTATTGGTCATTTAGCAAAAACTAAACACACACACACACACACACACACACACACTCAAACACACACCCAGAGAAACGTTAAATGCTTCAATGATAAATAGTTAACCCATTTAAATACCCAATCATTGCTTTGTTTATCTATTCATACTTCTACCCATTCAAGCATTCACTGATTCATTTCACTATCACCAGTGGAGCTCGAAGAGCACAGATGATGCAGCTTTGGCAACAGAGTGTGCCTGGTATGTCCAAAACTAACAAACAAGTAATTGCTCACAAAGGCACCTATCCAAACAATGACAAATCTATTCTCCAGTGGGCCAAATTCCATGCTACATAAAATGAGGATTGAGCCAACGAGACACTGGGTGATTCTCAGGTAATGAGACGTGTGTGGAGACCTGGCTGACAGAACTATTTCCAAATCATTTTGATATACAATTATATGAGACTCTCATTGTAACTCATTGTAGTGTGTTGATCATCATCATCATCATCATCATCATCATTATCATCATTAAAATCACCATCAATGACAGGCAAAAATATCCAACCATCCTTTTTCTGTACTGCTTAGTCTATCCCAGGGGACCTGGGGCATCATAGACAGGATGCCAAACCATCACAGGGCACAATTGCACAATCACACACACACACATGCTCACACACTCTGGACAATTCAGAGATCCCAATCAGGCTAGTATACATGTCTTTGGACTGAGAGAGGAAATCAGAGTACCTGGAGGAAAGTCCTGGAGCACAGGATGAACATACAAACTCCACACACACTGAGCTGAAAAGCCCAGAAGTGCTAACTAGGGCAGTATATTTTCATTAACCAGCAAATTCACTGAAATAATTGACATTTAATCATTTAATTGTAAAGGAGACACAGAATCACTGGAATACCTTAATTAAGATAATATTAAAAGTCAACATTAGGGCAAAAATCTGCACTGGAAGCCTTATACCAGCTCCACAACTCTAATTGACTGTATAGGACTGTAGAAAGGACATTGTTCACAAGCACACTCTCTGATGTTTATGGTAATTTAAAATGAGACTCTCCGGTGTCACCCAAATGAAGAAGCGTTCACTTTTGAGTCTGATTCCTTATGAGGTTTCTTCCTTTTACCATCTAGAGTCGCCTCAGGTTTGCTCATCAGGGATAAATATAAAATTTAAAAATAAGTCTAATATTCTTGAACTTTTCATTCTATGTTTCTCATGTTCTGAGACAATGTTATGGAAGTATAATAGTGCCAAAATTCATGGAAGCAAAATAGCATATTGAATCAGATGAACTGAATACAAATTTGTCACAAAAAAGAAGTTTCATCTGAAATCTCTCAAATTGAGGTATTAAAATTCAGGTTGAAAAGAATTCAGGTATTAAAATTTAGGTTGGAAAAATTCAGGTATTAATAGTCAGGTGGACAAAATGCGAGCCTTCAAATTCAGGTCGAAAAATTCAGGTTGAAAAAATTCAGGTCTTAACATCCGGGCTATTACAGGAAGAGCAATGGATTGCAGATTTCTCGGGCCCATGTCGCAGTGCACTTTAAAGTGTGCATCCTGCTCCCTGTGCAGTTTACTTCGCGGGGAACCACTTGCCAATTGGAACGTGGCTCTTGTAATTAACCTGCAGTGGAGAAACGGCTCTGAGTAAGATTGCACAGGGATTGCGGGCTGTGAAGACAATGGACCAAGGGGTAAGTTAAATTAGTTTTATTAATTAACAGGGCAGTATGAGTTATATTAGTGTATGGATAATTTTTTCTCTTTTTTGTGTCTTCGGCACAATGGTAGTCAATAAGCAAAGTTATGTTCTTTTTTTCGGCAAGTGGTTCAAACTTCTTTTTTGTGACAAATTTTTGGCACTATTATATTTCCATACAATGTCTATTGTTAAAAGCGCTACTCAAATAAAATTAAAATTGAAATTGAAGTGTCAGTGTTGGTCAAAGTGTTAATGTTGGTGTGTTGGAAAGAGTTTAATGTGACTCGATCACAGCAGCTACAACTGTTCAGCTAAACTTATCAGATCATCTGAAATATGATTTCAGATCATATCTGAAATCATATTTCAGAGAGAAAAATAAAGAAGAACCGGACAATAATTTTTTGCTGTCTGCTGAAGGCAGTCAACATTACAATCCCTCAGTTTCCCCCATTGTTTGGAGGCAGAGTTGTGCTGCTTGGGAACTGTTCAGAAGGTGCTGCTATTGATACATCTTTAACGAGGGTTAGAAAAGTATTTGGAGCTACTGTATAGAGCAGCTCCTGTGCGAGTATCTTCTCTAATTTTGTATCCCATGAGATTTGGTTTGTGAAACTACAAAGAATACCATGACAAAATAGCAGTTTATGTTTCAAATATATATTTTAAATATGTGTGTCCAAAATACTGCGCTTTGCTGATCATCATCATCATCATCACTCTTGTTTATATTTATAGCTGTACTGGTCACAGCATTCATTCTGTGTCCAAAACTTGTTAATAAATATATTAATTAATTTTAAAAATCCATACAGTTGAGGTTATATGTTTATTTTATTAAGTTTAAATGCACCCTAAATACCATCAATTTTAGTAAAATTGAAAAAAAAATGATAGAAGGGATTTTTTTTTATTTCACGTAATAGATATTTATAGGAAATCCACAAGACAATAACACACTATTTTTTTAAAAATATTTTTGATAATTACACACTTGATTTAATACCGTGTGTTGTTCCCTAGATGAACAGTGAAACTTTTGTGATGTCTTTCAAATGTTTTGTGAGAGTTGTTCATGAGCCCATGGTTTGTCCTGAGGAGTTAAACTGCATTCTGTTCTTCATAAAAATCCTCCATCTCCTGCATGTTGTTGGGCTTTTCCAGCATCTCTATGATGTTGAGATCTATCTTTTCAAATTGAGGACAACTGAGGGACTTGTACACAACTATTAAAAAAGCCGCAAACCTTCAATGATGCTCAAGAAGACAACAGGATACATTAAGAGCTGGGGGGTGTAAACATTTGAACAGGATGATTGTTATATGTTGTTATAAATTTGTCTTCTGGGAAACATATGCCTTATGTATCATACCTTATGTAGCTTCTGGAGAGCAGTACAAAATGATTTAAAAAAAAAGATATCTAAACAAAAATATGTTACACCAATCAACCTGTTCAAAAGTTTACACCCCCCTGGCTCTTAATGTGCCTTCTTGAGCATCAATTAAAATATTTCCACCTGTTGGAGTAGTTGTGTACGAGTCCCTCAGATGTGAAAAGATGAATCTCAGCATCAGCACCTCATAGACGCTCCTGGAAAAAAGGTCAAATATGCAGAAGATGATAAAAAGAAAAGAATGTGCAGGATTTTTCTTGAGAACTGTGGAAGTTTTACCTGCTGAAGAAAAACTCAAACTATCACAAAACAAAAAAGTCACTGATCATCCAGGGAACAGCATTCAGTATTAAGAATAAATGATATTTAACCTTTTCAACTGGTTTATTTGTGTAGATTTGGTTATTATTGTGTCTGTGTACTGCTTGTAAGCATCTGTTATGTGAAATAGCTTATTTAGGGTAATACAAAGCAAAACACAAAATTATCCCTCTAATTATAGATTTTTAAATGATTAACCTTTTACAGATTCTACAGTGTGTAAGTAAACTTATGACCTCAAATGTATAATAATGACATATTGTACAAAACAAGTAGAACGAATGGCGCAAAAAAACAAGTGGCACGAATCACAGACAAACATAAAAACCAAAAGGCAACAAATGCAGGGAAAGAAAACGACAGAGCCGGGCTAATGAGCACTGGCACAAGCACACCTCTGACTCTTTGTGTGTTATTTCTGAATTTTAAGCAACTGACTGATCAGCCCACTCTCTAATGGTTTACTTATTCACAAACCTGCTTTCAAGTTGCCTAGTTACAAAAGGTCCAGGTGCAATTTCACTGGATCGGAGGTTAAATATACAGCTGGAATTGTACATTAATTAATAGGCAAAGTTAATACTCTGGAGACAACAGAAGCAATGAATAAAACAGGACAAGCTTCTGGATTTTATTTTCTAGTCATCTCTTATTATCTGTATGCTTTTATTAGCTCATTGCCCCATGCAGCCCAGTGATGAAGCCTCTCCTGTTTTAAACCTCTTTGCCTCAGGGGGAATGTGAGGATAGGGATGCTGCAGTTCCTGGCTTTAGTCACAATGAACTCTGGCTGACCTTCAATGATTCACAAGGATTCACCTTACAGCCCAAAAGAATCTCCATCGAACACCATCTGCTGGCTCAGACCTCCATTCATCGTGTTTGAACTGAACAAATGAATTTTTGTGCACTTTCAACGCACAATCAATTAAGAATCAGTTAGGTTGGCACCGTACAGCTGCTGCAGGCAGCGTCGAAACCATTTCAAATTATGTCCGACGACATGCTCAACAAACATGCAATCAATTTTGCCTGAAGGTGCTATACAAAAGTCTCAGAAGTCCCAATTTTGTCTGAAAGCCAGCACTAAGTTCCAAGTTTACGGAGTATCTGGAGTTGTTCTAGATTTGTGAGTCATGCCAAAATTCTCTGCTCTGACTCAACGCTGTGTTCGCAGCTCTGTAGAAAACTGAGACGGAGGAACAAAAAAACCCCTTCTGGCATGGTGTTATTCTCTGAGCTGATGCCAGCTTCACTGGAATAGGAGGAGGCTTCAAAACGACTCTAAAAGGAAAAGTCACATAATCTTCTTCTCCTTTTTTTCCCTCCTCACTGCTGCAGGATCAAAAATGTCCTTGACTTAACATTAGCTCCTCCTCTCTGCTTCAGTAATACTGTACACTATACATTAGCCAGACTGATGAGGACTTCACCTGTTGGATGCATGCTGTTTGTGTTTTAAAATAAATGGATGATGTTTGATGTTCAGAGCATCAGATCTTTAAAAATAAATAAATAAATAATAATAAATATAAATGGGGAAAAAAATCAGCTACTAATTGCAGAAGACTTTTGAAGAACTCCAGATGTTCGAGTTGAGGATTTGGGTATTTGCTTGAATGAAGTGTCATTGTCAGAGCTGGGATGGTTCTGGGATGTGTGTGTTACGGGTAGCAGGGCTGAGGGTGAACCACTAGGGGGCCCTCAGTAGGGGTTGTCATGTCATGTCTGTTTATGTTTATGTTTTGGCCGTGTGTGTGTTTAAGCCCCGCCCTAGCCTAATGTGTGTTCCTGCCCCAGATCACCTGTTCCCAATGTTTCCCTGATTATGTTTCCTATATATAGTCCTGTCTTTGTCTTCTTTAGTTGCTAGTCCTCATTTGTATGTAGGCCAGTGTGGTGTCGCGGTTTCTGTTCCATGTTCTGTTCATGTCTCGTGTTTGATGTTTAATAAACCCCTTTTTGTTTCACGGAAGCTTCGCGTTGGGTCTGTTATATCCAGCCGGACACCGCCTATTGTAACAGAAGGACTAGCCCAAACCGAACAGATCCAGCGCGAAGCTTCAGCGAGAAGGTTAGTTTTTTCGTTTCCGGGTTTTATTCTTTTGCCTGTTTTCGTTTTGCGCTCCGGTTCGGAGTGGTGTTTTTCGGGGGGGTTTTTGTTGATTCCGCCCCTCTCTCCGCCCGTGGTTAGGGACAGGAGGAGGGTTTCGGCAGAAAATTTACATTTTTGGAGGACTTTTGATTTTTCTCATTCCGTCCATGTTCCCGTGGGGGGCGTCGCCTCACGATGTAACTTCCGTGAGGGGCGTGCCCCCATTTTTATCCCGCGAAAGAGTTCCGGCCAAGGGCCGGAGTTTCAAGTTTTTGTTTCCGGCTCTCGCTCTGCCTAGGTTCCGGTGGGGGGCGTCACCCCACGATGTAGCTTCCGTGGGGGGCGTTGCCCCAATGCTCGCTAGCAGAGGAGAGTTCCGGCCAGGGCCCCGGACCTTGAACTTTTTTTTTATTGTTTTGTTTGCTCTGACTCTCGCTCCGCCCATGTTCCTGTGGGGGGCGTCGCCCCATGATGTAGCTTCCGTGGGGGCGCTGCCCCACCTGTTGTCAGCGGAGGAGAGTACCAGCTGCACCTTGCTCCCACCCTCCCGCCCCTTGGGGAGTTCCAGACCCCAGCGAGACGGACATCGTCGCCCCGGAGCCGTCGTTCGTCGGTGGACGTCGCTCGGCGCTGCTGCTCGGCGGTGGACGTCGCTCGGCGCTGCTGCTCGGCTGTGGACGTCGCTCGGCTCTGCTGCTCGGCTGTGGACGTCGCTCGGCGCCTCCGCTCGGCTGTGGACGTCGCGTTGGACCCTTTGGCCTTGCCGTCGGGTCCTTTGCTCCCCCCACTTGTCTCGCTCTTGCTTCTCACTCCCCCCACGTGCCTTGCCTTGATCCTCGTTCCCCCCACTTGCCTCGCCTTGGTCCTCGCTTCCCCCCACTCGCCTTGCTTTTGCTTCTCGCTCCCCCCCCCCAAGTGCCTCGCCCTGCTCCTCGCTCCCCCCACCGGCCTCTCTACGTTCCTAGCTCCTCCCCAGGACCCATCGCTGGACCGGACTTTTTGGGAGGGGCTAGGGTTTGGCGCGTCGGGAGCCGCGCCTTTGAGAGGGGGGAGATGTTACGGGTAGCAGGGCTGAGGTTGAACCACTAGGGGGCCCTCAGTAGGGGTTGTCATGTCATGTCTGTTTATGTTTATGTTTTGGCCATGTGTGTGTTTAAGCCCCGCCCTAGCCTAATGTGTGTTCCTGCCCCAGATCACCTGTTCCCAATGTTTCCCTGATTACGTTTCCTATATATAGTCCTGTCTTTGTCTTCTTTAGTTGCTAGTCCTCGTTTGTATGTAGGCCAGTGTGGTGTCGCGGTTTCTGTTCCATGTTCTGTTCATGTCTCGTGTTTGATGTTTAATAAACCCCTTTTTGTTTCACAGAATCTTCGCGTTGGGTCTGTTATATCCAGCCGGACACCGCTGGCCGTAACAGTGTGTGACTTGTTCGTTAGAAATCAAATAGACCGTTTAAAGTACTTCAAATATTTGCCATCTTCAAAGTAAGCTAGGTCTTGACATGTTCCCTTCAATTACCTCCATCTTCTTGTTTTCCCCTTTGCTCTTGCACATGAATCATGACTCAAAGTGCCATAAACTTAAATGTAACGCTTCCTGCTGAATTTTAGTTAAATTACTAACAATTATTTCAAATGAATCTTTTTACTTTGTTGAAAACATCAGGCATAGGTTTTACTTCTTTTATCAAGTGCAAGTTTAGCTCTGATGTCAGTGAGTGCAATATAATTCCACTGAAGTCCTGTGTGACAGTATTGTGTGTTTATGGGTCAATTGTTAGGACTCTCAAAAATACTGTAAACATCTCTGTCAGGAAAAAAATACTATGTTAAAATGTCATACACTTATTACTCCATATAATAAACCCTCAGTGCCACGGTGGCTTAGTTGTTAGCACGTTTGCCTCGTACCTCAGTGGTTGGGAGCTTAGTTCCTTTCTGTAATTGTGTGTAAAGAGCAGTTCATAAAGGATTTTGCTATTTTGTGATCACAGAAATTAATGCAAAATCAAACAAACTTGAAAAAAAAGTGATAATCTTTAGTGATTTTTTTTTTTATTTTTTAACATTACAGCAGATTTTCTATAGATTTGGGCGTGTGACATCATCACAACACACATTGAGCTATCGTGCTCTCTGATTCATGAGTTAAACACGAGTACAGATCTCATAGAAAGTAATTACATACAGTACATGTCTTCACTGGTCAGAGATTAAAAGAAAAATCCCATTCTTGCAATTTTGTTAATTCAAGCAGTCTTCCTCTCAAATAAAGCACAAAAAGTAGCATCACAAATAAAAATATGCAGCAAAATCAAACAATTTTGGCTGCAAAAATCACAGAGTAAACTCTGACTGCTGTGGAGTTTACATGTTCTTCCTATGCGTCGGCAGTTTCCTCCATGGACTCCATGGGCAGTTTCCTCCCCAGTCCAAAGACTAAAGACTAGTCCAAAGGCAGACTGGCAACTCGAAATTCTCCATAGTGTGTGTATGTGATTGTCTGAATACTGACTGAATCAACTGGGAAAGACTCCAGGCTTCCTGCGACCCTGTGTAGGATAAGGGCTATAGAAAACGGATGGATAGATGATACGCCCTTGAGAATAGCTGTTCTCCCTCATCTGGTCACATGCATCCATGCAGAATAGTGACACAAAAGATGTGTTAGTTATTTGGAATAACTGACATACAAGATTGCAGTGCAGTTCCCAGACTCACTCTTCCCTTTACAACAGCATTGTGTTTTTCCTTCTCATTCTATTAGGGTATTTTTTTTGTTTTGAAAGCTCGAACACCAAATATGCCACCCATATTCAATCTGAAGAGCAAATAATGCTAGCTAGCTATCTTAGCTGTAAGCTTAGCAAGCCATGCTAATTGTTCAACACCTCTGACAGCTTGTTAGCATAGCAGTGCTGCTGAGAATTGGCCTCCCAGGCTAGCTGGCTAATGCTAACCAGGCAGCAGGGGAAGAGCAGCCATGAGGCATTTCTGTTCAAATGGTAGAAAGTATAAAGAAAGAGAGAGAGAGAGAGAGAGAGAGAGAGAGAGAGAAAGAAAGAAAGAAGGAAAGAAAGAAAGAAAGAAAGAAAGAAAGAAAGAAAGAAAGAAAGAAAGAAAGAAAGAAAGAAAGAAAGAAAGAAAGAGGCTTTTGCTTAGCAAGAAGATAAAAGAAAAGGAACATTGCTTGAAATGTATGAGGCCTAAGTAATTACAATAGATCACTGGATGCCCATTATACACAAACAGAGAAGCTGACATGGAGCAATTGCCCAATTAAGCATGGATTGTAACCGACTGATGATGCAGAGCTCAAAAAATTGTTTGATTTATTTTGGGGGTTTTTCACCCCTCCCTTCCGAGATTCCAGTTTTGTTACATCATATAACACTATGGTACAGTATATAGTTACTATAGTTTAACTACACTTTTATGATTTGTGACTCATGACATCTTTATGAGTCTTTATGTGTCAATTGAAATTACAATAAAAAAAAAAATTAGTGGCTGCACAACTTTTTTGTCTCACTGATGCCAGCTTTTGCTGATTTTAACACTCTGAGACTAAAGGGGTGTTTAGACATGCAGTGACTTGCCCCGAAAGAGGCCATGACCAGAGGCCATTCAGATTCAATGAGAACTGCCGACAGCAATCATTGACGACTTGATGTGGGTGTGTCCAGCGATGCCAAATGTTTATGCCAATATGGGGTGATTTCATCAAGCGACTACCAACATGAACAGGGTAGAGCACATACAATCCGTGGCAAAGAGCACACTGTGCTTCTCCTTCATCTTGTATGAAATGATGCAAATATACACTGAATTTTATATACAAATGTCAAATCTCCCTACAGAATGTTTAATTTTAACAGCAAGAAAACTGATTTAGAATGCTAGTTGCACCATCCACTGATAAGCACTGCTACTATGGCAACCAGTAGTACAATAAAAAAAAAGAGGTTACTGAGATTCTATATTTTTAAAAAAAGGTTGTGTGATAAACCTTTGCAGAGTGATGAACCTTTAATATTCAAATGATTGTAGAATTTAAGAAGAATATGCAAAGTGAAATCAGTGTGTGTGATTGTGCCCTGTGATAGACTTGAATCCTGTCCAGTGTGTCCTGAGTCTCCTGGTATAGACTCCAGGTTCTTTGTGACCCAGTAGGATAAGACAATGGATAGATAATAATAATAATAATAATAATAACAATAATAGTAAAGAACCCCATTCGATTCTTTTCAATGAACCCTACAAATTGGTTCTATATAAAGAATCATTTTGGGGTTCCATATAATTTTATTAAGTAATTTTAAGAGTGTAGGAACACCTTGACTGGCGACATGCAGCGATAAAATCCATGTATGTGTCAACGTGTCATAAGTGTACCCAGCTGCACAGATAACATTTTTGAATGAGGAAAATACATAACATTAGAAAAAATATATTCTGCTTCTGCTTTTTACTTACTTGCCACAAAAGAGTGGATGAGACCTGCTATGATGGAGAGGTTATGTACTTATGTACACGTCATGAAGTTTTAAGAAAAACATGCCTTATCCCCTGCAAGCGTATAATTTTAGTACCCGAAAATAGCGAGTGATGTTCACGCTGCAGACGGCAATGGCACAACACGGCCAGCTTTGTTCCTGAGTCTGCAGAAGTCTGTTCCTTTTGCTGAATTGGCAGAAGCGACCGCATCCTATTCCGTCGCCCGTGTTTACAAGACGTTCATGAATAAATCAAAAGCTTTCTAATTAAAGCGCATAATCTAAGTCGTTCCTTCTGTTTGAAGAGTGCCAGACAGCTTTTGCACTTGTTTTCCTTTGTTTTGTTTTTTTTGTTTTTTTCTGTGGGGTGCTGGGAGCGTAATTGATTAGCTACTGTAACACTCCTCATCTCACACAACAAATATAATGATCCCCCCTGCTGTTGACCTAGCATCCTGTTCTCCGATGAATAAAAGCAAATACGTCTATTTAACAAAATGTCATTTGCAAGGTTATTGCCCCTTTTCCCTGTCCCCATCCCCCAAGCACTTACTTGAGGATTTGCATGATGCTGACCCAAGCTTGGTAACACAATCTGCCACGCAGCCAGTCTGGGCTGCTATTTTCAGGCCAGATATCCCTCCAGAGACTAAGTGGGACAGTATCTTGGAAATCTTGAGCACAAATTAGTCATTTACATCCCTTCTATTTTCAAAGCAAAAAAAATGTTTTTTTTTTCATTCCTACTGCAATATAAGTGTGTATTACTTTCAAGGAAAGGCTTATAAATCAAGCTTTGTGCTTGCTAATATCTGAAGCTCCTGCTGAGGATTGCACAATAACAAATCTCTAGCTGCGATGGTGTTTCTGTGTTTACATAGAAACGTATATAACATTAAATTTGAGATGAAGCCATTTAGCTGGACAGGGTTGCTGTTGATGACCTTGACACCTGGCAGAAAGATCTCTGCAAATTTGGGTCATGAGATAAGACACAAGAAGCACTTGTCTTTACAGTGGGTTACTGTATTTCTCTTGAGACAAACAAACTGCCTCTTCCTCTCCAAAAATCGATAGCAATCAGCACTGTTAGTCTCCCATTCAATGCTCCTGAGGGAAGCGTCGCCGATTTGCCAATACCCACAGCGCGACAAGAGCACAGAAGCAGTGCACAGTTGCTAAAATGGTTGCCTTGTGCTCAAGAGAGCTATTACCTGTACTGTGGAAGAGGGATGCCTGAAGCCTCGCATGTAAGCACAGCCTCCTGCTTTGGGGAGTGGATCGGGAGAATCAGGTCACTGGGCTCTGTTCTCCACCTCGGACCATGAAACAATGCGTCTTCAGCATAAGCTGGTGAGATGAGAAGGAAGAAACAAATCAGAATCAGAGTGATAGCTTTATCTCCACAATACTCACTGCTTAATATTTGAAAGATTTTGTATGTATGTTTTATGCTAAGTCTTTATGTAAATGCAGCTCAGATCAAAGTCCATGGGCTGAACTTAATATTGTATACTGTAGTCATGAATGTAAATAGTCATTAATAGAAGACTAGAGAGATACTAGAAACACATAAGTTCAGACATTCTAAGAGCAGTATGGTTGCAATATATGTGTAATTTAATAAGTTCAGCCTGTATGTGGCTGAGCCCCATTAATTCCTAAATAGGAATTGAATAACTGATGTACAACCATATTCCAAGAAACATCCCATTTGCTTTTTTTTTTTTCTTTCCTGAAACTATTTTAAATGTCAAAAATATGCTCTATAAAATCTTTCCAGTAAAAAAAAATATACTGTGCATTTTACAGTACTGGGCTACTGTATGGTTGCTATACAAAGATCATAAACACCTGTAAAAAATACCTTATATAATATAAAATAACAACTAGATTTCCTCATTTAGCTGATGCTTTTAAAGAACCATGATATAGCTACACCCAGTCATCTAATTTGTAACTCCCATCCTTAACAACTGAGGCAACACAACTAGCTTAAATAGCTTATATTGATCAGACTGCTTCTCCCACTGAATTAACTTGCACTAAGCTATTGCACTCAATCAATACAAGTTAGTGGAACTAGTTGTTGTGGTTCAGTGGCTATCATTAGAAGCTTGTCTGTTCAAATCAGCACCAGCACTGCCAAGCTGCCATGGTTGTGTCCTGAAGTAAGACCCTTAACATTCAGCTCAGTAGCTACATTTCCATCTAAAGATATATATTTAAGTATTGTTTAGCACATAGAAATATTTAGTGATATGGTTAAAAGAAATGCAAATTATTAACAGAATCAATTGATAGAATTGACAGTTTAGTTTAATTTAACTTTAATTCCTAAATTACACATACACATTGATGGACGGTCGCATTACAAAAATTTCCTTGGAAGTTTCCTCCACTACCCAGTGTAGGTAGTCAGAGTGAAGGCAATCCACTTTCAGGTCAGAACCTGTGGCTGGTAGCAACCTGCAATGGACTCAACATCTCAAATGTGGGCTGTGACATTCTAAAATGTTGCAGCCAGAGACTTTCTGTGTAGTGTCTCTCACCTCTACCTCCCAGAATGCCCTACTGCATGCTCGCTCCCAGACCCATGGGCTTTGTCACATGAGTGCAGTTACATTGAGCACTATCAGGAACAACTGCTGCATTCTGATGTTGTCTTCTGATATTATGTACAATTGCAATTATTTGTAAAATTACAATGAGAGTAAGTTGGTAAATTTCTATTCATTTTTTAACAGTCTCTACATTTTACAAAGTACATGTGTGGTGCAAAAGGTACAATCTGTATCTATACACAAAATTATGCACAGAAACAGCTCAAAAACAGATTCCTTTTGCTATACACCAAAACGTATGATATAATTATTTTTTTAAGGATAATATCATCACACAAATGCCAAATGGATGGAAAGACAGCAGGAATTGCAAACCTTTTTTATCAGTAACATAAAAGTAGAAGTAAGCTTAGTTGCTTGTATCCTGCCTCAATTGTAAGTTGCTTATTTTTAACCTTAGCACTTCTTTAAATGCATCAGCCAAAAGTAACTGGATCATGTGTTATTTTATACTGTGGAATATATTACTGTACTTTACTGCAAATACGCCAACAGTACTTTATTGCTTACCCTGCTGCCGGTAAATGGCTTTCAAATTTTTAGTCTTTTTTTATTTATTTTTTCATTGTAACAAAACTACTGCGCACACACTTGTCTATAGTCAAGTAGTCTGTGTACTTTAATGGACTGTACATTAATACTTCTCTATTCTCTATATAAATCAGAAATAACAGTTGTTTTGACTGATATACTGTATATACAATACTTAATGTACTGTCAGTACTGATGTATACTAATGTCAGTACACTATAAAAAGTACTAATGTCATCTTTCAGTAACATGATTTATATATACATTAATGTTATGTACATACAGAGAGATTAATTCAAAACTCCATTCAGCATGGAAGTTCTACATAGTTTTAATCCAACTGAATTAGAGGCTTTTCACTCTGCCTATTACTAACAAATTAATTTAATTGAATTCAATTTGTTTGTCTAGCGCTTTTAACAATGGAAATAGTTAAGATACTATTTTATCCCTGAGCAAGCCTGAAAAAATTACTTTTTTACCAACAGTGCATATGTACTTCACATTTATAATCTTTATAATTCTTTTTCATTTTTTACTTGTAAGAGTGAAGAAAAAAGGATGTATTCAAGAGCATACTCTCACCTCAACTCAATTTTATTTCAATAGCACATTTGAAAACAACAGACCCAAGAGCTTCACAATTAGGAAATTGAAAAATTGTAAAATGACAAGCACTATCAACACACTAAAACCACCATCAACACTATAAACTTCAATGAAAGCTGCAATCAATATCAGAACAAATAGTTCCAGTACTCAAGGTTCCCCTAATTCAAATGCTAAAGCATAAAGTTTTTTTTCAGCTGAGACTTAAAAATCTCCACTGACGAGGCCAAGTGAATATAAAGGGGAAGATTATTCCATAATTTAGAAGCAAATACAGAACCTTTCGCTGAGGCTAAGCAGCAGCCAACAACAGTTAGCAAAAAAAAGGCAGCTAAGCAAAGATATGTTTAGAATACTAAATTGATCAGGGGAAAATATATTCTGGTTAAGAAGATTTCACACAAGTAGCAATCAAGATAGGCCAACATTCATATTTTCAAGGTCTCAGGAATAACATCTCAGTAGGTACAACTGGTTTGATCATATGCAAATGGAACGAAGGGACACAACTACTAATTACTAATTGATAGCATGAAAAGAGTTGCAGGATGACCTGAAAGCAGTAGGAACTGCAGTTACACACAGATCAATAAGCAATGAAGTAATGTGTAGTGTAGTTATCTACATCCCTACAACCCACACAAACTTACTCTGCTCAGAGGATGCAGAGAGATACAAACCATTTCAACAAATCAGAACAATATACACTGGTCATAGTAAACATAGATAAAATAGAACTCCAGTAATAATTCAGCTCGTCATGTCTAGAGAAAGAGGGTTTGTGCATATGATCCCAATATCACAATACCTATAAGCTGCCTCCGAATACCTCTGCTACCCTCCTATACAGTAAATGAAAAGCAGTATGCCAAATGAGCAATATGTCCAAGTTCTGAGTATTCAAAATATCCAGATGACCTACATCCTCCACATTCTGATTCTTTACTATAAACCAATGGACACTGTGCTATCCCATAAAGCAACAGGACAAGAGCAGAGTGTAAGTGCTATAGCTATTAAACATTATTCCTTGTGGTTAAATTGTACTTGTTTAACAACACCTGAGTAAACTGTGCACTTATTTAAGGTTTAAACAAGGAAAAACAGTTCCGTTTTCTGGAAAAAAAAGAAAACGTTTTATTTATTTATTTTTTGACAATGCCTACATGCCTGTTGTAGTATGCAAAGGATTGTATTCATACTACACACAAATACTGATCAGTATGCACTGTTTCAACAGCTAAGCAGTAGAAACTGAATCAGTTTCTGTCATACTGATACAAGTACTGTCATATTGTCATATGTGATTTTGGAAGCAAGTGTGGTGAAGAACGGTGCTGGGAGCATCATGATATTGGGCTTCTTTTTTGCAAAAGGTACTGGGGCTTTACATGTCAAAGAAGGAAAGATAAACCGAGTGAAGCACTGGGTGATATTAGAGGAGAATTGAATCTCATTGAACAATAAACTGAATTTGTGGAAAATATGGAGGTTCCACCATGACAATGGGTCAAAATATAGCACCAAAAGAACTCAATAAGGCTTTGTATGGCCTCGGCCTGTCTCCTGACTTCAATCCCATCGAAAATTTATGGATGGTTTTGAAATGGGCCAAAATTGAAACCATAATGCTGCAAAAAAGCTCATTACTTCATACCACAGATGTCTCCAAGCAGTAAAAGCTTTACAACCAAGGTCTAATATTGGCCATTTGTGGTCCTTTGTGTCTGAATATGTTTTTACCCTATCAGTTTTGTTATTTTAATCACTTTTAATGCTTATGAATTTTGTTCAAAGACATTATGTGAAGTGGCTACATGCACAAAAACAAAAGTATGCAAATACTAATTCTTTTCTCATTGTAGAGAAAATATTTAGTGTATATCCTCCCAGTTTTCAAAAGAAACTAGAAATGGCTTTACTTTCTATTAAAAGTTGGGAAGAATCAATGCACAATGCAATTAAACAACAAGGGCAAGAGCTGTTGTTAAAAAAACAGCTTCATGTAATAGCAAATCTGTCAGAAGGGTATTGGCCTAATTGGAAGCAAACAATAAAAAAAAAACATATTGCCTGTTTAATTAGGTAAATTATGATTATTTAATTAAGCAGTATCTACATGGGTCACTGGACAAATGACCTTCCCTAAAGTGATTTACCCTACAGTGATTTTTTTCTTCACATCTTTGTATGTGTCTCAGTTCTGCAGTATCCCTGGCCACAAGACCCGGGGTAGAGGAACATTTCACACTTGTAATTTAGAAGCGGAGTTTGCACTACTGTTTTACCCAGCGTGACAGAACGACCAGCCAACACCGAACAGACCCAGCGCGATGGCCAAGCGAGGATTTTTTCCGGTCATAATTTTTTGCCGGGTTTTGGATTATGCTCCGGCCTGGATTTGGGGATTTTTGGGATTTTTGTTGATTCCGGCCCGTGCCCCGTTTATGTTCTCATGGGGAACGTCGTCCCAGGACGAGGATTTCCGTGGGAGACGTTGCCTCACTCCTGAAAATCGGAGGAGGGTTCTGGCTAGAAATTTTTAGATTTTTGGGGGATTTTTTGTTGGTTCGACCCCGGCTCCGCTCATGTTCCCGTGAGGGACGTCGTCCCATGACGAGGATTTCCGTGGGAGACGTCGCCTCACTCATAGATAAACAGAGGGGGTTTCATGTCAGGTTTTTTTTGGACTTTGTCTTGCGGTTTTTGTTGGGTTTGGGTTTTTGGTTTCGGTTTCTGTGAGGGACTCTATTTTTTTTTCTGGGTTGGCGGGGGAGATCGTATGGATGCAGCTGTCTCCCACCCGCCCGCCCCTTGGGGAGTTTCCAGCTTCAGCGGGACAGGGGTCGTCACTCGGCGCTGTCGTTCGTCGTTGGACGTCGCTCGGCGTCGTGGCTCAGCGGTGGACGTCGCTCGGCGCTGCGACTCGGCAGTGGACATCGCTCGGCCCTGCGGCTCAGCTGCTCGGCTGTGGTCGTCGCTCGGCGCCTCCGCTCGGTTGTGGACGTCGTGTGGGGCCCTTTGGCCTTGCCATCGGGCCCCGTGCTCCCCCCACTTGTCTCGCTCCTGCTTCTCGCTCCCCCCACTTGCCTCGCCTTGATCTTCGCTCCCCCCACTTGCCTCGCCTTTGTTCCTCACTTCCCCCCATTTGCCTTGCCTTTGCTCCTCGCTCCCCCTTGCCTTGTTTTAGCCCTGCCTTTTCTCATTGTTTCCTAATTGATGTTCACCTGTTCCTAATGTTGCACCCAATTATGTTTTGTATTTATAGCGGCCTTTTGCCAGGGTTCGGGGCTGGTCGTCGTCTCTATGTAGCGTCATTATTTTATGTTCCGTGTTTTTGTGGTGTCATGTCTGCTGTCTCCGTGTGATTTAAGTTAATAAAACCCCTGTCTGCTGTCTATCTCCGCGCTGGGTCTGTTTCTTCATGCCTTGGATACCGGAAGCGTGACAGAATGCCTGGTCAACTACATGACAAACTGAAAAAGGCTGAAGAATATTATAAAGCTATGAACGATAACAATACTCATGTTTGAATGGCAGACCTGTCCTTCCTTTAAAGACAGTCCTTTATAGTAGAATATATACCTAGACCTTTTGGAAAGTTTTAGATTATTTTTTACCTATTTTTGTCATTGCTACAACAAAACAATATTTAATGAGGTCATGTGATGTATTTCTCCAATCATTGTTGTTTATGATGCAAATATGCAAATAAAAACTTTAACCCAGGGTTTAGGAATGTACAATGTGAAACGCCAGATTATGAATATGGATTAATTGTTAATGCCTGGTATGAGCAGTGTGAAAGCCAGGATTCCATTTTCCCAGAGTTTATGACCCAGGTTTAACTATTTCAAGTGTGAAAAGCCCTAAAAAGTACTTGCATGCTCTGTGTATAGTATAGTGAATGTTTTCTAGGTTGTATGACTGAACTGTTACATTACCTTTAAATAAAAATCTGGTTTTGTGTAAGGAGAACGAGAACTACACTGAAATTATTCCTTATTTTCAGTAAAACATAGGCTTTTTTAGAGCCTATGCTGGGGTACACTGAGTGGGATAATGGAACACATCATAAAAGAGAGTCCAGTCCAGACACACTCATTTACACACTCATTTACACCTGGGTCAATTTAGAATAGCCAATCCACCAAACTGAGAAATTTGAAAGAAATTCACACAGACAAGTAAATGACATGAAAAAGTAGACAGTAAGTCAAACTCAGGATGAAGTTGGTGAGCTGTGAGGCGACAAATCCTTCCATTACCATACCATGTATGAAATTATTGCTCTGAATGAGAAAGAAAAAATGGTGAAATATTAGTTTTAGCCAAAGTTTAAGTCAAAAGTCCTTCAATTATTTATTTCTGTAAGCTTTAAATCTGAAGTCTGTAAGTGTTGCTTGTATCAAGAAGTGATGTGCAGATCATCTTCAACAGAGTTCAGAGGCATGACATGCACTGACGGGATTTTGTTTCTGAAATCTCTTCTTTCATCAGAGTTGTCAAGCCTTAGCTGTGAGTCATGTCTGCCTCTGCACTACCTGGCTGAAGTGATTACATTTTCTGACACTTTTTTTTCCCCCACTAAACAGAACAGGTATTGTTTGAAGGGGTTTGTACTTGGTTATCATAAAAGCGTCATTCAATTCAGATTAAATTTGAGCTTCAAATTTGCAAAATAAATAAATAAAAGAGAGCAATGGAATTCACTGTAAGTCCCAGAAGTGCAGAGGGTAGCACAGTGCTTTCTGAAGGAGATATGGACATAGTTCCATCCAAAGGTTCCAGATAATCATCTCTGACAAGCCCAGAACCAGTGATAGGACTCCAGACCCAGTGAAAACATGTGAGCCTGAATGTAAAAGGCTGAAGAATGACTGTATGAAGGGCAGAGCTTAAAATAAATGCTTTGTTATTAAAACACAATGGATCATTCAAAAAGCTCCTGAACTTGCACTAACATTGGGGATGAAGCCTGCACAATGAACAGTTTTTTGGGTACAGTATGAGGCTTCAGGGCGGAAATATTGAAGGAGAGGGAAAAGGTTCAAACTCTGATTCCTCAGACAAAAAACAGTGTACATCAGTGTTATGCCATGATTCCAAAATAAATAATTAAATCTCCATTCTCTGTAAAACATGAACTTATAACTTTAGCTCCAGTTGTCATGATGAGCTTTGGATGATAAACTCAAGTTGGGGTAAATAGTGGCTTAATTAAAGCTGTTGGTTGTTGATTAGAAGGTCATGGATTTAAGACCAGCATTGCCAAGCTGCCCTCATTGGGCTCTTAAACAAGGCTCTTTACCCTCTCTGCTCCAAGTCTGCTGTATCATGGATGACCCTGCGCTCTGACCCCAACTTCCTAACAAGCTCGGATATGCAAAGAAAATCATTTCACTTTGCTATAATATATATGTAACAAATAAATAAAGGTTTATGTTTATGACTCAAAAATTAAACTTATTATAATCCATTGTCTTTACTCGTCTTGAAAAAAATGTTATCTTTGATTTGAGTTTATTCACATCTTTGGCTGTGTGTGAACTTTCATTTCTAAGTTTAACCATCTTGAGATCTTACAGAGTACAAATATGGTGAGTCATAATAACATTTATGGCATTTGGCAGACACCATTATACAGACCGACTTACATTTATTTCATTTATAACTGAGCAGTAGAGGGTTAAGAGCTTTGCTTAAGGGTACAGCAGAGGCAGCTTGGTAGTGTTGGGATTTTAACTCACAGCCCTCTTATCAGTAGCCCAACACCTTAACCACTGAGCTACCATTTCCCCATGATAAAATTCTGAATGTATTTATACATTGAATTGAATATTATACTAAACCTGTAGAGGTAAACTGAGTCATGGCACCACTACATCTTAATCCTGTTCGATGTGTCTTCAAACACAACCTACTGTAAGTCCATGGGTTTCTCCTACAATTACATTAAACAGTCTTATATGACATGGCATGTACACCGAATATAAAATGAAAATGGAAAACAAGAGAAGGAAAGGAGGTTTGGAAATAAAATGACGCATGAGACATTTTACCTGCGAGGCAGCCAGTGATTGATAGCAGCACTAGCCATTTCCATAGTAACGTCATCTTCAGTTGCCAAGGGCAAATATGACTCTCATCCAATTGCTTGTGAATGGAATAGTTTTTCCTCTTAAATCAAGATGTATAATCTGTGGGAAAAGTAATTACAGAAATAATGAAAATGAGACATTTCAGGCCAAATGTGACAGCTTTTTTTTTTTTTTTTTACTTAGGGTTACAGACACATTAACGATTACACTTTTGTTAAAGTGATCACCTTCAATTCAATCTAGAGATAAAAGGCAAAAAAATATCAACAAGCTTCTCTTTTCACTGAGTGTTAAATATTTTAAAAAAGGTTTTAAAAAGCGAGTAAGTAGATGGACTTAGAATGTGATGAGTGTAATTATGCCATTTTTATTGTGAAGCACTGATAAGTGCATCAGGGGAACCATTTAACCTTTGGTTTTTGGATGACATATTCTGTACATCAATTTAAACCATGAGGCTTTGTTAAGCCCCAACCCCTGAAAAATAAAGAAATAAATAAAATAAACATAAGCTTGCCTTATTACTATAATATCACATTGACCCCCAAAACTATTTTTCCTCACCTATAAATATGAACTGTCAGCCTCTATACTGACACTTTCCCACTGCCACTCAGATACATATATAAATATATGCTAATTATAGTACCCTTTTCACCCTTTTTATTTTTTACTCTGAAAGCTTCCAGGAAGCCTGCTGAAGGATGTTAGGCATTTTGAAAGACTGGAAGCGTGCCAAGCCTGAGATTGAGCTGGAATCACAAATCCTGCGTTACTTAAGGCAGCTGCTAAAAAAATACTCTGAAAAAGCTCTTGATACTAAACATGTTATTATGGCCACTGTGCCCTAGATTGCTAGATGCTGTATGATAGCAGGATGTTGAAAGCAGAACCAGGTGAAAAAAATAAATAAATCCCATTTAACACCCCCCGTATCACAGATCAACACAAAACCAATGAATCATGTGAGATTTGTTTTAAGCTTCAATTCAGCCAAACAAAGTTTATAATGAAATCATATCATGCATTTCCACCTTGTTCATTAATTCAGTTCTTCAGATTTTGACTAGATATGTTCCGATTTTAAATTTGATCATCGTATCATGCTTGAATCCTAATTACAAGGCTCCTTAAAAACAGGAATCGATCCTGGGCATCTTTCTCATGATCATCAGCCCCCTTTCCAGCTGTTTAAATTTGAAAATGTAATTTTTTTTAATTCATTTATTTATTTTTGTACAGTAGATTTGTGTACTCAAGCAACTTTAGCATTTGTATTACAGAAGTACAATGGCCTGGAAGTGCAAAACAAACCAAAAATATATCAACTATATTTACTATATACAGCATACACCATCACTAACAAATATTAACTATATTTGTGATTGTCTACAGTGACTGCAGAAAATTGAGAAGTCTGAGAGCTGAAAAAAAGTAATATCAGCCTAAAAGAATCTACTGATGAATTTATTTGTGCATATGTTTATGAAGGCCATTTATATAAAATGATATTAGAGATGGTTCATAATTAATATGCTACTTAGTCTCTAAGAGGAAAAAAAAACTCATCCAGCTTATTTACAGTAGCTTCTATACATTAGTTGCATGCCAACATATCACACTTTCACTGAAATACATTTTATAAGATGCATGAGAGTTATCAAAACTAAACTCTACTACTAAGCTATTTCAAGAAGAAGAATGTGTCAAAAATAATTCTTATTGCCAATTTCATGTGTACGGTTGTTTTTACATATTACATAGTACATATGACCAGACTTTCCAAGCTAATAAAACTCTGCAAAGGGACATGGGCTCACAAGTTAGAATTTACAGGGGAAAAACTATGCACAGTTTCAACATACCTGTATTACCATGCCACATTACCACATGACTTGCGAAGCTTCACGAAGCTTCACGGTGATTGAAATATGTTGGTGCTGAATGTCTGCAAGCAATGCATTCAAGTCAAAGTTTGCTACGTTTAATTATAATATGTAAGGTACTGTAATTTATTAATAATAATAATTCAGGTAGGTTTTTTTTTGTGAGACAGGGCTTTTAATATGGGTACACACACACTGAAAACCTGAATCAGGAAAGCCAGGATATTTATCCGACGACTAACTCTTGTCAGAAAATGGGAGGCAGATACAAGTGCAAACAATTTATTGTATAAAATGCAATGCAAACACAAAAAGCCAAAACTGTGAAAAAGAAAAAAAAACAAAAAGTGTGAATAGAAAGCAAAAACAAAGACTATGGGTGAGGCTGTGACACACACAGCAAACATGACATGACAACAACAACAGCAATAAAAGCTTGACAAATAGACACTGAAAAACAGAATTTTATATATGGGTGATGATTAGGGGTAACACATGGTGAGTTCAAGTCATGTCAGAAAGACTGTATTTACGAATCAAACAGACATGAACACCATTAAAAATTTGTAATTATGAGTCAGAATCTATGGACTTTCTTTTAAACCCTGAGTTTCTGAGTTGGAGGCATTCATTCATTGTCTACCGCTCTACCATTCATTGGGCATCAATGCAGGATACACCCTGGACGGAGTGCCAACCCATCGCAGGGCACACACAAACTCTCATTCACTCACGCAATCACACAGTACGGACAATTTAGAGATGCCAATCAACCTACAATGCATGTCTTTGGACCGGGGGAGGAAACCGGAGTACCCGGAGGAAACCCCCGAAGCACAGGGAGAGCATGCAAACTCCACACACACATGGTGGAGGCAGGAATTGACCCCCTACCCTGGAGGTGTGAGGCAAACATGCTAACCACCAAGTCACCGTGCCCCCCATGAGTTGGAGGCATGTCAGTAAAAAAAATGTCAGAATTAATTGGATGCAATGTCTGTAGCTGACAGTAAACTTGGTTGAAATTGCATGTTTTCTTATCCCAAAAGCAGATTTCAGTTATTATGTTTAAAATATGCAGTAAGTTACTGAAATTCAAGCAAATTGGTTAACATTTAAGCAACTATATGAGAGAAATGGTTTGATTGCAATATAACATGTAGAGATAAAGTTTATTGTACATAGCTGTGTAAAATGATTAAAAATATATATAAATATAAAACACACTTCTGCACATTTTTTTCTTCATTTTCTAGAATAAAGTAAAAAAATCTTGCTGTCTGTATGTTTTAGTTAATTAAGAGAAGATCCACCCCTATTTTTCTCCAAAGTGACTTGAACGCACCTGATATCGTAATTACAACTTTCTGACTCGTAAATACAAATTTCATAGAAGACATAGAAGAACTTGAGTGCATGGTTATTGAAATAAAAATCACTGAAAATGGTCTAGATTTTATATTTATATTTCTGGTTTTACACCAGATGCCCTATCTGACCTTCCTGACACAGCCCTCCCATTTTATCTGGGCTAGGGACTGGCACTGACAGTTAAACCCTCATTGACTGGGTTGGTTTCCTGCCTGTGAATCTGCGATGCAGCATCTACCCAAAAATATATATTTGTATGTGTGTGAACCCTGGTAATTATGAAATGTATCCAAGACCTACTATCATAGTTAAAGGTATGTTTATAATTGTTAAAAAGAGCACAGAAAATACAAAAGTACTGCAAATATGAAGCAATATTTACCATGAAAAGAGACCTCAATCATTTTTTAGAGTTTTACATATTCTAGATAAAAACATCAATTTTGAAGAAAAAAAAAGCAAAAAAAAAAAAAGCTTGAGGCCATTGAGGCTTTTAGATTTCTACTCCAGAAAGCTTTTGTACTTCATTCAGTCTGCATTACCAACTTGAATAAACAGTTCAACTCTCTTCTCCAAAAATTGTTCAAACCAACGAAACACTTCATACATTTCTCAAAATAAGCTTGTTCAACAATAGCACTGGCAACAACTCACACTCAAAAAGAATATATTATCACTCGTAACACACTGACCTAAAAAACACTAACAGGAAGCACTTATGTAAATGATGAACCTCTGAGTTTTTTGAAGTTGGAATGTTTTTTTTTTTTTTTACATAAATCAGTGTTTCATTCTGGAATAACAATAACATGTTTTCACTTTATTTATTGATTGTACTAAAATATATGTACTATAAAAAGACCTGCATTTGGTTTAATATCCTTTATTTTTTTCTATATCTTTATTTAAATTATTTATTGTCATTTATAAATTATTGAAATTTATGTTAACATCCAGCATTTTACTGTATTCATTATGAAATTGTGTACTGCTTGGCAGTTCTCTGTTTGTTGTAAATTATTATACTGTATTGTCTTGCGATGCCTTGTACATGTTGGCACACATGCACTTTCTGTAGTACGGTAGTTCTGTGTTGTCTCTTTAAGTTCTGTGTTTTGTGTAGCACTGTGCTCCTGGAAGAACATTGTTTCATTCCTGTATATAGTTAAAATGATAATAAAAGCTTCTTGACTTGACTCATGATCCCTTTCTCAGCCACACAACATTCCTTCCCCACCAACTTATCTTCCTAGATCTGTCTTTCCAAACAAAATCATTCCAAATCTGTCCTCTTTTACTAAAAGATGGTAATGAGTCTAAATTCCTGAGTAGGCTTTTAGCTGAAAATGTAAATGTTGGGAATGATTATCATTTAATTCATTATTGTAAATATTATCTAAATATTTCAATATGCCGAACTGCATGGATATTCACCGTTATTCTGTCTTGGGCTGCAACTATATAGTGTTTTGCAGTTCATGGATTCACTCTTTCCCTGACTGTGTGAAGAGATGTGACACACGTGACTTCAGTTTTAACCCTTTTTACAAGTACACTGGTGTTCTGTTCTGCTGGCAGGATGGAAATCGGCTTAACAGACAATTTCAATCAGTATAAACAAATGAATTATTTTGTCACCGTAAGTCTGACATAACATTAGTCAGAACAATGTTAGCTTTCAGTGTGAGGCATGTGTTTTTACCTCTGCTTGGATAAACTTACACATAATTTACATGGTTGAAGATAACACCTTTAAATTTAATATACTTATGAATAAATATCTCTAAATATAGAGGGCAGAGATTGGTTTGATATCACCAGTACGTTAGAAGATATAAACAGCTGTGTGGAAAATAACCTTTTTTTTTTTTTTTAATTTTTCTAAGAAAATATTGCCCCTAGTAGGCTAGATAAAAACAGAAATACTTATGAAAAACTACAAAGTATTAAAGCTGAAATTTTTCTACTGCACGTTAGCAATTAAAATATAATAATAATAATAATTTTAAGTAAAATATATTTTCATTGGTTTCTTTTGGGGTTGAAAGTTAAAGTGGTGATATGTTTTGCCACTGTATGTTCATCTCTAGGCTCACTGAAGTGATTACAGCTTAAGAAAATGTCAGAATGCATCGCTTGATTTTGGATGTGGCCTGATAATGACACCAGCAAGTGATATAATACAGACATTATACAGCCTTCGGAATGCATCACAAGAGAGTGCAGATATTTTTTACAGCATAAAGACTGAGTAGCAAGGACACGCAATCTCATTTCAGGACCAAAATGTTCTTCAGAGTCGAAAAACATTGTCATTGCTTGCCAATAATGACCACCTTTCTAGTGTTACAATGTGGAGAAAACATTAAAACCTTTTCATTTCATCCAGGCTTTCAGACAAGCACGCCTTGCCTTGACATGAGCTGAATAGTTCCGTCGTGTTTAAAAAAAAAAAAGTCACCTCTTAGGTTCATAACTACATGTGCATACAGTCTGTTCTTTGGCTCCGATTCAAACAAAAGCGTCTCTTGTCTTCAACTAGCTGTGCCTCCTAACCTCATGAATAAAGATGTAGAGCAGGCATGATCTGCTGTCAGTGGATAGGTTGGCATACACTTTGCAGACCTTCTGAGCTCCTGATGTAATTGTCTCTGGAAGGATTTGGCTGGTGTCTTAAAGGTTGGAGACATATTATATTTATATATATATATTTTTACATTGGATATACTCTCATACTGGATTACTTTCAACACACGGAGGGGGCAGGAGAATTAGCAGAAGCTTTCAATTGCTGTCGCTGGCTATATTTATATTCAGCCTAATAATCCAGCAACAATTCAACTGGTAGGTCGATCAGAATTGTTTTTTTTTTTAAAGTACAGTATGCAACTCTGTTGGAGTAAAAAGAAAAAAAAATAGGACAATCTAAAAAAACTTGTATCAAATCAAGATTTCTGGTAATCATTTCAAGAATTTCTTAAATAGAGGAAAAATAAAAGTGTGAATGTTTGCATCTTATTTTGCCTGTGTGTTCAGATCATTATGAGTGCCTGGATCAATAAAACGATAATGTTTTAAGAAAATATTAATTCATGTTACAGATTTGAATGTATCTACTGTAAAAGTTTTGGGAGATTAGATGTGTCTGGGGTATCTTCGGGCATCAGAGGGGTATCATAGGGGTGTCTGTGGTCTGGGGGAGTGTCAGCCTAATATTTTGAGGCAGATGCAGATGCAAACTGACCTCATTAAAGTTGGCTGAGTGTTTAATGTTTGCCAGACATTTTGTGAGGATGTAGAACTTGCACACAGTGAAAAAAAAGGGAAAAAAATAGAAGCTTTACTAAATTCCATACTTCTTGAAATACAATCTATATTTCTTGTACAGACTTTTAATGTTAAGATAATATTTGCATTTTTATAATCTTTTTTAACGGGAGGAAATATGAAACGTTTTTATTTTTGTTTGTTTGTTTTTTCTTTCAGATGTGAACTTCACTGTGGTCACAAACACACTCTCAAGGTCTGCATAATAATCGGACTTAGATGGTGTTTTGCTGTGAAGCAAATTATTTAAAACCCATTACAAAACAAAGCCGGAATGATTAAAAAGCAGAAATAACTGGACTATTCTCGTTTGTTCTGGACACGTTCTGTTGTTATTGCGGCTTTGATGCTGAACCACACACTTTGGATTGGATTACATGTAGCATGCATATAGACTGAAATTCTATATTTCAATGTAGGATACATTTTGTGATTGTTGTGGCTGAAAGTGTTTTGGCTTTTGTCAAAATTGCAATGGGTTTTGTTCGTGCTTTTTTTTTTTTTGGAAATCTACTTGAATTGCACAGGATTTCATCCTTTAAACTCCTACCAGTGAAGACACATATGTAGTTACTTTCTGTGATATCTGCACTCATGAATCGAAGAGGTTTTTGGCTGAACGGGTGTTGTGATGACATCCTACCATACATCCTGGCCCAAATCTGTGGAAAATCTGCGATTATATTTTGATGCTCCTCCGAATATTGCGTAGTTTACATGATTTCACAAAATCACAAAATTCTGGAGGGGCTGACAAACAATTCATTCAGAATCTTCGATCAGAAGAAATTCATACAGACTGGAGATAAGCTTGGTGCTTATGTTTATACACTCGGCCAGTGATGTTGATATCTCTGTGAACTTTACAGAGTAGTAATTTTTAAAGATTATGCTGAGTCACTTTGACTTGATTTTGACTTTATAGCTCATCCAGACCTCTTCAGACACTTTATCAGGACAACAGCTACCCGCAGCATTTTTTTTGGCTATCTTCTCTCTGTTTATTTTTGTCAAGATTTTACACCAGTAATTCGGGCCACTTCTGCATTAAATAATTCATGCACTAAAGTTTACAAAATGCCAAAGAAAAATAAAAAATAAAATAGAAATATTTCTTGACCTTGATGACCTTGTTTTAGCCTTACTTCCAAAAGTGTACATTTAAACAAATATAATGATTTGTTAAGAAGGCAAATGAGAGTAAGAGTGAATGTTTATCAGTAAAAAAAACTCTACACTGTCATGAACTATAATTACAACCAATCTTTCCTATGTCTTCATTCAAGCAGTGTGCTATTATTGGACTGTGAGAAGCAGGATGATCGGCTCAACATTGCACTTCCAAACAATAATGAGGCATGTCTGTCTTCACCTCTGTAATAGTGCTATGTAATGAACCCTGCCAGGGTAAATCAGGTGGCTTGTGGCACATACTTGCACAACAGCTACTTTAAAAAATAAATAAAGAAAATGAAGAAACTATGATTTACCAATGCAGGAAATGCAACTGGTAATAAGTGGTGCAAATTGCCTGCATCATCCCCTTTTTAAAGTGCACTGAAGCAAATATGTGCTGCATTATATTAAAGAATACAAAAAAATGTGTTCAAGCTCATTTACCATGCGTAATTTATATGCTTGTCTTTTGATTTTTGCAGTTAATGGAGCAGATGCTTGTGGATGAGTGTTACTGGCCCGAAACAGACAAAGCCAACCCTCACTCAAACCTACAGGCCTGAGGCAAAGATGAATGATACAAGAAGCTAATCCATATTGTGCAGTTGTGTTACAAGTTCAATTTAATGCTATATGCTGAAACATATGACTTGACACATTGCTTTGTGTAAATGCTTTCATATGGCACATGAACTAAAAAAAATGGTGCACATAAATTGTTTGGTATTTAATGGTTAGAAATGTACAAGAAAAGCCCATTACACAGTGTGTAGTGGAATGAATGTGCTCAGAATGGATTTTTGTGTTCTTGTCAGCCATGTTGTTTTGTGATGCAGCAAAGGCGGCAAAATCGTTGAAGTAATTGCGCGTCTGTCATTCAGTGCATTGACCATGACATCTCCAGACCGGAGGGTGCATAAAGTGAAAATAAGAAAACATAATCATAACTAATATGTAGCACATTTATCACAGGGGAAAGAAGAGATAGCATAAGTGCCCTAAGGGGGAATGGTGGCTTGGTGGTTTGGTGGTTAGCATGTTTGCCTCACAACTTTAGGGTTGGGGGTTCGGAGACATGCATTGTAGGTTGATTGGCATCTCTAAATTTTCCGTAGTGTGTGATTGCGTGAGTGAATGAGAGTATGTGCGTGCCCTGCGATGGGTTGGCATTTCGTCAAGGGTGTATCCTGCCTTGATGCCCGATGACACCTGAGATAGGCACAGGCTCCCCGTGACCCGAGAATAGATCGGATAAGCGGTAGACAATGAATGAATAAGTGCCCTATAATATTGTCAATTCCTTAATCAAAGGTAGTGTAGAAAAAAGATAGCATAGTGTTCTATAATTCCAGTCAATTTTTTCAAGCACTGAAATGAGAATGTGGGCATATGTAATCTTTGAGCAAAATGCTGTTAATGAAATGCCTGCATTCATATGTTCATCTTCGGTAAGCGCTTTATTCTTGGTTGATCTGAAGCCTATACCAAATACTGGGCATGAGGCAGGAATACACTCTGAATGGGATGCCGTTCTGTTGCGAGGGACCCATAACACCTCCCCACCCCAAAAACCACACACACACACAAACACACACACACACACAAACACACGCACACACACAAACACACGCACACACACACACACACACACACACACACACACACACACATAAACAAAACCACACACTATATTCTAAAATATTACTTAAAAATGTTTGTGCTTTTTCGCCAGTGTTTTTCACTTAACTCAGTGTGGCAGGTAGAACAAAAAAGGGTGTTTTCGCAGCAATACCATAAAAGAGCCATTTTTGGTTCCCCAAAGAACCTTTCAGTAAATGGTTCTTAAAAGAACCCTTTTTTTCTAAGTGCGATAAAGAACATTTTATAGTCTAAAGAATCTTTTTCCACTACAGAGAACTTTGTGCCATGGAAATATCCCATGGAGGTTCAAGGTTTTTCATAGAACTATAGATCCTGACAAAAAACTATTATTTTTAAGAGTGTAGGATATTTTTACCATGGGAGTAGCATATTAGTTACTCTGTAACAGAAGAATATTTATTATATCTTCTGATTTCTGTATCTAATATGTGCATGCTAGGGGATAAAAAAACACCACTCAGGGTCCACTTTTCATTCATTTCTGCAATTGATACACTATGCCTTAATAAATGTATGAGTAGTGTAGCCTTAATCAAATCTCAGTTCAGATGTACAGTGCAAGCACACAAAACATACAGCATTATCTAACAATAGGGCAATGTTACCAAAAGGAAACCTGAGCACCACAGGCATTCGTTTAATGGAGTTTCTTTCTCAATACTGCATTAGGTAAAGCTGCACACTCCGGTAATGGGCGTGTCATGAGAATAACTGTGTCGGGAAGCAGTAGGGAAAAATGTATTAGTTAATCGTCTCATGTGTTGTAAGGGCCGTGTAATTTTTTTTTTCCAATTGTTTAAAGCAGAGCAAAATAATAATTTGGGTCCCTTGACAGGTTAATGCGCTGGGCTCACTGACCCATAAATATTAGTAGCCCCGAATAAGGCACATGGAGTGGAAATAAAACCATTTTGCAAATGATGATGTAAATGAGCAGATATGCTGTAATGAAAATATGAAACATGTTTCCTTTATGGAATCTCAGCCATGATACACACTCAGAAGGTGCGAACGATTTCGACTTTCATATGGTCAGCCGGGTGGTGAAATTATAAATGACTATTTATTTACACCCTTAACTGAGATAAAAGTCTAAAGCTGCAACAGATTGCATTGGCTTTGCCAAGACCCTTGGATAAAATGGACAATCAATATGCACTCCATTGTAAAACTATCTCTTCACAGTGCACCCAAAAAAAGCTTGAAAAAAAGTGACATGTGCTTTATATAAAAGGAAGAATGTAATCAAAATGCCTTCTTCATGTAATACAAACCCCTTATCAGATTATATGTCTTTTTGTCTTTCTGTATAGCACCTAACAAAAGCTTAGGGAAAGGACAGCTGAGTGGAGAGTGATTGAAATTCCAGGGGGTCCTTATTAGTGCAGATAAAATGTAAGGGTGAATCCTGAGGATAAGTGGCAGGGCCGGGGGAGTAAGTGCACTTAACGGAGAGGGAAAGCAGCGGCCAGTGAGCCGTTCCACAAGCCCATCATCACTCTGCCCTATTTCCCCCAGTCCATCAAACAGGCCTTGTCCCTTAAGCTCCAACTATCACCAAGGGAATTACAGAGAGAGAGAGAGAGAGAGAGAGAGAGAGAGAGAGAGATGGATGATTTTGCAAACAATTGTAACTTGATCTATCTTGATTTTACCAATGAATTGTGAATATTAAAGGTATACAGTTTGGCCTTAGCTGTTATTTTCATATGAATAAAACATATATATATATATATATATATATATATATATATATATATATATATATATATATATATATATATATATATGCGGAATACTGAATATGCTAATCATTTAGAACAGTTCAAGATATTGATCATTAACTTTCTTTGATTTAAGCATTTCAAAATTTCCTTTGGTACACACACTGACACACACTGACACACAACACAGAGCCAAGACCCTGGGATCTACACCACACCATCCACCCCATCCCCCATCTGTACTCGCCCTACTGGACTTAAGTGTCTGAATGCTACATTTAAATTAATATATTTGATGATAAAGACAGCTGTATATACAATGTGATTCACAACTTTCTATATTGTGTATATTCAGAGGATCAAAAAAAAAACCTACTGACATAGCAACATTTTAACATCAAATTAACATAATAGCCCTGACCTGCATATAGTCTTTAAATCAAGCAATACAAAAATAACCTAGACTGTTAAAATGTGTCTGCCCTCCTACAGCTTTCTTTCCCTTTTTCTCCACTCCTTTCTTTCTTTGATAACCCGATTTATGATTCATGTTTTGTAGTGTGCAACTTCTTTCCACACCACAAGCTGAATTTGACCCGCAGTGCCGGACTACAAGACCAAACCACTTTCCTTTTGCTTTAGAGGACACAGCTGCCAGGCAAATAAAGAACATTTCTTATGTTTACAGATGGAAAATTGAGTCTTGGGAAATTTTATTATTTACAGGTTGTTATAATATCATGTAATGTAATGTTGTGATGATAATATTATGGATTACCAATATATCTTTTTGCCACCCCCCCTCCATGAGGGCCCCTTTTACTCAGTTGCTAGTATTGAAATTTGAAAGGATTGTTAAAAAAGGTTAAAAAAGAGAACCAAAGTAAAATGAGTGCTAGAGTAAAATGTGTAAAACAAAATGGTTTAATAAATCATAAAATCACGTAATATCAAACATTTTATTAAGCGCCTAAATATAGCTCTCATGTTAAGCCTCATATAGCAGTAGAGATGAGATATGGAGGCTTTAACAATCTCAGTAGATGAGAGTTCAGCACTGTTCTGGCATGTTTAAACAGAATTCCGCATACTGCTCTTCCCCAATGTTCTCACCTCTAATTTGGCTGTGCTTGTTAGCTACAAAATGGGATAAGCCAAGCATTCCAGATGCACCTATAAATAAACATGAATATGAGGAAACCAGTCCCCTTCTGAAAATTGCATGATGGGACATGAGATGAGTATAGAACTCAACATTTCAACACCATCTAATATATCTGTCTTTATCTTGGTTGCATTCTACATCTCTTTTTCACTCGTTTTTTCAGTGCTACCACTTTCTTTTTTCAATCCTCTCTCTCACTCTTTGTCCTCCTTCAGTTTCTATATCTCCATCTCACTCACCTTGTTGCTTCTCCCTTTCCTTATGAACCTCTCTTTCTCTATTTTGCTCACTTTCTCGGTCGCTTCTTTCTCAATCTGTCTGTCAGGTGGGTTCATACACATCCAGAGAATGACAGCAATATTGATTTCTTTGCATGCAGATTTAAAGCAGATTAAACAAACCAAGGGTCAGGGCTGTCTTCAAGAAGGGTCACAAACCACACAGATCAGCAGTCGTAATTCAACCACAGGCGATATGTGCTGTATATAAAATGATAGGTTTCACACGAAGATGGGTAATATGCCATTTTCACAATACAAGATAGATAGAAATATATATAATATTTATGTTTGGAATACTGGAATACACAGTAGCACCACACTGTAGCAAACTGACAGAAACTATGTTTTAGTGACATCACTATTTAATGTCTAAGTAAGAGAAAATTATGTATTTCGAAAACAAATTTTGATTTTAATGTCACATCAGCTTGTCATTGTGGGTTTGGTCAGTATCCTAAAAACAATCAAGGATATTTCAACTTTAATATCAGTAATGACAAAAAAGACCAATACTACATCTACATTTTAACCTCGGTTGCATAAAGTTGTTTGTCCCTTCCTTTCTTTATTGCTTCCTTCATTCCTTCCTCCCTTCCATCCTTTTCTCTTTACCTTCTCTGTCTCTCCCTATATCTCCTCAAGCAATTCTCTTTTTCTCCTCCATCACTTCCACAGATCCTCACAGTGCTGCTAGGGATCATTAGAGTCCATATGATAGTACGACCGATCAATCAGATCCATGGAGGATCCAAAAGCCACTAAAGTGACTTGCATACTCATACTCTATTGGTTTGCATGTATCTAAGTGACCTGATCTGAAAGTGCTCACGTGTGCATGTTGTCTGTGTTTGGAGTTCAACACCCAGATGACCACACTGAACCTATGAGAAGCATCAGCATCTTACTCCCATAAAATAATTTAATTAAATCTTTCATGCATTTTTTTCATTAATAATGGTGATGTTGATGGTATATAAGAACATAAGCGACTGGAGGCATTAGTCTTCAGTTAACATCTCTAAACTGAATTAACTCGTTCAAGGTGGAAACTTAACATCTACTGTGTTGAAAGAATGAATGCTGACAGTGTCCATGTGTGTCCAGCAGTGTAGCTGTTTCTCCAGCCCTGACCGTTAAGTTGTGTGAATAATGAAAACTGGTCCTTATACTTTTCTAAAGGATGCTGGGGAAAAATTGATAGCCGCTAAAGGTGGACACTGGAACTTTAACAGGGAATGCAATGCCAGTAATACCAAGTGATTTAGCACAACTTCGATATGTATTGCGTGTATAAGGATAGAAATCCAGTTTATTTACAAGAAAGTCCTGATTAGTGATGAAACGATGGATTTAGGGATGACTGTTAAAAGCAGCCTACATACAGTATGCAGTGCAGGACTGACCAGATGGTGCTCATGCATTAGGCTATTCAGACATTAATGAATAAATAGGATAAGACAAACCAAGTTTAATACGTACCAGCTAAACGTATGTGGTGGGTTTTTTCTGTTCCTCTTCATCAATTTCAGAGAATGCGTTATTGCTTGGTATTCCGCTGCACGCATGGGACGGAACCCGCTTGCAGAGCGCTTTTGAACATCATTTCCTCACAGCTCGTGCTTTCATCTGGAGCACGAAATTAGGCTTTGTGTATAAAAAAGAAACTCCGATTTCCAAAAAAAACACACACCCACTCCCTCTCTCTCTCTCTCACACACACACACACACACACACACACACACGCACCTTCGTAAAGCTAGAAAACGCTATTAATTCCGTGTGACGGAGATGCTCTCTCGTGCTCTGTCCTCCGCAATGAGTCCACCAACTGCGTGCTGCTCTCTCTCTCTCTCTCTCTCTCTCTCTCTCTCTCTCTCTCTCTGTCTCTCTCTGCGTATGTGTGTGAGGGAAAAAGTGTGCAAGATGACGAGAAGCGGAGAACGATGGCAGAGGATAAATGAAGAAGAGAGAATAACGAATAACAATATAGGGAGGATAAAGAGTGTTACTATCACTGCTGTGCAAAAGAGCACCCAAATAAAGAAGTATATAACCTACCTAATGGCCGCTGGAGGGGGAAAAAGGTGCCAAAAATGTATTCTAATCTACACAAAGAAAAACAATATATTTCTACGATCACCCAAAGGTGTATAATAAAAGGAGACAAAACATGAAGCCAGAATGCGACTGCCTAATCGAACTGAAACTGAGAGACTGAGCAACTGGGCACCACTGCCTTTCTTTTATAGCTAAGTGAGTTTGTTTCTCAGTGTTGCATTAGGTACAGCTGCACCTCCGGTAATGGGCGTGTCATGAGAATAACCGTGTCGGGAAGCAGCACGGAAAAACTAAATTGGTTCATATCGTCTTGTACTGTAATGGGTGTTGACAGGTTAATGTTCCATTCAATGTTTCTTTCTCTTGTGCTATTTATGTTCTCCAAAGTCACCCAATTGATCTTACGGGTCATAGCATCATCCTCAACCTATAAGTTAATCCCCTGACCAAATAATTACTGAAGATCAATGAAATGTAGGCTTATAATCTTTGTTAAAGGGGGAAAAAATCCTAAAGGATTCCAATAAGAAGCTTGCACAGGATTCTAATTTCCTCAAATCATATTTTGGATCCATGTCTACGTGATTTTTAATTTCTACATTTCAATATTGTATATGTACACTTTAAATAAAACTGTTTAAAACTGTTTAAAACTTAGTTTTACATAAATTATTAACCATTAATGACCAATACAGACTAAGATGGTTTGCTAAGTAAATAGTAAAAGGAACATGTGCAAAGAAATTTACAGAAAATCTTTGTAATTTTCAGTAACTTTCCAGTACCAAGACATTATTAATACAGTGAAATACAAGTAGAGTTCCAATAAGATTCTAAAAATCCAACAAAAGTCTACAAGATGAAAAACTGAAATTCCAATAGGATTTTTTAACAGGGAGAGTTACATCATTGATTGAAAAAATGTTTTTGCTACACACTAAAGAAGTTTTGACCCAAAACACACTGCCAACACAACAAAGGACTTTATCAGAGGGGAAAGTGGAAGTGGTATTAGACTGGCCAATTCAATCACTAGACCTAAACCCAATTGAGAATCATTTCAGTTTCTGAAGAGACTGAAGGGAGAAACCTCCCAAAACCAACTGAAATAAGCTGCAGCACAAGCCAGGAAAAGCATCACAAAAGTAGAATGCTGCAGTTATGAAATGTCGTTGATGGATCATTGAGTCTATGCAGTAATTGCAAATCAGGGATATACAATGAAATACTATGTGCAATTTACTTTCATTTACTTTAACACTGTCTGTCTTCATACCTTTGCTTACCTAAAAAATAGGTGTCACCAAAGCTGCCATGCTGCAAGTTGTTTAACACATCTAGATGTACATATCGGGGGGGGGGGAGCTAAAATTCTGATATATCACATCACAATCATATTTTGTTTATAAACCCAAATGTCAGTGTATAACATTTGCCTTATTGTTGAAATACTTTTGAAGATAGCTGTAACCCAAACACTTGGGGGCAACATATATTTAATTCAGGCATGTTAGAACATCAGGTAAATTGATCAAATTAAGTTTAGCAGTTTTTTCTTTCCTTAAATTCAAGAAAATATAATTATATTTTACGAAAACTGCATGTCAATTATTTTAGTTAACTTAACCTTGCCTTGGCTTGCTGCCTGCAAAAAATCACTTTGGGTAAGAAGCTAATCTTAAAAAAACAATCAGTCTGCCTAAAGATGTCAAAAACCTTTCTAGCTAAATATGCTTTCCTCACAATATGATCAAGTTCTGTATCGTTTTATGCCAGAGAAACTAAGCAATTCAGTTTGTAATTAGAGAACAGCTGTCAAAAGGACAGGGATGCTACTGTGGCATCAAATAATCCAAACAGAAAAGAATGCTTCTGTACACATTCTGTGCAGATGACAATGGACAGCATTTAAAAACATTTAAATAAGCTGACAAAGAAATTTAGTCAACAGAGCTGACTGAATTTATCCTCGATTATCAACCCACTGATGTAAGGGTGAACAGAGATTAGTTGAAAAGATGGTCAAGAAAGACAACATGGGTAGAAATGCCACAATGAGATGGAGTTGAAGTTTATCTCGAATGATGAGACAGACACTGATGTGTCTGATTTTAATAATCAAAGTGAGAACACATTTCCCATTGTAAACTAATAATTATTCAAAATCTTCAGTCTTCAAACAATGTTTAAGGACCTACCTCTTTCTGAAGTATTTAAATTAACACTTCAAAAAAAATTTCTGTCTGTTTGCTTTTCTTACCATGTTACCTCTCCGACAAAGATCTTTAGACTGATACTACTCTCATGCTATGCTCACACATAAAGCGACTCAAAGTGACAAAGCGACCAAAGACTGGCTGTTATTTTCAGTGACATCTGGTGACATGTGGCTGTTGGCAGCAAGCTATGGGCATGTCCAAAGATGCGACAAAGTAGAGAAAACTTTTACTTTATGTAAATATAATGTGACTTGGTGCAGAGATTACCAATAGGAGTGAATAAAGTAGAGTGCATGTGATCCGTGGCAAAGAGCACACACTGCTTCTCCCTCATCTTGTATGCATATATACACTGGTATATTTTATATACAAACTTGAAATCTCTCTCCAGAATATTTAAAATCAATTTATGTGTGAAAGAACTATTAGTCCATGACCTAGTGAACCAGTTTCAGGATATATTTATTGATAACAGCTTCTGTAAGTTGCTCTATAAAAGGGCATCTGTTAAATGCCATAAAATTAAATGATGTGTTTTAGTGGAATTGGTATACAATCTTTATGATCTTTATTTTTCACTCTTGGGGTAAATCAGACTTGAAAATGCTAGAACAATGCTTGGGTCATTTTATAGCTTTCCAGACATTTAAAGAATTAAAAATACATATGGCACTTTCGGCTCATTACAAAAAACCCCACCTGTTCTAAGCAGAATCTCTGTTTATCGCTAATGACTCTGCACTTGGCCATTCTTCAGACACAATCATGGATATCATGCTTCCAGTTGTCATCTTTCAAATTCTCTGGCATTATTGGTGGGGCTTTTATTGTACTGCATTTGTACAATAAATACTGTACACATTTAGTATTATATTGTAGGCCATGTTATTAACCCAGTTCAAGTTTGAGGCATTATTGTAGTGCCACAGAAAGGTTAACGTTTTTATTAAATTGGATTCTATTTTGTAAAACCTGGAACAAATTTTCCTGACTAAAGTAATATTACCTTAATGAAATACTATTATATCTTACACAAAAGTATATACATGAATTACAGGCAAGCTTCTTTTGTTCTGTTGGCGCTGCTGGCCAAAAAAAAGCGACAACAGTGCAACAACATGCCTTAGTTTAAAAAGAGAACTGATGGCTAAAGGGAACATGAAGAAGTATGTGTGTTTGTTTGTGTGTGTGTGTGTGTGTGTGTGTGTGTGTGTGTGTGTGTGTGTGTGTGTGTGTGTGTGTGTGATTTGTATAGACTTCTGTGGAGTTTAGACTTCAATCATGCATGAAACTGACAACATGATGGATGGGCTTGCAGTTTTACATGCAAGTTAAGCATTTCATGGAGCTAATCAAATGCTGCCCATGAAGGAAGTGGATCTGTTTGCTAACTTGGTATTTACCTTGCCGTAGTCTAGCTCAATATTGTCTTATGAAGTTAAGCTGAAGCTCACATTTCACACAGTTACACTTTTAGGAGCATTCAACTTGGCAATCAAATCCTCATTTCATAATATAATGGAGGTTTGAAGTTCTCATCATTTTGATATGACTTACTGCTGGTGAGGATGGCCCCACATGGACAACCTAAAGATACATGAGATTACTGTGGATGGTACCAGTTAGAAACCATGAAGATGTCTTTGAACTATAATTTCTATGATAGCCATAGTACTGTAATGGCCATAGGCTGAGATTAAAAAAAAAATACATACAGTGCTTACATAATTGCACTTTTTTACCATATAGTACACAGTTATAGAAGGGAAATTATGTCTAATCTTCTTTCTTCCTTATATCATCCCAGGGAGTTTTTCCTTGCTATTGTCACCTCTGGCTTGCAGACGTGACAATTGAAAAATGTATATATTTAAAATTTATATCCTGATTTTATATATTTTGTCTAGCTATGGACAATTTGTGGCAATGTCCATTGTTAAAAGCTCAGTACAAATAAAATTGAAATGAATTAAAATAATAAGACCTAAATACACTCGATTTTGCTTGGTGTCTTCTAAAAACTGTATCTACAGTGTCTACAACAGTGATACTGTATCCGTTAGACATGAAGACTTTGTGAAATATAGTGCTCTCAAAATATTATAAAGCATTTTATTTGTAACCTTAAAGCCTTAAATAATTCACATGTCTAATAGATTAAAATATGAGCTGTATTGGGTGTATTAGATATGCCATTATTTGATTAACTGCCAACCTCAGTCTACAAAAAAAAACAAAAAACAAAAAACAAAAAAAAATACACACACACAGATACAAGTTAATTATGAGCAAACATGTATTATAGTTAATTGAAAATCATGACATTATACACTAATTCTTCTGTTATGCTCAATTTTTTTTCTGATATGTATAAATTAGTTTTATGCATAATATTTATGTGATATTTTTTCCTTCATTATACAGATGTTGGTGAGCCCCAGTTCTAAAGATCTTGCCCAGAGCCCTACATACCCAAGTGCCGGATCTAATCACTAATGTGCACCTCAGAGGCTCTGTAGGTTTCAGATCAAAGTGTCCGACATTTAAATCTTTTGGGATGGCAAAGTTCTATTATATGTGACAGCTGATTGCCTAATAATTTAATTTGGCTAGTGGCTGTCATTAAATAGTGCATATAACATTGTAGAGCTTGGAATAAAAAAATAAAAAAGTATCTGAATATGCATTTCACATATCTGAATTATATATAATGTCGCTTATATATATTTGTTTTCTGTGGTGTATTTAATAAATTAAATTACATAATATATTAAATGTACAGTAATGATTTTATTATTTTGAAGTTGCTAGGGATTTAAAGTTTTTTTTTCCAGATTTCTGATTTTTTTTAAATTTAGAACCCTAATTATCAAATACAAAATTAAAAATACAGATTTTATGTAAATTAAGTCAAAGGTAAATCGTCCTACATTCCCAAAGAAAGTAGAGTGGTTGAACAAAAAATGGAGGAAGTGAAATGAGGCAAGTGTTTAAAGCTTTGACGCTATGCTTAATTAGTTTGTTTTAATCAGTGGTGTAAAGCATATGATGCTTATTGTATGCACAGCATAAGTATTTAAGTATTGATCTGGGTACTTATGCTGGTTAGCTTGCTGGCAGTGGTTTGTATATATTCAGAGCCTTGAATTTGAAGCATTTTAAGCATTGAAGCATTTGAAGCATTGACATAAATGTAAAGTTTTTAAAAACAGATCTGAAGAAAACTGAAAAAAATCTATATAATTCAAATAAATAAAATTGCTATTCAAATAATCTTCCAAGCTCTATAATATTACTTTCACTATTTAATGTCAGCTACTAGACTTATATTATTATATTATAACATGATCAGCTGTAACATATGATAAAACTGCACCATCCCAAAACATTTAAATGTTGGACACTAAGCTGAAACCTACAGAGCCTTTTTTTCTTAGCCTTAGTTCAAAAAAATGAAAATAATTCTGGAAAATGTAAAAAAAAAAAAAAAAAAAAAAAAAAAAAAAGTGATATGTATATAATTTATATACGCAAAATTAATATTCAAACTCAAGCTCCATGTAATCAGAAATAGACTGCATCATTCATAGATTATCCAGGGTGTGGGTCTGATTTACGTACTGTTAATAGGGTTACACTGCAGGACTACACAAAAGATGATCTCTTTTTAAAAGCAACATTTTCTGACATTTCTAATTATTATTATTATTATTATTATTATTATTATTATTATTATTATTATTATTGAATATATAGTTAAATTTACATTTTTTCATAAATACTAGAGCAATAAGTCTATTAAAATGATCCCAAAAGTCATATTATTTTAGTAATTAAAAATGTTTTTTATGTTAGATTTTTAGTGATATTCAAATATATCCAAGGTATTCTCACTTAATTATTTATAATTAGTATTTTCAGAGTATAGGCTTGTGCCACATTAGTACTACACTAAAGTTATTCTAAGTCTAAGTTATCTAAGTTGTCTAAGTAAAGTGCAAATATATAAACATTTATTTCAGAAGATATATTACTGCTATAGATTTAAAGCCATGTAAAGTTCAGTCCTATTGTCTAGCTTATAATGGTTAAGATGTTGTAAAATCAAACAGCTCTTCTAACTCCAACATTTATACACAGATTACAACCTGTACTTATAGAGGTTAAGTATTAGAAATGAGTGGCATTACATTTTAGTAAATTGTTCATTTTAATACATTGTGCAATTACATTTAAGCAAATACCCAGATTCCTTATTTAATGGATTATTTAAGGGCTTATTTAAGTAGCTGTTTGACTACAATCCGGTGTGGCTGTAGTTTGGACAGAACAACAAGGTGCATGACCTTGCAGTCGTAGGGAGAAGGGATTGATCTGATGAGGGTTTTTTTTTTTAAAGTCCTATAGTTACAAAACAGCACACCCTACTGTCTAATATAACAACTATCACTCCATTGTGTGTGTGTGTGTGTGTGTGTGTGTGTGTGTGTGTTTTTATCCATCCTTCATCTAGCAAACATTATTAATGGAGCACTTTTAGGACATAATTGTAGCAGCAGACTACAAACTGAGAGATTTAAGTGTTCCTTTACAATCCTATAATTCTGACAAATATTACCATAAGCATTAAAATAACTTTGGCTTTTCTCCATGGCTACTTTCCAAAATCTTGCAATTTAAATGCTGACTCAGTCTAATTGTCAAGAACTATTAACAATGTAGTTTGTTAGTCAAACAGAGATGGAAGAGGAAGGTCACTTATAATGTGACAACAGAATAAATATTTCTCCTTTTTTGCATTAAGTAGCTGCCTGCATTCCATTTTCAGTTACAGTTATTGTAGCTAATTTATGGACCACTGTTTATTATTTCTACACATTTCTACTCTGATGCAATGTGGAAAAAACATTTCCTCCATCCTCCTCCCCAGAGCTATCATGTTACATTTCATGTGCACAGTGATTACTACCTCCTACAATATCTGCTATAATATGCTTCCTTAATAGCCTAAAACTAGGACAGAACATAACAATAAAAAAGTGAACAGCAATTCCAATAATTTAACCAGAATAAATGTATTTAGAGGCTAGATCCAGGACAGAATTCTGTCGCCTCAGGGTGCATGCTAGTCTAGAGATTTTTGCTCATACATTGGTCTGTAGCACTGGGAAAACTGGGACACTGCTGTAACCCAATCATATAAAACATTTGATCTGAGAAGTCATCGAAACTCTTCTGACTTCTGTAACACACAAACATATAGTATATAGAAGAAGAAGTGGGGCATGAAGCCTTTATTATCACCACACATACATTACAGCATAGTGGAATTCTTTTCTTCGCATATCCCAGCTGAGGAAGTTGGGGTCAGAGCGCAGGGGCAGCTATGATACAGCGCCCCTGGAGCAGAGAGGGTTAAGGGCCTTGCTCAATTGCCCAACAGTGGAGCTTGGTGGTGCTGGGGCTTGAACCCCGATCCTCCGATCAACGACCCAGAGCCTTAACCACTTGAGCCACCACTGCCCCTATATATATATATATATATATATAGTATAAGTTCAAATATACAAAGAAAATTCCAGTCCATACCTGTTATTATGATTTATTGTGAGACACAAACATGGCTTTGTGATGTGATCTAGGGAGATGGTGTGTTGAAAGCTTTCAGACAACATTAAAAAAGCTGGTAAAATAAAGACCTTTCAAGACATTTAGTGTTTGTTTTTGCCATTCACAGTAGACTATGTGACATTCTGATCAGCTTTTCTGTAGCCATATCATACAATATACATTAATATACATACATACACATACATAACAGAATAACAAACATTTGAAGCAGCTTTATTTATTTTTTAATTAAGGTTTAGTGTGCTGTATAAAGACTTATATACCAATAAATTTCATATATTTCATATATTATTCCTTTTTTTTAACCACATCATTATATCAGTTGCTGGTCAAGCTGCTCATCACCTCCCAGAAAATTTGAGGAGTTCATTGCAAGCTTGCAAAGAATCACTTCTCTTTTTTATTGACCTCATGTATGCAGTAATATTATCTTTCTGTAGCTGGCACTGGAAAAGCTTCAGCTCCCTCACACAATGCACACTCAGGAATTGCAGTGGAGAAGGAAAAAAATGGCATCAAACAGAATTTGATCTCCTTATTTGCTGGGTATCCTGCTGTGGTTTTGAAACTTCAAAACGAAGTGGGGTGAAGGGGAGATTTTCTCTTCATCTGCATCTTTAGCAGGCCAAGAGAATACCAAGGACATCTCACTTCTTTTGCTTCCTGTTGAGCTTCGGATCTCTATCACACTGTATATGCCAAAGTTTCCATCTGAAAGTTTGACTGGAACAAATGTGTGTTAATCAGTGACTTGCCCTAGAAAGTCCTGTTTGTGTGTGTGAAAAGAATTGACTATGTTCCCTAATGTACTATTCTGTATATGTGACAAACCAAAGTCTTCTTCTTGATTTTATAAAGTTCAATATTATTGTTTTTCAAATTTTGATGATTTAATGGTGTAAAAAATGCCTCACTCCAGCAATCAGACACAAATTACTTATGTCTAATGTGCTAAGAAAATTTCTAAATTTGAGCTCTTGTCAGATGGGCGCCATTACATCATAGTGGAAAAGCATCTGTTACGAGCAGGATAGGAAAGCAGAGCTTTTCTATTCATCTGCATTTTTAGCAAACCAATATACTGCCAAGGACTCTTCACTTCTTTCATTTCCTTTTGAGCCTTGGATTTCTATCACATTTTATAAGGCAAAATTTCCTTCTGAAAGTTTGAATGGAACTAACATTTTAACAGTTTAACCAGAGTTTAACCAGAGTTTCACCCAAGAGTGCATTAATCATTTTAATTGCTTTGTGTATTCCTCAAAAGTCCTGTTTGTGTGTGTGAAGAAAAGAATTTCACCAGACCCTAATGCACGGTACTGTGTACGCAACAAATCAAAGCCTTCTTAATCTTGATTTTATGCCACTAAAAGTATGATCATGCTTGTAATGGTGTAAACACACCTCACTCCAAAAATCAGACACAGATTACTTGTGTGTACTGTGTTTGATATTTCAGATTGGTGTCATTACATTTGAGTGTGACAACAGCTATGATTAACAGGAAGTACTCCACATTTCTTATTTTAGATACCCTAGTAAAAAGGAAGTGAAGGGCAACATTTCTTTCTTTAAATTTGCATCTACTGCAGGTGAGTTGACTAGCTAACACTCTGCATGGTCTTTTTCCAGTCTTTACCTGTCCACTGTTTGGTGAATGTTCATCTAATATAGCTTCGGATTCCTGTTCTTGGCTGAGAGAGGTGGAGCCCAATATGACCTTCTGCTGCTGCAGATCATTCATCTCAATATTGTACAATCCGACATGCTTTTCTCTTCACCACAGTTGTGAAGAGCTGTTATTTGACTTCCTGTGACTTCCTGTCAGCTTGAACCAGTCTGGCCATTCTCCTTTGACATGTTTCTTTAGAAGAAGTGGTTTGAAAGGCAGCTTTTCTCTTCATCTGCGTCTTTTGCAGGCCAATAAAACACCAAGGATACCTCAATTCTTTCATTTCCTGTTGAGCTTTGAATCTTTTTTGCCAACATCCACTCACTCTATGTTTTTTTTCACAATATTCTGAGTAAACTTTAGGGAATGATACGAGTGAAAATCTCCCATTTTCTGAAAATTTCAGATTTCCCATTTACTGAAATACACAAACCAGCCCATCTGATACCAACAACCTTGTTATAGTCACCAAGATCACATTTTTGTGTTATCAAATGTTTGTTGTGAATATTTAATTGACACTTCTGATGTGTATCTGATTTTTTGCATTGTGCAGCTGACACACAATTGGCTGATTAGATAGCTGCATGAATGATCAGGAGTACAGGTGTTCTTATTAAAGTGGTCAGTATATACAGTGCGTTTAGAAATGAAAAGGATAAGTACAATTGAAACACAAAGACACCGGTTTATCACCAAATTCACCAAAGTTTGAAATAAGGATAAAAACAGAATAATTTTGTCCCCCTGTATTAGGATAGGTTTATTTGGGGAGTCTTGCATTTGGTTAATTAGTTTCTTTCCAATGTGGTCTTCTGTCCATCTTGGTTGTTTACATGTCTGATTATAACAATGGCTTCATATTTTGCTTTTGTTTTTTATTTTGCCTGACTGTCAAACATGGTGCAACAGACCTAGACTGGTTCAGAAATGTTTTTTTTTACTGCCTGCCAAGACCCCCATTTAGTGCAAAAAGCAAAGCCAAAATTATATATTTTTGGCTTCAACTGCAGCATTAAAATAAAAAAATTTCACCATTTATGTCATTCCACTTGAACATGTATGTCTTCCCAGTTTACTACAGGTGCATCTCAGTAAATTAGAATGTCCATTTCCACAAAGCAAAAATTTCCATAATCCACAAAATCCAAAAACTCCTGGCCAGAGCTCGCCTCCATTACCGAGAAGTGGGGCCGCGTTCCCCACGGAAAACCAGATGGTGGGGCAACGCCCCCACGGGAACATGAGCGGAGCGAGAGCTGGAAAAAACACAAAATTTCCAAAAACAGCAAAAAAAAAATCCAAACCGGAACTCTCCTCCGTTAACCAGGAAGTGGGGCCACGTCCCTCACGGAAAACCAGCTGGTGAGGCGGGAACATGAGCGGAGAGAGAGCCGGAACCAAAACCAGAACTACGCAAAACAATAAAACCAGAAACAGGAAAAAAAAAAACTCCTCACATAAGCTAACGCTCTGGGTCTGTACGGTTGTGGCTAGTCCTCCTGTCACAATTCCAGGATCCAAAACATAAGGAAAACAGACCCAGCGCGAGGATGGACGAAGACAGGGATTTATTCAACTTAAAAACATACAAACAGGAACACGAGACCAACACCACACATAGACACTACAGATTGACGAGGACTAGCCCCGAACCCTGGCAAAAGGCCACTATATATATTCAACATAATTATGGGAAACATTAGGAACAGGTGAACATTGATTAAGACACATTAGGAACAAGGCGGGGCTAACACAAACACATGGTGTACAAAACAAACAAAACCAATCCCCGTTAGCAACCCCCCCTAGTGGTCCAACCTGGAACCTGCCGCCCGTAACAGTTTAAGTCTTTGGTTCTTTTAATTGTGATGCTTTTGGCTCACATTTAACAAAAACCCACCAATTCACTATCTCAACAAATCATAAGACCAATAAAAAAAACATTTTTAGTGAATTGTTGGCCTTCTGGAAAGTATGTTAATTTACTGTACATACTCAACAAATTAGAATATGGTGACATGCCAATCAGCTAATCAACTCAAAATACCTGCAAAGGTTTCCTGAGCCTTCAAAATGGTCTCTCAGTTTGGTTCACTAGGCTACACAATCATGCTGATCTGACAGTTGTCCAGAAGACAATCATTGACACCCTTCACAAGGAGCGTAAGCCACAAACATTCATTGCCAAAGAAGCTGGCTGTTCACAGAGTGCTTTATCCAAGCATGTTAACAGAAAATTGAGTGGAAGGAAAAAGTGTGGAAAAAAAAGATGCACAACCAACCGAGAGAACCGCAGCCTTATGAGGATTGTCAAGCAAAATCCATTCAAGAATTTGAATGAACTTCACAAGGAATGGACTGAGGAAGGGGTCAAGGCATCAAGAGCCACCATATACAGACGTGGAAGGAAGGAAGGAGTCTACAGTTGTCGTATTCCTCTTGTTAAGCTACTCCTGAACCACAGACAACGTCAGAGGCGTCTTACCTGGGCTAAAGAGAAGAAGAACTGGACTGTTGCCCAGTGGTCCAAAGTCCTCTTTTTAGATGAAAGCAAGTTTTGTATTTCATTTGGAAACCAAGGTCCTAGAGTCTGGAGGAAGGGTGGAGAAGCTCATAACCCAAGTTTCTTGAAGTCCAGTGTTAAGTTTCCACACTCTGTGATGATTTGGGGTGCAATGTCATCTGCTGGTGTTGGTCCATTGTGTTTTTTGAAAACCAAAGTCACTGCACCCGTTTACCAAGAAATTTTGGAGCACTTCATGCTACCTTCTGCTGACCAGCTTTTTGAAGATGCTGATTTCATTTTCCAGCAGGATTTGGCACCTGCCCACACTGCCAAAAGCACCAAAAGTTGGTTAAATGACCATGGTGTTGGTGTGCTTGACTGGCCAGCAAACTCACCAGACCTGAACCCCATAGAGAATATATGGGGTATTGTCAAGAGGAAAATGAGAAACAAGAGACCAAAAAAATGCAGATGAGCTGAAGGCCACTGTCAAAGAAACTTGGGCTTCCATACCACCTCAGCAGTGCCACAAACTGATCACCTCCATGCCACGCCGAATTGAGGCAGTAATTAAAGCAAAAGGAGCCCCTACCAAGTATTGAATACATGTACAGTAAATCAACATACTTTCCAGAAGGCCAACAATTCATTAAAAATGTTTTTTTTATTGGTCTTATGAAGTATTCTAATTTGTTGAGAATTGGTGGGTTTTTGTTAAATGTGAGCCAAAATCATCACAATTAAATGAACCAAAGACTTAAACTACTTCAGTCTGTGTGCATTGAATTTATTTAATACACGAGTTTCACAATTTGAGTTGAATTAAATGAACTTTTCCACGACATTCTAATTTATTGAGATGCACCTGTACAAATAGTCACCCAAATGCTAATCACATACTATGGACTGAATAACAAGTGCCGATTTGATTAAATGTCACAGCAGTGTGTCTAATCACTTCTCTTGATGATGAATTATAACCTTTCCTTTTATAGTTTCTGATGCTCTGTGTCACATTTATGCCTGCACAATAGCCCACAAACACACCAAGAATATATAAGGACTTCTTTTTTTTGTTAAAAGATACACACAAAGATGAAGTTTTAAAAGCTCATTATGTGGTGCCATGTTTTATTACATACATAAATGTCAGCAATCTGCAAATGCATAAAACTGCACAGTGAAGGCATGTAAAAATTGCTTAGATTCTTATGATTCTTATGCTTGCCCATTATTCTTGCTTTTAACAGCTTCGTGAACTGACTATTTATTTATATGTTATATGTTATGTTATATATTTATAATGCAATAATCAATTTGTTCATACATTAAAACCACTGAAAGGTAATCTAGCCATGGGGGTCACAGTCCAGTGACTTCTGTGCCGGTCCCAAGCCCGGATAAATAGAGAGGGTTGCGTCAGGAAGGGCATCCGGCGTAAAACATTGCCAAATTTAACCATGCGAATCGTTAGTACGAATTTCATACCGGATCGGTCGAGGCCCGGGTTAACAACGACCGCCATCGGCGCCGTTGACCTACAGGGCACCGGTGGAAATTGGGCTACTGTTGGTCGAAGAAGTAGAGGAGGGCGGAGAGTGCACAGACAGAGAGAGAAGAGGAAATGTAAGAGTGTAGGACTGAGAATAGGAACTCTGAATGTTGGTACTATGACAGGGAAAGGTAGAGAGCTGGCTGATGTGATGGAGAGAAGGAAGGTGGATATACTGTGTGTACAGGAGACCAGTTGGAAGGGTAGCAAGGCTCGTAGTATAGGAGCAGGATTCAAGCTGTTTTATTATGGTGTGGATAGTAAGAGAAATGGGGTAGGTGTGGTCCTGAAGGAGGAGTTTGTGAGGAATGTTCTGGAGGTGAAGAGAGTGTCAGACAGGGTGATGAATCTGAAGTTAGAGATTGAAGGGGTGATGTTGAATGTTGTTAGTGGTTATGCCCCACAGGTAGGTTGTGAGTTAGAGGAGAAAGAGAGATTCTGGAGTGAATTAGATGAGGTGATGGAGAGTATTCCCACGGGTGAGAGAGTGGTGATAGGAGCGGATTTTAATGGACATGTTGGTGAGGGGAACACAGGTGATGAGGAGGTGATGGGCAAGTTTGGAGTTAAGGAAAGGAACCTAGAAGGACAGATGGTAGTGGACTTTGCTAAGAGGATGGACATGGGTGTGGTTAACACTTATTTTCAGAAGAGGGAGGAGCATAGAGTGACTTACAAGAGTGGAGGTAGGAGAACACAGGTAGACTACATCCTATGTAGAAGAGGCAATCTGAAAGAGATTAGTGACTGTAAAGTGGTAGTGGGAGAGAGTGTAGCCAGACAGCATAGGATGGTGGTGTGTAGGATGACTTTGATGGTCTGTAAGACGAAGAGGTCAAAGATAGAGAAGAAAACCAAGTGGTGGAAGCTGAAAAAGGAGGAATGTTGTGAGGAATTTAGACAGAAGTTGAGGCAGGCTCTGGGTGGTCAGGTAGTGCTGCCAGATGACTGGGAAACTACAGCAGAAGTGATCAGGGAGACAGGGAGAAAGGTGCTGGGTGTGTCATCTGGAAGGAGGAAAGAAGATAAGGAGACTTGGTGGTGGAATGAGGAAGTTCAGGATAGTATCCAGAGGAAGAGGTTAGCCAAGAAGAAGTGGGACATGGACAGGACTGAAGAGAATAGACAGGAATACAAGGAGTTACAGCGCAGAGTGAAGAGGGAGGTGTCTAAGGCCAAGCAGAAGGCATATGAAGAGATGTACACTAGGTTAGACACTAGAGAAGGAGAGAAGGACTTGTACAGGTTAGGTAGGCAGAGGGATCGAGATGGGAAGGATGTGCAGCAAGTTAGAGTTATTAAGGATAGAGATGGAAGGGTGCTCACAAGTGAGGAGAGTGTACAGAGGAGATGGAAGGAATACTTTGAGGAGCTGATGAATGAGGAAAATGAGAGGGAAAAAAGAGTAGAAGGGGTGAACTCTGTGGAACAGAAAGTAGATAAGATTAGAAAGGATGAAGTCAGGAAGGCTTTGAAGAGGATGAAAAGTGGGAAGGCAGTCGGTCCTGATGACATTCCGGTGGAGGTCTGGAAGTGTCTGGGAGAGGCAGCAGTGGAATTTTTAGCTAATTTGTTCAACAGGGTTTTAGAGAGTGAGAGGATGCCTGAGGAATGGAGAAGAAGTGTGTTAGTGCCAATCTTTAAGAATAAGGGTGACGTGCAGAGTTGTAGTAACTATAGGGGGATAAAGTTGATGAGCCATACAATGAAGGTATGGGAAAGAGTAGTGGAAGCTAGGTTAAGGAAGGTAGTGGAAATTTGTGAGCAGCAGTATGGCTTCATGCCCAGAAAGAGCACAACGGATGCAATTTTTGCTCTGAGGATTTTGATGGAGAAGTATAGGGATGGTCAGAGGGAGTTGCACTGTGTGTTTGTAGACTTGGAGAAAGCGTATGACAGGGTGCCAAGAGAAGAGCTGTGGTACTGTATGAGGAAGTCAGGAGTAGCGGAGAAGTATGTCAGAGTGGTGCAGGACATGTATGAGAGGAGCAGGACAGTGGTGAGGTGTGCTGTAGGTCAGACAGAGGAGTTCAATGTGGAGGTGGGACTGCATCAGGGATCGGCTCTGAGCCCCTTCCTGTTTGCTATAGTGATGGACCAGTTGTCAGAGGAGGTCAGACAGGAGTCTCCTTGGACAATGATGTTTGCAGATGACATTGTGATCTGTAGTGAGAGCAGGGAGCAGGTGGAGGAAAACCTGGAGAGGTGGAGGTTTGCACTGGAGAGAAGAGGAATGAAGGTCAGTCGTAATAAGACTGAGTACATGTGTGTGAATGAAAGGGAGGGAAGTGGAACAGTAAGGTTACAGGGTGAAGAGGTGAAGAAGGTACAGGAGTTTAAGTACTTGGGGTCAACAGTCCAGAGTAATGGAGAGTGTGGGAAAGAGGTAAAGAAGCGAGTGCAGGCAGGTTGGAATGGGTGGAGAAAGGTGTCGGGAGTTCTGTGTGATCAGAAAATATCAGCGAGAATCAAGGGGAAGGTGTACAGGACAGTGGTGAGACCGGCCATGCTATATGGTTTAGAGACAGTGTCACTGAGGAAGAGACAGGAGTCAGAGCTAGAGGTAGCAGAGCTGAAGATGTTGAGGTTCTCTTTGGGAGTGACAAGATTGGACAGGATTAGGAATGAGTACATCAGAGGGACAGCTCATGTTGGACGTTTGGGGGACAAAGTTAGGGAGACCAGATTAAGATGGTTTGGACATGTTCAGAGGAGGGAGAGTGAGTATATTGGTAGGAGAATGTTGGACATGGGGCTGCCAGGCAGGAGGCAAAGAGGAAGGCCAAAGAGGAGGTATATGGATGTAATAAATGAGGATATGAAGCTAGTGGGTGCAAGGGTTGAGGATGCAGAAGATAGGGATAGGTGGAGAGAGATGATTCGCTGTGGCGACCCCTGAAGGGAAAAGCCGAAAGAAGAAGAAGAAGATTAAAACCACTGAAAGGTAACATGAAAAACATTGTAACATTGTTACAATGGAACCTATCAAAGGGTGGGATATATTATATATTAGGCAGCAAGTGAACACTCAGTATATATATACTGGAGTTGATGTGTTGGAAGTAGGAAAAATGGGCAAGCGTAAGGATCTGGGCTGATTGAGGCCATATTGTGATGGCAAGATGAATGGCTCAGTGCATCTCTAAAATAGCAGGTCTACTGGAGTGTTCCTGGTATGCAGTGGTTAATACCTACCAAAAGTGGTCCAAGGAAGGTGAAGGAAGTGAATGCTAGACCATTTGTTACAGTACATTTACAATAACACAATATTATTGTTATATTAATGTGTGTTGCTGAGTAATATGGAGTTGCTGAGTAGATAATTTGTAATGATGCTTGAATATGAAGAGACCGTACACACATTATCTTTTGAACTGAGATTTCTAATAAGCTCCAGGAATTTAAAGTGTCTGTCAGTTTTACTTTGCACTATTTATTGTTGTGTATGATGATATGCCTTGACTCAAATGAGCATAGTATGCAGAGATGGCATAAATAAACACCAACTCAAATATGTGAAGAAGATATCTTTCAGTCAGACAGTGGAATCGGTTGACTGAATGCCTCGTCTTTCACAGCGTCTTGTTCAGAGGCCTTGTTAGGATATTAATTAAAAAGAGAAAGGTCTTTCCAGGACAGCCTAACTCCATTACACACATCTTGCCCAATTAACTGCATTCCCTCTACCGCTGTCTTTGTATTTCCAAGGGAACTCAGCTTTCACAGAGAAAATGCGAGATGGTAACTTATGCCAGTGCTGTTGACACGAGACACCCTTGTCACCACCTCAGACATGTACACAGATACCCTAAGGGACCTGCATGTTTTTTCCCCTCAGACTTGATGTGACCTTTTGCGTGGTGTTTATAATAACAGTATACTTTTATGGCTTAAGGAGAGCTCATGGAGCAAAAACAAGCACATGCAGTGTGCTTTTTTCGGTTCCCTGAATGAGCTTCTCACCACAGCTGTGTCATTATCTGTGAGTGTCCTCATTGGCAAGGCACAACTGGCTCTCCTGAGAATGAGCTATTGTCGATAAGTTTGGCTTTGGTCCAAAGCTTCATTGCTTTTCAGCATCCCCCTTGCGTACTAAATGCCAGTGGAGCAGTTCAAGCTTCAACAGTACATGTAGGTCTTGTCTAGTGTGAGTATGCTGTGTGCATTTGCCCTTGCTGACACATTTCACTGGTACTGTCTGTCCATTTATTTATTTATTTATTTATTTATTTATTTACTTATTTATTTATTTATTTATTTATTTATTTATTTATTTATTTATTTATGTTCCTAGCCATGTTAAAGCTGGCCTCATTAATTAGCCTCCTATTATACTGCTAATTAAATGTATTGGTTAGTCCATCTACCTATTGTTGATATGTTTAGAAATGTAAAGACTTTATGGACCTGAACATAACTACTAACAACATTTAATCTATATAATCTAATCTAATAGTTTAATCTCTGAGTAATTTTCAGAATAGGTTGACTTCTTGACTAATAATTAATATTAATTATGTTTTCATTTTCTGCTTGGAAATTGTGACTAAATATAAAAAAAAAACAATTTTGAGTTAATAACCAATATTCATGTGGTTCCTTTACTTACAGTAAGTCATGAGCAGAGGCCAAATTTGGTTTGTGTCAACAGCATCACAAAGCACACCATTAATCACAGCGGCAGCAATACAATGCTCTATTAAACATATTTTTTCCTGTCAAAATTATATAACAGGAAGAATTAAAGTATAACAAAAGAAAATAAGGTATAAAGTGTGTATGGGAACTTGTCTAGCACTAGTTGAAATGATCATTTCTCTGAACTTAGACTCTTTAACCAATTATCTACAGCATTTTGTTTGCCAAATGCAACTTTTTAAAATAGCTAACACAACTGACTTGAAATGCAGGGATAGAAATTTTTTTTAAATGTATGTATGTATGTATTTTTAATGTGTGCATTTGATAGACTTCATACCTACTCTGTGTTCAGCCTGTGACATTAAAATGAATAAGGAATATTTTTAATGGTTGCAAAAGCAGTGTAACTGATTTGCTTGACAAGTGATTTTTTTCAGTACCGGGCAACTTAAAAAAAAAGTCATTTTCTACTGCTTAACAAGCTTAAACGTTATACATTGAAGTGATGTCTGCTATGTGGGGCTTCTTGAAAACATTTAAACTGTTACAACCAATAATTTAAGGGACAGGTTTATCACCATGTTCTGAGAATGATTCCTTTATATTTCAATGTTGAACCTCATCTCCATAAATCTCATGCTTTTTCGTTTGGTTTTCACATGAGCTGAGATCAAATTAAAACGACAAATATCCAACTAGTCTCTGATAATCAGGCTAATGCACTGAGAATACAATGAGGTTGTAATGTTAATCATAGTAATGTGCTATCTTTGTCTAATTTAGCAATCTGGAATCCACCCACATTGGCTTCTGGCCTGTAATGTTTACAGCAGATCCTGATAATAATGAAATCTGGCTGGACTGTGAATTCATGGTCATGATATACTTCAAATTTAGAGAATTATATGTTTACATTAATGCTGAAACCAATAACACCAAAAGCACTACCACAAGCATAACCCACTCTATCTATTATGCACCAGCACCAATCTCTAACATTTACACTGAGGGTTGTACTGTATTGATATCAGACCCTGACCCTGATTGTCCTTGTACTATATGTGTGATATCTCTGACTCAAACATTTGGACTACATATACTGCTCCAGTGTTGAATCTTTATGCTGCTTAAGGATATTTCTTTTTTCTTTCTCACAATATATTAATCATTTATGGTATTAAAATGTGTAATATCTCACACTATGTCAGTTTATGACTGCAAACATTAGCATTACAGCACTCTATTAGACTTATCATGTTTGCACTGTGCCTGATTAAGAGTGTACAACTGTAGCACAACAGTTCCATCATATATAAATGTTTAAAATTTTATGCTCATGACAATATGTTTGAAAATCAAAACTATATGTAGTGTTCTAAAATCACCTTTATGTACAACTCGAATTGAGACCTTAACTGCTACTCTTTTTTACTAAAGGCCAAATAAAATAACAGATCAGTCTCATATAACATTGTCATTACACCCATTTTATAACATCAAGCCAAAAAATGGATTTAATATTTAACCTTCACTAACACACACATCTTCATATCTTCATCTCCTTTTTAGTGGTGAGATCCTTTTATATCAAGAGACTTAATAACATTATTGATGTCTCTGTTAGCATTGTGTGTTGCATATGTGTTGCTATGGCAGCAATGAAATTAGAAACTATTAACTCTCTGAATTTATTTAAATATTAATTATCCTATACTTTGAAAAGCAAACTTGTGTATCTAACACAAAAATCACAGAGAGGCAATATCATAATTTATCATAAAATGCATACTATTTTATTTATTTAGCCATAGAAAAGTGACTGGTTTTATACTGTGAATCCACCATCTATACCTCAGCTCTGTCAGAAATATGTTTGTTTGTTTGTTTGTTTGTTTATTTACATAATTATTTAAAAACACACTTGGGCCAAACCCACATGCTTTCAATTTACTACATATGCAAACTAGAGAGCTACACTACAGTACAACTATGGATGGATTTATGGGGGATTAAACCCCTGATGTTTCAATCAAAGCCTTGAATCTTCATCAAAGTGTTATAATCCATGGAATTCTTACTCAGTGTATTCCTTCAGGGCTAGTTCTTGCTCATTGCACTTTACACAGTTACCCTGCATCCACACTGGCATTGACTTTTTCACTTTAAACTGGTTAAGTCATTCTGGGTATTCCGGGCTAGTGGTCGATGGATGGATAAATTGTTGGTTGGTGGTTTGAACATATGGGTGGAAGGATGGATAGATGGATGGATGAATGGATGGATGGATACATGGATGGATACATGGATGGATGGATGCTTTGTTGAATAGATGGATGAAATGGGTGAATGAAAATGGATGGATGTTTTAAATGGCTACATGATTGAATTGTTGGATGAATATATGAAATAATAGGTGGATGGATGGATGGACGGACGGACGGACGGACGGACGGACGACGGACGGACGGACGGACGGACGGACGGACGGACGGATGGACTTTAATGACCCTAAATGGGACCGAAAATCAGATTTTTTTTCTTGCTAGAAGAAAATCTTCTGGCAGGAGGAAGAAATCTTCTAGCAGGAAATCTTCTAACAGAAAATGCTATGTTCACGTAGTGTATCATTATTAGAATGAGCCGGAAATAATGTTTGCACAATGTTTGTTGTGGCTGTCTGCTTGTAGCACAACTGCCATGCTGAGATATTCAGTATGCCTTTTTACTATTTCAAGTTGCCAACGGGTGTTTTTACCTCCTGTCACAGCATTAAGCATTATTTCAGGCAGAGAATGTTACTTCCATTTTTTAGTTGATAAGAGTCATGTTAAAATTCTTTTTCTTCAGCTTTTTCTTCATTGCTGCCCTCACTCTTTCAAGTGACACTTCATCAACTCCTACTAAATGATCTGGAAGAATAAAATTTATTTCTGAGAGCCTGGGTTTCTTCACACATTTTTGAGTTCTTTTTCTTTGTCTTTCTTATTCAATTCTACTTCAAAGTGTCCAGCATTTCAGGACTTCTGTCTATAATTCCCCATTTTATATTAAAGGCTCATTTTCCATCCTTGACAACTGCTCTCTGATCCTGGCTCTTACAGACAAGGATATTTGTGAACCAAGGTTGCTGCTTCACTTTCAAATTCTGAAACTTTAGGATATGTTTTGAATGACTACATAGTTTCTACTAGCTTGTCTAGTCTTTTCATTTTTATTTCACAAGACATACAAAACATGGCTTTGTTCTTCTCATAGGCTTCATTTTAATTTTCTGAGTTTCTGAACCTGAAATTCAACATCAAATTGAAAAGAATGTAGCTAAGCTGGGTTCTGTTCTGTGTGTTCACTTGCTATCTCTAATTTGAAGTCAGACATTATGGATTTGTCCTTGGTTGGTGTTTGGTCCCCTACTAGTGTGATGGACATATTCCAAAAGAAACTGGAAGGTGGCTCTTTCAGGAAGAAGTTGATAGATTGCAAGTTCGGGATCTTTAGGGAGATCTACTTTCCAGCTGCACTGTTTTTAACATAGGATGTTAAATAGTTATAAGTTCAACCATTGTTAATAGAAATTTGAATATTGACAATATTTTTACATTGTTGGGTCCTAATTTAAGCTGTTAGAAGATATTATTCATTGGGCTCCCATTGGTGAACAACAGCTATATCTGCACATAGTAATGCACACCAAACTCTGTCCTTTGCATCAAGATGCTTAGAAATAAAAAAAAAAAAAGAAAAGAAGATGCCATTGTACTGCAGCTAATACAAACATTTTCACTATGATGGCCTATGACTACAACTGCTATGATAGCTTTAGGACTGTAATTGTCACAAATAGTTTTGCACTCAAGTCTCCAGCAATGAATACTTGATATATTCAGTAAAACAGGCTTCAAGTGAAAACTAGAATTAAATTTTTGTTCGCATTTTTTGACCATATATTAAACAGTCATAGAAGTCATTTATAATCACACCATCCGGTGTCACAAAAATGAACATGGTCTGGTTCTTCTCAAGGGTTCATCCTCATATCATCTGAGAGTTTTTCCTTACCACTAAGGATAAAAGTAGAAATTGAAATTTTAATCCCTGAATTTAAATTGAATACAAATAAAATTGAATTGAAATGAAGATGCTCAGTGTGCCATAAACACTGCTTTTCAATGTTGAATGAAATGATATTGTGGTAAAGAAGAACAGAAACCCAAAAAACAATCCCAAAAAATCCTTTAGGTTTCATGAAAGTAAAGTGTTTACTTTAACAAATTAGAATACTTCATAAGACCAATAAAAAAAACATTTTTAATGAATTGTTGGCCTTCTGGAAAGTATGTTGATTTACTGTACATGTACTCAATACTTGGTAGGGGCTCCTTTTGCTTTAATTACTGCCTCAATTCGGCATGGCATGGAGGTGATCAGTTTGTGGCACTGCTGAGGTGGTATGGAAGCCCAGGTTTCTTTGACAGTGGCCTTCAGCTCATCTGCATTTTTTGGTCTCTTGTTTCCCATTTTCCTCTTGACAATACCCCATAGATTCTCTATGGGGTTCAGGTCTGGTGAGTTTGCTGGCCAGTCAAGCACACCAACACCATGGTCATTTAACCAACTTTTGGTGCTTTTGGCAGTGTGGGCAGGTGCCAAATCCTGCTAGAAAATGAAATCAGCATCTTCAAAAAGCTGGTCAGCAGGAGGTAGCATGAAGTGCTCCAAAATTTCTTGGTAAACGGGTGCAGTGACTTTGGTTTTCAAAAAACACAATGGGCCAACACCAGCAGATGACATTGCACCCCAAATCATCACAGACTGTGGAAACTTAACACTCGATTTCAAGCAACTTGGGCTATGAGCTTCTCCACCCTTCCTCCAGACTCTAGGACCTTGGTTTCCAAATGAAATACAAAACTTGCTTTCATCTGAAAAGAGGACTTTGGACCACTGGGAAACAGTCCAGTTCTTCTTCTCCTTATCCCAGGTAAGACACCTCTGATGTTGTCTGCGGTTCAGGAGTGGCTTAACAAGAGGAATACGACAACTGTAGCCAAATTCCTTGACACGTATGTGTGGTGGCTCTTGATGCCTTGACCCCAGCCTCAGACCATTCCTTGTGAAGTTCACTCAAATTCTTGAATGGATTTTGCTTGACAATCCTCATAAGGCTGCGGTTCTCTCGGTTGGTTGTGCATCTTTTTCTTCCACACTTTTTCCTTCCACTCAACTTTCTGTTAACATGCTTGGATACAGCACTCTGTGAACAGCCAGCTTCTTTGGCAATGGATGTTTGTGGCTTATGCTCCTTGTGAAGGGTGTCAATGATTGTCTTCTGGACAACTGTCAGATCAGCAGTGTTCCCCATGATTGTGTAGCCTAGTGAACCAAACTGAGAGACCATTTTGAAGGCTCAGGAAACCTTTGCAGGTATTTTGAGTTGATTAGCTGATTGGCATGTCACCATATTCTAATTTGTTGAGTATGTACAGTAAATGAACATACTTTCCAGAAGGCCAACAATTCACTAAAAATGTTTTTTGTATTGGTCTTATGATTTGTTGAGATAATGAATTGGTGGGTTTTTGTAAATGTGAGCCAAAATCATCACAATTAAAAGAACCAAAGACTTAAACTACTTCCGTCTGTGTGCATTGAATTTATTTAATATACAAGTTTCACAATTTGAGTTGAATCACAGAAATAAATGAACTTTTCCATGACATTCTAATTTATTGAGATGCACCTGTAGATGGAGGATAAACTGGATTCAGGAATCTGTGGTGCATGAGAGCAGATAAATTTCCTCTCGGGCTCTCACTGGCTGTTTCTCATCACTGTACTTGCAACTATTCGCAGAGGGTTTCACACTAAGCGATTCATCGCCGAGAATATCAACCATCCTCTGTGATCACACTCAGACTGAGAAAATCATGTTACTGTGTACTGTGTACTACATGGTTGGTTGCCTTGAGAATACACAATAAGTAGACACCACAAGTGTGCTCTAGGCTTTATCAAGAAAAAGAAAAAAATATGTAGGCTATTTTAAAACAGGCACTTTCCACATTCACACTTTTATACTTTACATATCAAAATAAGGTTTAAATCAGTCATTCCCCCTTAAATCTATCCATTTTCTGTACCATTTATCCTGTAGAGGCCCATGGGTAACTTGTAGCCTATTCACACACTATGGACAATCAAAATGTGTGATAAAGCCCAATTAAAATAGTATTGTACAGTAAACTTGATGTTTCTGCAATAAAAGCTCATAAAAGGGCTGGCTCATCTTTGTTGACCAATGCAAATATTTATGTTCAGCCAAAAACTTCCCACTAAGCATATAGAAATGTGATTTTAATCATAGGTATATCTACACCTGTTCTGTATCTATATCTGTTTCAATAGCTCACAGATTATTTGAAAAATGTTCTTTTTCACAGTTCTAGTTTACTGCAAGTTAGAATAAAAAATAGATTTGTGCCATAACACCATTGCTGAAACACACTGAAACCAAGGTATAGCATATTATTTCCTCATCTGAGTGACACAGCAGAACCCACACTGTAGAAGAAAACCAACATTTAAAATGGGGAAAAGCGAATAAGTCTGCAATAACACTGCACAGCTGGCTGAATTCCTACACACGAAATGTTATGCTCACACCTGGATTTGGCCTGACAGCGACTGCTGAAGTTGCCCACTGTGTCGAGGTTTTGGGGGAGAATGTTATTTTTTTTTTTTTTTCCATTCTAAGACACCACTGTGCAGAGAAGCCGAAGCTTCTAAATCTGGCACAAAGTGAAAGCAGACACCACCACCAGCTGAATAATAGAAAGATTTCTGGAGCAAAGGCCTGCTGTCTGCTCCGTATCACTCCATCCACAGGTGAGGAGAGGTGAGTGTCACGACCCGCCCGAGAGCTGACTGCGAGAGGGAGCTCTCGCCCGTATTTTGAGTGCACTTCTGGTTCACTATCGGACTTAAATACGGAGCACACTTCCTGTTCGTCGCGAAGTATCATTTCTGATGGAATATACTAAGCGTTGGCCTCGTGCATCTTTCGGACTGCCTTTTGTGTATAACCTGGATTGTTTCTTGTTGCTTCTGGTGCTTTTTCTCGGACATGTCTATTATTGGATTATCGACCCTGGACTGTGTACCGACTTCCATGTTAGGATTTTCCCTTTGGATTATATCGCTTGGATTGCTGCTTACCTGTTGCTGACTTTCTGCCTGTCCCCGACTTTGCCTACTGCTTGTCCCCTATCGCCAGCTCGGCGTATGGATCCGGTCACTTCTGCCTCTGGTGGACTGCCGCAACAGAATACTTTGCCACTCAAGGATCCAGCGGAGCTGCACGAGATCATCGTGCGGCAAGGAGCGGTCATCCGTTCCTATCAAGATCAGGTGGAGGTGCTGCAAACCCAACTGCGCAGCGCAAGCACCACTGCACCACGAGATCCGCCATCAGCATGCGGTGAGTCACCCCGGCTGACCATGCCATAGAAATTTGATGGGTCTGCTGATGGCTGTCGCGGGTTTTTACGGCAGTGCGAGGTATTTTTCTCGCACCAGCCGGGGATGTACCATGAGCAGGGGACTAAGTGTGCATTCTTATTATCTCTGTTGATGAGTAGGGCCTTAGAGTGGGCCTCGGCCGTCTGGGATGCTGACCCTCAAGTTTGATCGTCCTTTTTTAACTTCGCGGGGATGATTCGGGAGGTTACGCCAGGGCTCCAAAGCCGCGGCCGATTACACCATCAGGTTCCGCACCCTGGCGGCTCAGTCAGGCTGGAATGACGTGGCACTGTGGGCCGTGTTCCGCGCTGGACTAAACCCCGCTCTCCAGTCGGAGTTAGCATGTCGTGTGGAGGCGACCTCTCTGTTACAGTTTGTGGCCACGGCCATCTGGCTGGACAATCTGTGGCGCCAGCATCGGGCCGGTACCCAAGCCTCAGCCGCAGCTCGCCCACAGGTGCGGACGGATTACCCAGGTCTTAGGGAGGAGGTCCCTGAACCCATGCAACTGGGAAGGTCTAGGTTGGTGGAGCAGGGGCACCGACCCCACGGCCAGATGAGGCTGTGTTACAACTGCGGGGCCTCCGGTGTCCGGAGAGGCCTTCATTGGCACAGGTGGGTGGCAGTTCACTATTCTTTAGCCTGACGGTGCCGGTGTCATTGCGTTTTTCTGACCGCTGTGTCCCTGTTCCAGCACTGACTCTGGAGCGGCCGTTGATGGAGGAGCTCGGGACCCCCACCTTCCCCTGCATACCATCGTTGAGGATAATGGTCATCGACAGTCAGCAGATTGAGGAGGGCTATCTTAAACGCCAGACCGAGCTACTGGAGTTCCAGGTGAGGCTTTTTCATCATGAACAACTGGCGTTTTATGTCACCTCCTCACCGGCGAATCCCGTGATTCTGGGCTTCCCGTGGCTAAGGCGCCACGACCCCCAAATCTCCTGGTGTTCAGGGGAGCTGGTACGCTGGTCACCTACCTGCCTTCACCCCTGTGCCTTTTACTCAAGAAAACTGATGGCTGCGGAGGCCAATTATGACGTGGGCAACCGGGAGTTACTATCAATCAAGGCAGCGCTGGAGGAGTGGCGCCACTGGCTGGAGGGAGCGCGTCACCCATTCCAGGTTCTCACCGATCATCGCAACCTGGAGTACCTCCATGGCGCCAAGCTTTTGAACCCTCGGCAGGCCAGGTGGGCTTTGTTCTTTACTCGATTCCTGTTCACGGTGACCTACGGCCCCGAGTCCAAGAACGGCAAGGCGGACGCCCTATCCAGGCAGTTTTAGGTGGCCAGCGAGCCAGGGCAGCCTGACCTCATCCTGCCGGCGACCGCCATTCTGGCGCCGGTTCAGTGGGACCTCGTCGAAGAGATCCGGCGGGCCCACGCCGACGAGCCGCCCCCCCGCCGGCTGCCCGCCAACCAAGATTTTCGTGCCACAGCAATTCCGGCCGCAGGTTATGCAGTGGGTGCATGAGGCGCCCAGCTCTGGTCACCCAGGGATCCGCCGATCTACCCAGCTCATCCGCCGCCAGTTCTGGTGGCCCTCCCTGGGCCCGGATGTGGAGGGGTATGTCCGGGCATGCTCCACGTGCGCAAAGGCGCGGACCAGTCGTCAGCTTCCGGAGGGGCTGCTGGAGCCCCTTCTGATTCCCCGACGCCCCTGGTCGCACCTGTTGGTGGATTTCCTGACGGATTTACCAGACTCGGGAGGCTTTATGGCGGTGATGGTGCTGGTGGATCGATTTTCTAAGGGATGTAAGCTGATTCCCCTCAAGGGGTTACCCACGGCCATGCAGTCTGCGGAGGCTATGTTCAACCATGTGTTCCGCAACTTCGGCCTGCCCGAGGACATTGTATCGGACCGGGGCCCGCAGTTTACCTCCCGGGTCTGGGAGTCGCTTTGTGCGCGGTTGGGCATAGGAGTTAGCCTGAGCTCTGGCTATCACCCCCAGTCTAATGACCAGGCGGAGCGCCTTAATCAGGAGATCGGATGATTCCTCAGGACCTACTGTAGCAGGGAGCAACAGCGATGGAGTGAGTTCCTGCCGTGGGCCGAGTACGCCCAGAACTCCGTCATTCACTCCTCCACGGGTCTGACACCTTTTCAGTGCGTGCTGGGGTATCAGCCACCTCTCTTCCCCTGGTCGGGGGAGCCCTCCGACATCCCGGTGGTGGAAGAGTGGTACTGGCTGAGTCAGGAGGTCTGGGAACGGGCCCACGTACGACTGCAAAGGGCATTAAGGAGGCAGAGGATCCAGGCCGACTGGCGTCGTCGCCCGCACCCTTCCTATCAGGTGGGGCAGAAGGTATGGTTATCCACCCGGAGGCTGACCTCTACAGACATTAATGACATTCAGAAACCATGAAAATAGCTTTTGACTACAATTTCCATGAACAGTTTTGCACTCAAGTCTCTGTCAGTGAGCAGTTCAACAAAACAGACTTCATGTTAAAACTAAAATGAATTTCCTGGTTACAGAATTGCAGTTTTTTGACCATATAATACACGGTTATAGAAAGGAAATTATTTATAATCACACGATCCTGTGTCAAATCTTTTCCACTATCATTTTAACTGTATACAATATGCTGTACAGTTATTACTTGAAGAGAATAACCAGACTGTAACGTTACATTAATATGCTCTTAAATTATGCTTATCAATCTGCCCAACATTTATTTATTTATTTATTTATTTATTTATTTATTTATTTATTTATCTATTTATTTATTTATTTATGACAGATTTGATCAGATCATGTTTGGGTTTTAAACCAGAAATTTGTGACTTTTCACTACTCTATTCACCTACTTCTCTAGCATTACAGTATTTGTATTTATGTTGTAGTTTAATGTCAGTATTTAATTGACTGTTGCTGCTTTCTGTTGGTGGTATGATGCTTTTCCTGGGAGACACTTGGCAATGATTTAACAGCCATTATTCAGATTAATGGCTTTGAACCTATGTTTCTGTTAACTTTGCTCCATTAGAAGGGAAGCCTTGGGTTCTTCAGTGTCGTCTTTGAAAACTAAAAATCATATTGGGAGTATATTGGTCAAAAAATGTTTAAAGAATATATGAAACAATCAACTCACATAAAGACTTCAAATCTGAGTGATGAAATCTGGAAGCACACACACGCACACACACACACACACACACACACACACACAAACACAAATGAAATGTGACTGTGAAATTGCATGTTTTTCTTGACATTTTTAACAGTATTGTATGAAAATATATACATTTCACACATTTCTGCACAATATTCGAAGAGTCTTCTTGTGGTGGAAGAGGTTGTAGGTGTCATGGACTGCTGGACAGTTCCCTGCCAGAAAACTAGAGAGCGGTCTGGCAGAGTTTTTTTGTTATGTTCCCATTTGCTTCTGTTTATGGTGTGTTTGCACATGAGCTTGCCCCACCTAATCCTTTCCTCCCTTTCCCCACCTCTGCACACCTGTTCCTTATATACCTTATTATTTATTATTACCTTCCCAATTTATACCTGCTGTCTTGTGCATGTGTTTTGCTGAGTCCTTGTCTTTTGTTACCTGGTTTTGCCTCCTTGTTTCTACTGTTTGTTTTCTGTTTATTTTTCGTTATTTTGTTTTTAGTTGCCTAGTTTTCCCTAGTGTTTCCATGTGTCTGTAGTTTTGTTATTTTAGTAGTAAATTCCCAATTTCTTATCTTATCCTTGCATTTGGATCTGGTTTTTACCACAAGAGGCACCCTGTACCCTGACAGAAGGACTCAGCCACTCACAATAAGGTTCATAAGGGGTTTTTGGAGCAAATATTTCTGGAGCAAATTTGTGTCTGGCCTTCAAGGACTTTTTTTCTGGCTTTTTCTATTTCTCGTGACATCGCTCTGTGTCTGCTTCTGTGAGGAATGCCACTTTGTTTCCTGTGTTCCACAGAGGTTCACATGGGTTTTCATACCACTGCTATGCCGATGACACCCATTTCTTCTGTACAACATCAAAAGGATTCGGCCATTTCTATCCACACAGGCTACTCAGGTGCTTGTTCAGTCTCTTATCATTTTGAGACTGGACTACTGCAACTCTCTACTGGTAGGTCTACCTCTGAATGTAATTCATCTATTGCGAATTATTCAAAATGCAGCTGAACTACTTGTTTTCAACCTACCTAAGTTCTCCCATTGCTGCATTCCCTCCACTGGCTTCCGGTAGCTGTACGCATAAGATTCAACACACTGGTGCTTGCCTACAAAGCCAAGAATGGACCAGCACCATCTTACCTCAAAGCTCTTATTACTCCTCACACTGCACCTTGCTCCCTTCGCTCCACTAGCACTGCTCGAATGGTCCTACTATCTCTCAGGGTAAATGGTAGCTATACATCTAGACTCTTCTCTGTTCTGTTACAGGTGAGTAACTTTAAACAATGGCTGAAGACCTACCTCTTCCTTTTTTTCTTAGCTCTTATTTTTCCCTGTTTGTTTTATGTATTGTTGTATTTTGTATGTATGTAAAAAAACACTCAGTTTTTAGGTTGATTGTGTCCTAAGTCTGTGACCTACTGAACCAGTGTTAATGTATCCATTGGTACAGACTTCACAGGACTTTTGTATGGCGCACTGGATAAGAGCTTCTGCCAAATGCCAGGAGGGACCCTGGGGGTGGGGGGTGGGGGTTCCTTGTGATGTGCTTCTGTTGTTTTTGCACATGTGCTTGCCCTGCCTGATCCTTCCTCCCTTTCCCCTCCTCTGCACACCTGTTCCTTAAGTTTCAATTATTACCTTCCCTATTTATACCTGTTGCCTTCTGCTTGTCTTTTGCTGAGTCCTTGTCTTTTGTTACCTGGTTTTTCATCTGTTTCTGCTGTTCATTTTCTTTTTGTGTTTTGTTATTTTAGTTGCCTAGTTTTCCCCTAGTGTTTCCATGTGTTTGTAGTTTTGTTATTTTAGTAGTAAATTCCCTATTTCTTATCTTATCCCTGCATTCGGGTCTGGATTTTGTACCAGTGGAGGCACCCGCTACTGACAGTGGGTGAAATTCACACTTTTTTTATTATATGATATGAATCATTGATAATTGCCAGATTAATTGGATCTTTATGATACAGAGTGAAGGTTTTAATTATCTTCTCCTACTTCTTCTTTCTCTAAGAATAATAACATATTCTTTTATATTTGGTGTATTAATTTCACAAAATCATCATGGTTGTTTTTAATCTCTTAATGTAGTCAGCTCTAAATTTGTTTTCTTGATTTGTTGCTCATGGGTGGGAAAAGAAAACCCTGATAATTAAGTATGGCTGACTTACTTCAGTGTTACTTTTGACTTATTTGTGAGTCACACTGTGGTTTGGTTTTTAAAAAAAAAAAATTATTTATTTTTTTTTTTTTTACAGTCTTACATATCCGTGAACACAGATCAGAACAGAAGTCAGAAGCCAAAACCACTGAGCAACACCTTTGTGCTTTTTTTATCCATTGATCACTGACCATCAATATAAACACATCTTGCCACTAGTATATAGCTGAGTAAAGTGTATTACCCTTTAAAGATTTTTACTTCTCTGTTCAGTGGCAAAGGGAATATTTTCACAAAGTTTGCTGGGAGAAACTTGCTGCTGTAGGACTGCAAGTTTACAACTCACAACCTCGCTGCTTTTGTTAGAAGGTGAAGAACCCTTCAACAAGATAAAGACAACAAACACACATTACAGAAATGCTTGCTATACCAAAAAAATCAATATCTTGTAATAGACATCTCAGGTTCTGTATGTAAACCCTGCTGAAAACCTACAGTCTGAACTGAAGAACTGACAAGGCACAGAAATTCAGAGGGAGCTGTAGATCTGCTAGAGATTTAGTTTGATTAAGTCAACTAGAAATATAGGATTCATACAGTGAAAACATACAGCCCTCTATATGTAATAACACTGCTGTGCATTTTCAAAAATAAATAACAAATATATTGTATTGCTGTTGTGCATAATAATTTTTTACATCTATTGTAACAGGCTTATAGATAGGTTAATTATGTTTAACAATTTTCATTATTCATAATCCACTATTATTTTACTTGCTGTTTATGTAAAATTATCATCATGCCAGGACGATTACAAAAATGTCTATTGGGAAAAAGGCATGAGGACAACTTAAGAAGAGAAGGAGCCTGTGTGTGTGTTTATGTAAGTGTGTATATGTGCTATTATGATGATATTATTATTTTATAATCATCACACTATACTGTGTCACCCAGATGAGGATTGGTTCCCTTTAGAGTCTGGTTCCTCTCATGGTTTCTTCCTCATATTGTCTCAGGCAGTTTTTCCTTACCGCCATCACATCTGGCTTGCTCATTAGGGATACATTTATAAATTTTAAATGCATGTACAGAGTTTATATAATTCTGTATACTGCTGTAAAGTTATTACAGGTGTTAGGTTTTTTTTTTCTTGTTCTTTTTCATTAATGATGGTAGAAAGTCTACAGAATGCATCATCATTGTGCTGCTTACAAATTATTATCAGATTGTACAGGTTCCATGGTCAAACCTCAACAGATTATATGCCTGACAAACAGATTTGGCACAAAGACAAATACAAAGGAATAAATGTACAGAACATACTTACAGGAAATGTAATAACATATTACATTTGTGACAACATTATTATGATTTTTTAGACATATTATATATCAGAACTACAGGTGCATCTCAATAAATTAGAATGTCGTGGAAAAGTTCATTTATTTCAGTATTTCAAATTATATTGTGAAACTCGTGTTTTAAATAAATTCAATGCACACAGACTGAAGTAGTTTAAGTCTTTGGTTCTTTTAATTGTGATGATTTTGGCTCACATTTAACAAAAACCCACCAATTCACTATCTCAACAAATTAGAATACTTCATAAGACCAATAAAAAAAATATTTTTAGTGAATTGTTGGCCTTCTGGAAAGTATGTTCATTTACTGTACATGTACTCAATACTTGGTAGGGGCTCCTTTTGCTTTAATTACTGCCTCAATTGGGCGTGGCATGGAGGTGATAAGTTTGTGGCACTGCTGAGGTGGTATGGAAGCCCAAGTTTCTTTGACAGTGGCCTTCAGCTCATCTGCATTTTTTGGTCTCCTGTTTCTCATTTTCCTCTTGACAATAGTATGGAGAGTTTGCTGGCCAGTCAAGCACACAACCAACACCAGCAGATGACATTGCACCCCAAATCATCACAGACTGTGGAAACGTAACACTGGACTTCAAGCAACTTGGGCTATGAGCTTCTCCACCCTTCCTCCAGACTCTAGGACCTTGGTTTCCAAATGAAATACAAAACTTGCTCTCATCTGAAAAGAGGACTTTGGACCACTGGGCAACAGTCCAGTTCTTCTTCTCCTTAGCCCAGGTAAGATGCCTCTGACATTGTCTGTGGTTCAGGAGTAGCTTAACAAGAGGAATACGACAACTGTAGCCAAATTCCTTGACACGTCTGTGTGTGGTGGCTCTTGATGCCTTGACACCAGCCTCAGTCCATTCCTTGTGAAGTTCACTCAAATTCTTGAATGGATTTTGCTTGACAATCCTCATAAGGCTGTGGTTCTCTCGGTTGGTTGTGCATCTTTTTCTTCCACACTTTTTCCTTCCACTCAACTTTCTGTTAACATGCTTGGATACAGCACTCTGTGAACAGCCAGCTTCTTTGGCAATGAATGTTTGTGGCTTACCCTCCTTGTGAAGGGTGTCAATGATTGTCTTCTGGACAACTGTCAGATCAGCAGTCTTCCCCATGATTGTGTAGCCTAGTGAACCAAACTGAGAGACCATTTTGAAGGCTCAGGAAACCTTTGCAGGTGTTTTGAGTTGATTAGCTGATTGGCATGTCACCATATTCTAATTTGTTGAGAATTTGTGAATTGGTGGGTTTTTGTTAAATGTGAGCCAAAATCATCACAATTAAAAGAACCAAAGACTTAAACTACTTCAGTCTGTGTGCATTGAATTTATTTAATACACAAGTTTCACAATTTGAGTTGAATTACTGAAATAAATGAACTTTTCCATGACATTCTAATTTATTGAGATGCACCTGTATATTATATACCAGTAAGATACTGCTAAGTGTTGGTTTTTCTTTTTAGTATCTGAAATATGTCTAGAACATTTATTAAATTTTTTAAAAGAAACCCCTCATCTTTACAAACAGTTTTAATTCCATTCCGGTACTGAGATTTTCCCTTTAATCCTCTCTGGAGTATTTAAGTCATCAACACTTGTGATAAAATCCTCAAGGTAGTCAATAAAACCGCAAATAAAAGAGTTTAATTAGTACAAAGACCTTGTCATTCACAATTTTGTGACATTCTCCAGCATAATTAACAGAAATACATACATGCACATATTTTATTGTGTATAGCCTAGAAATTAAACATTTTGTAACATTTACATCAAATATTTTTAATTGTCAGTTCCCACCCACTAAGTAATTTTGTCAATCACATGCAAGTAACAAATCTGCAAATGTTCTCTTTTCAAACTCACGCAAGTTCACAGAACATCTGAACATGGAGGAGATCTTGGAAGAAGAACACAAACTTCTGTCTTTTGTATACATGAAATCACAGACACCTGTATGCCGCACTGATTGATGTGGGATAGAGGAACACCATCCTTCCTACCAGAGAACATGGCAAATTGTGTTTTCTCATATGCTGATTCAGAGATGTTTATGAGTCTGGATTCAAACTTGCAAACATGAACATCATTGGGTCTGTTAAACTAAAACTGCTTTAAACAAAAATTGGCATCTTAGCAAAGGAAAAATCAACTATTGATTTTATTTCATAATATATTTACGTAAATATTAAAATTTTTTATTTCTTCTTCTTTTTCTAATTTATTTATTGCTTATTTCACAATAAAAAAGCTCATTGCTAGTGTCTTTTAAAGTTTAATTCAAACAGTTCTTTTTTTTATTCTATTGGCAGATCATTTTTGTGTGTTTCTACAATTCATCCAGGAATTTTTTGTGATTGTTACTACTAAAAAATGCTTGATTTTCCTGCAGCATTTTATAAAATTTGAGATGCAACTTGCAGAGAATTTGGTTTTTCACAAAAACTACCAGTGAAGACACATATGTATTACACTTTTTTATGAAAGCTGTACTCATGTTCAGCACATGGATTTAAGAGGGCTTTAGCTAAATGCATGCAGAATATCACATCATTTGCTTGATTTTGTGTAAATTTCTGTGACTGCAAAATCATGAAATCCTGTAGGGATTATTTCTAGAAATGTGCAAAATTAGTAAAATTATCTAATGACAGAGCAAGAATATTTCAAGTTTGAAATTAGTTTTTAAACATTTTGAGGAATAGGATTAATTCTCTTATATTTGGTTTATTGCAATCTTGCAATAGGGTAATACAAGTTATATTTTACTATGTTTAATATATTTAATTTTAATTTAATTTTCTAGGATGTCATTTATTGCAGTGAAATTCTTTTTTTTTAATATTCTGCAGACATTCTGAGACATTCTGAATTTTTATGAAGAAATTAACCATACACATCCTACATGGTACTGACAGAAGAGAATAACAGTTATGCATGTCATTTAAAATCATGTATAAAGGCTTTCTAGGATGTTGCCTAGAGATACTTTCCAGAAATATTTCAAACCCATGATTTCCATCATCCATCAAGAGACTGATGTGAGGTCTATTTGGCTATGCATGGTAGGGAGGTGGAGTAGGTACCAGCAGTATGCAAGTGTGCTGCTTACATGCCTGTAAACTGTCCTATGTTAGATGTATTATTTATTTGTGGATGGAGATATTTAATTAAAAATGACCAAATTCTTCATTAATAACAACATGACCTTAAGCTGAGACAGCCCTATTCACCATGACCCAGATCCTGAATAAAGATTGTCGATGCTTTATAAAGAATATTTGCTTAAATGATGCTACATGCAAATTATGGGGAGGAAATAATATTTCAGTGAGGTTTGTATGAGTGCTGTTTGTTTGTTGGAAGATTTATACTGAAGCTATACATGGGTGTAATTACAAATAATGTTGATTATAGGCAGAAACCTTCAATAATATATTATTATTGTAAAGCATCACCCTGAAGTTGTGAGTGTAAAGTATATTAAAAGAAAAACTTTTCAAAAGTAATTAAAACTGAAAAGGCAATACTTCCCACTGTGCCGCAGTGATACCAGGGCAAAGGCAGATAAATACAATAATGGATCCTGTTCACAGCCTCATTCAGCCTCATTGCCCCATAGCAGTGCTTAATTTATAAAATATGAGGTACAGGAACGTTCATGGGGAGGTGATCTGGCAAATTGACAAGGAGAGAAAGGCTCTGAGAATATAGATATACAATAGTACTTTAAGCACTTCATGTAATACAGTACACTATTACCCCTTATTGTAGTTTCTAGGATAAATGACTGTAAAAATGGACATCAAATTATATAATCATACACTATTTAACTGTAATATGCATTGCATCATGGGTCATATCTGTGATATCACTTACTTACTAGTTATGAATTAATCACAGTCTTCTTCCTCTTCTTCTTCTTCTTCTTTTTCTTTCGGCTTTTCGCGTCAGGGGTCGCCACAGAAAATCATCTCTCTCCACCTATCCCTATCTTCTACATCCTCAACACTTGGACCCACTAGCTTCATATCCTCATTTATTACATCCATATACCTCCTCTTTGGCCTTCCTCTTTGCCTCCTGCCTGGCAGTTCCATGTCCAACATTCTCCTACCAATATCCTCACTCTCCCACCTCTGAACATGTCCAAACCAATTTAATCTGGCCTCCCTAACTTTGTCCCCCAAATGTCCAACATGAACTGTCCCTCTAATGTATTCATTCCTAATCCTCTTGTCACTCCCAAAGATAACCTCAACATCTTCAGCTCTGCTACCTCTAGCTCTGACTCTTGTCTATTCCTCAGTGACACTGTCTCTAAACCATACAGCATGGCCGGTCTCACCACTGCCTTGTACTATGAATTGATCACAGTAATTAACTAAATAATAGGAGTGAGTAATTGTTAAAAGCAGGGAAACTCATGAAGTCTCTTCTATGTGTAACATGTAGCAATACCTACAACTCTTTAGTCATAAACTGAAGACCTTACACTTTAACACACTAATTCTGTCTGATGTCTTTTTGGGAAGAAATTGCTTTATTTTTACATCAGTTTGTCTCTGGTTTAGTATTAGTATTAGGCTTTTTCTCCGCCTTCATGTCAGTGTCGCCCGGCTTTAGCACGTTCTGATCAAATGCACCAAAGATCACCATAATGTAACAAGCACAGCGGCATCTTTGTCTGCACTCTGTTAGTTAGTTAGCACAAGCTAATAATGCTTCTTCAATCTCGAGTTAACTTTCCCCATATCAATAAGTTTAGCTAGGAAGTGACCATGCCAAATTCTGTGGATTGTTTTGTCTATTCATCTTTATACCAAAACAATTTTTTAAAATCTGAATTATTTGAATGAACTTTTTTTTTCATAAAATGAACAATTCATCATCAATAATATGGTTATATAATAGTGAGCCAATTTTATACTGTATAAACTGTATATATACTGTATTTTATACATTTATAGCTTGTACAATTTAATGTGTTTTACAGTCATATACTTCAGTCGTGAAATAGAGTAATTAGTAAATAACAGTAAATAGACATTGCTTATTGTAAGCAGGTTTTTACATGGAAACCATGATGTCAGTATGGTACTGTTAAAAAACCTGGTAAGGTCTAATTGCAGATTGTTGAAGGCTGTTTTATAGGGTTAATAAAGTAGGCATGATGATCATAGTACAATGACATATTACAGCCACATCATTTCAGTGATATTGTCAGAGAACTAGAGGTGCTAACAAAACTGAGTTATACAAAACTACATGACATATTTTAAACCATATAGCATAAATATAACAACACACTGTTAAGACTGATATGGATAAAATAAAAAAATAAAAAATAGTTTGCCAAATGATCCAAATTACTCCAGCAGTCCAGTAACTTACAGTCTCCTTCTCTGACAGATCAGTATTCTCTAGCATGTTCATTTGGCCCATGGCTTTTGCTTGAAATGTCAGGGTCTGTAGATATGATAGGTGCAAGTACATACATCATTCATTGTTAAAAATACAAAAAACAAACAAACAATTTATTAAAACAAGAACCATAATGTTTGTGAGAATCAAGAGAGTTTGTATAACACAAGATGCCATTCCCCCGTGTCATGTGGCATGGTCATGTGAGTGGCTGGTGCTGATGGGTAATGTAGTTCAGCACTAATTTTGGTATAACTGTGACATAAAAACAACGAAAAGACAAAAAAAAAAAAGGTGCTTTTAGAAAGCCAACACCAGTTCATCATGACCTTGCACAAATTACCCCGCACTATAGTAAGGATCGGGACCTTCTTAGTGTGTTTTTAAGAAATTCATTGCTGAGTAGTTACTTTGACATAGCTTGCAACATTGGAGCAACAGTTCTTCCTTTGCTCAAAAATATTCTAAACCTCACTGTTGCTCTGTCTACTAACAGTTATGTACAATTGCAGAATTATTTCATGAGAGAAACTAACATGATTGCAGATAATAATCTTACTTGTCTAATATAGATCATTTTTTTACTCAATAGAATAAACTGCTTACCTTTCATCTAATAAAAAAACATTGTCATATAAACTCATAAATAAATAATATTATACACAAGTTTGAGAGTATTAAGGAGTCTAACATATACTGCATGGAAGTGGTTAACACTGTAAAAATATACAGTCTGTAATCCCTAAACAGAACCATATGTTAAGAATTTGAAGGCTTGCATGCTGAAAAGGAACAATCTTTTTTTAGAATGCCTTTTCATGTATTTCTTGAGGACATTAATTGGAATAACTAATCACTAACACTATTTCTTCCAAGAAAATAGCTCAAAGTTATTAATTTATTGTGTGCTTATGAATAGAGCTGTGGTACTATCACAGAACAATGGTTTCTCAAAATGTCTGGATATAAATATGTGTGTCTGAACATAACCAATGTAAAAGTTTAAGTGTAAAAACATATTTCTCAGTTTGACTGAATAATTTTTTTGGAAATGATTTTATTCCATGCTGCCTTCATTACTGTGAATTGCAATATAATATAAATCCTCAATGTTACTCTTGGCTTAGCCAGCAAAATGTAAATAGAGGGAAAGGCAAGATTTACCATACAAAGTCAAGGGTGAAATCGTCCATATTCACGTTTAGTATAGAGATGAAATCCATTATGCTTTTCTATGAAAGTCAGTATTCAGTATTGCTTGGTTTAATATTATCATTGTCTTCTCTATAAGGAAGGTGACTCTGACCCCAAACCATATATATAGCCCTCACCGAAGTAAAACTGTCTTTGAATTTGTTGTAAATCTTTCTGAATGATCCAAAACACTGCAGTTTCACCAGAAGTAAGATGACTGCAGAATCAGGATAATAAAAGCTAGGGTTTAGTCAAAGAGATGTTTATTGTGAAATTTGTGCTAAAGTTTGTTTCAAATTTGCACACAGAGTCAGCTTGGGTACTATATCAACATAACTTGGACTCACAACAATATGATATATGCATTCAAAAGACACATGTGAGACTGTATAGATAATACCCAAGGCTAGGACAAGGGAAGAAGTATAAAAAACAAGAACAAGGGCAAAAACATTGTGACCTAGAAAGCAGATAAATGCATATGTGAATGCTGAAAACACATTAAATTAGTTTTAAATGATTCAGTCATCACATAATCATTGAAAAATAAGAAATAAACCCATACATTTAATGTTAAAAGTATAGTATTTCAAGCTTATCTGCTTATACATACAGTATATCACTACATATAGAGTATAATGAGAAAACTATGTTATTAAAGAGGAAAAATTATTTTTGCACATTTTGAATAGCATGCCTTCAGAGTTCATTCATAATGCAACAAACATTTCAAATGAATAAACAGTATAAAATAGTTTCACTGTTGATTCTTTCATATTTTGTCAGTGATTATAACATTTTGAAGGATGTAAATTGTAATTTTTTAATTATTTTTAAATTTTGTCCAGTATTTTTCTGTAGAGGTCAGTACTAGATTAGCTCAGATTTCATAACACTTGCTAATGTACTGTTTGAATAATGTATGAATAAATGAATGAATAAGGTGCCCCATTCCTCAAGAGGATCTTTAAATCTAGTTCATGTCCCAAGAGAATTGCAATAGCCTGTGTGTGTGACATCCAAAGGGTCACTATTTATACAGTCAGCGACAAACAGCATGTGTAAGCTCCTCCAAAGCAATGCTGAAATGAAATGTAGAATAAAATGTAAACTGGTTTCCTCTGTAAAAAAGAAAAGTAGTGGTGGACCACAATGCATTCATGGTGTAGCATCAGTGCTGCATTGTCACACTATGGATACTGAGATGGACACGAGTGCATTAAGCAACTGAATAATCTGAAGGTAAACACTGAATAAACTGAAGGCAGAGTTACAAAATTTGAGAGTGAATCAAAGTAAAAAAAAAAAAAAAAAAAAAAAGCAAGGGGTCTGATAATTGGTAAAAAGTACAACATATAGCAGAGACCAGAATACAAAAACAGGAAGTCAAAAAACAGGATAGCAATCAGCAGACAAAGGACTTTTTTAAGTTCAGATAATGCACACAGAGCGCTACTTTGTACTGATTGAATGTTCAGGGTCTGTTTATACAGTTTGAATGTAATGAGATACAGGTATGTGTGTGTGTGTGTGTGTGTGTGTGTGTGTGTGTGTGTGTGTGTGTGTGTGTGTGTGTGTGAGTGAGATTAACAGCCAGTGCTCACTAGTGCCGACTAAACAATGACCCCAACTTCCTAATGAATTTTACTGTGATGTATATAAAACAAATAAAAGCTTCTTCTTCTTCTTCTTCTTCTACTTCTTCTTCTTCTTCTACTTCTTCTTCTTCTTCTAATCCATTAACGTCTTCAAAAATAGATAACGCTCCACTTCTTCCATGAACATTTAACTAAGCCCTAACTTGCCCCACTACAAAAAAAACAAAAACAAAACCCTGTACTTACACCTTTTAACTCTTCGTACTTTACTCCTCTATCACTCAATTTAAAATCTTGGGGCATTGGTGGCTCAGTGGTAGGTTTCTCGCCTCTCATGCGGAAGGCCCGGGTTCGAGTCCCAGCCACTGGATGCAGTGCCGGTCCCAAGCCCGGAAAAATGGGAGGGTTGCGTTAGGAAGGGCATCCGACGTAAAACATTTGCCAAGTTGTTGTGCGGACCAGTCGGTCCACTGTGGCGACCCCGAACAGGGAGCAGCCGAAAGCAACTTCTATGGTAGCACTTGTATTTCCTCATTTGTAACTCGTTTGGATAAAAGAATAAAAATAAATGCAAAATGATTAAAACTCAGAAAATTGTGCACATGCCAGTGTATTATACTGAGGATTAGAGTCTGTAATGGCCTTGTTTGTATGCTGTGGGGTTTTCTGGAATTTCAATGTTCAATAGACTTAGTTAACCCTTTGGTGTTTTTTGGATTTTTATTTCAGTTATAGTATACAGTTTTTCAGCATATTAAAGGAAAAAGTCTACTTACTACTTATATTCAGCACAAACTGTGCTACAATAATATGCAAGCGGCATGCATTTGCTTATGTTGTGAAAACCATCCTGTTAATTAATTCGTGTTAAATAATATGTTGATTTAACTTTTGTCTCACCCTTCAGAAAGGCTGTATGTGAGGAAGTGTTACTGATCATGAATATTGATGTCTTTCACACCTGGGGAGATAATAACCCACTCCCTAATGGGTCTATCATAGTGCTAGTTGCTGTTAATATTAGTAGCATTGATTAAACACATACATACATACATACATACATACATATAATAACAATAATAATAATAATAATAATAATAATAATAATAATAATAATAATAATAATAATAGTAATAATAATCAGAAGAAGAACATTTGTGTGGAAATATCCAAAAAGTTTGAAAAGAAAATTTCAATTTTCATCAGTTCATTCATTCATTGGTTTTACAAATGGCAAGTATGAGCAGACCACATCAGTCTAGACCGTAAACAATTTGCACCAAACTGTCCTCACAAGATGGACTGACCTGCTTTCACCCATGAGTCCTACCTCAAATACTGCCTGCGTGTTTGTGGCTTTACAACAGTGGCATGGCACAAAGGGAATACTGCAGCAACTCTCCTTTCCACTTGCTGTCAGTAGGAATACCCTAGAGTAGGCACTTGCCTATTTATTTAAGCAGCATCAATATTTCATTTGCGTACGTGTTGCTGGAGATCACACAAGGGACCCTCTGCTGAATATGCAAGGCTCTAATAAATATTTCAAGCACTCCATTTTGCCAACACTAGCACCAGCCTGCCGAGTGCCTGCAAGCTGATCTGTGCAAGAATTAAACATGTTTGCTTGCAGTATTTATTCTGTTAAAAAGCAGACAGGACACTGAATGGGTGTGAGATAGCAGCATGCCAGAGGGCTGAATCAGGTTTTTACGCGCTGTCTTTGAAATAATGTTGATATTATTAAGAACCCAGCCACTCCCGAACCCGCAAACACACACACACATGCACGCACACACACACACACACACACACACACACACACACACACACACACACACACACACACACACACACACTAAGACACATTGTAATATTCAGTCCTATTATCTCAGTCAGTGTGCATGTAAACTTCATGCACAATATCTCCATCATCATCCCTTCAGCACATATACTACAGCAGCCATATAGCAACCCTAGAATTCAATATTGCAATACTTAGTTTTTAAGTATTGACATGGGCTGTAGATTTGTTTGAACCTCGGGGTTGAAGTGTGAATGAGTATATTTCCTGCTTTTTTTTTTTAATTAAATAATAAAAAAACCCTGCAAATGACGCAAAACGCAAAAGACGTGACGCAAAGTCTAGTGGGAACAACCTTGTTGTTGTTGATATAGGAAACTGTTAAAATAATATTTGTATTACTTTTAACTAAATAAGTTTTAGTAGTTTTTATCTGATTTATTATGATAAACTCATACTCAATAATAATAATAATAATAATAATAATAATAATAATATTTCTACATATGTTTCAGCTGAATGGTATAAATATTTGTTCTGATTATTGGGGGGTTACCTATTCCCACTCACCCTGAGCATCTTCACTGAAACAAAAAGATGTCCCATGTTACAACTGTAACTGAAAAGCCAAACATTTGTAACATTTCTTGTGACAATTGCCCACCACCCCAAAAACTCACTCAAATATTGAAGATATTATGAAGAAATAATCAGTGTGAAACCATCACACATTGATTACTCTGTGTAATATGGAAAATATTACCTCACAACAATAAGACTGCTGGATGTCCAAAACTGTTTTCTGGAGGACTGCCTGAAAAATCACCCATTTTAAGATACATTGTCATGATTTATGTAGATTAATGATGTAGACCTCTTTGTTTTGTTTTCATTGTTCAACATTTCTTTCTTTTTATTTTAAATAAATGAGCTCTGCATCAACCATGAGAGTTCATCCATACAAGCATGAACAATAGTGGCTGCATATATTTTCTGTCTCAGTGCTGCCAGCTTATGCTACTCTTAACAGTCAGAGATACCTTTGAATTAAGGTGCAGTTTAAAAAATTGCTCCACAGAATTAAAAAGCACCATATATATCATATCATATTAATTTGCACAATGAAATAAACTCTGAAAACTATACTAAACACTAATACAGAGATTTCAGTTTTTAGAAATTTTAGAAATTTAGAAAAATAATACTGGTTCCATTTTTTAAGTTATTAACAGGTATCTGTTTTTTTTACAGGTAAGTTTAGTGAGAGTGAATGAATCTTGCTCATTTTTTTCTGTTTAGTTGAACAAGTCAAGCTTTGTATATGAGTGTAATGAAATCACATAAACTTACCCACAACTGTTCAGTGCTGTGAAGAGAGAGTATTCCATCCCTCCCACTCAGAAAGCATGGTCAACTTTTGTATAGGTGCATCTCAATAAATTAGAATGTCGTGGAAAAAATCATTTATTTCAGTAATTCAACTCAAATTGTGAAATTGATCTCAACAAATTAGAATACTTCATAAGACAAATAAAAAAAACATTTTTAGTGAATTGCTGGCCTTCTAGAAAGTATGTTCATTTACTGTACATGTACTCAATACTTGGTAGGGGCTCCTTTTGCTTTAATTACTGCCTCAATTTGGTGTGGCATGGAGGTGATCAGTTTGTGGCACTGCTGAGGTGGTATGGAAGCTACTTTTACTTACACCTTTATTGTTTTTGAAAAATAATTTAATAGCTCAAGGTCTGCCATAATTTCAGCACCACATTGACCCTTGTCTATGGAATAGCGGGTCAAGATTAAAGATTTTATTTGCCACAATCACAGTTATCAAGTATACAACTTGGTATGTTGAATGGAAACCCATCCTACTCCATCTCCTTAAACTGTGCATATCAATAAATTAAATACAAGAACTAAGTTAAAAATAACTGAACTCATCTGGTCCAGCCTGATGGATATTAGGCATGTCATGGAAGACATGGAAGTCAGTAACACCAGTAACTAGTCTGAACCATAGTCTGTTCCATCCCGCTGTTGACCATGTACTGTATTTCTTCAGGAGCAAAATGGGTAAGGACTCATGTGTCAGCCAAATGGAGCATATCATCAGGAATTCTGAACATGTTCACCAAAGATTTGCACAGGTTCACCTGAACTGGACAGTTGAAGATTGGAAAAACATCACCTGGTCTAATTCCAATCTTCTGCTGCCAAGTTTCAGTGAGATTGTTCCAAGTGTAGTATTCTGCCATTGTAGACCAATCTACCTCAAGCTCAATCCAGCTCAGAGTATGACATGTGGATTCTGAGCTGCTTTTCAGCTATCATGGTTATAAAAAGTGATTATTTGACTTTCTGAAGCCTTCCGATTATCTTGAACCAGTCTAGCTACTCTTATCTGATCTCTCTCATCAACTAGAGGTTTAAATCCACAGAACTGTCTCTCACTGTTTTTTTTTTTTTTGCACCATGCTGTCTCTACCCAAGATATGAGTGTGCATAAAAATCCCTGTAAATTGATCTTGCTGAGCTGTAAATCTCTCTCACCAACATCTGCTTGTACTACATGATGAGTACAAAATCATTACTTCAAACGTTATTCATATAAATACTATCTTAAAAATAAATATATACAGATATTTCTGACTACTGGCTACTGAACACACTGAGTATATTATATGTTTACAGCTCATCATTTCCAGTTTTATGTTTCTCTGATAGTGTATGCACTGCCTTATATTTAAGCATCTTCAGTCATAATGCCGCATGAATAAAGGTCGAAGTCCACCCTCCTTCCTTGTCTACCTCACACTCTGTGAAGTCTTAAAAATCAGAGTGTATATCCTGTAAAGTGTATATCCTCAAATCATACAGAAAGACACCATAGTTTTGCATATTTTTGGTCCCTTCAGAGAAACTGGGAGTGGATAATAACTGTAGCCTCAAGAACTACAGTATACTGCATACTGTATAGCAGAACCTGTCAGAAAATTCACCAGCTAGTGAAGATGAACATAATTTCTAAAATAATTGTAAGTGATCATACAGTAGGGCTGATCAGGGCTCTATACACAGTACAGAGCTTAAACGATAAGAGCTTAGCAATAATCTCTCACAGCACTAAGATCACAGCTTACATTATGTGTGAATTCGCTGTCTCTGTGGATCAGCTAGTCAGTTAATATTAGCACATTACTCTTACAGGTTTTACAGGGTAACTAGCGACTGCTCGTCTGGAGGGATGAATAGCTTTCCTGATTCAGATACAATTTCTCTACTTTTTCTCTATTCATGCAACAAATTACCTGCCATGAAAGTGTTGGTGCATAATATTGCAGATGTTTAGAACTAAATGTTGTGATTTTAAGTTGTCAGGTTTTTTTTTTTTTTACTTCTGACAGATTTTCTATAATCCCAATAGATGAATCAAGGACAGAAATGAATGGAATCTCAAATAATAAGTACAAAAGAGGATAAAAACAATGTCCCTCCTTCTCCAAAAACACACCAGATAAAATATGATTTGAACACTCTTTACATAACCCCCTAGGCACATAAAAACCACAAAAAATTACTCAAGAAATTAGATAAATTTAAGATTAGTTCATGAGAGGTGTACAGACTGTTTTCAGCTCTTATGAAGATAGTCAAGGAAAGAGACCAGATCCTGTTCTAATTTATTGCAATCTTAAAAAAACCTAATCCTTTTCTAGCTTCATGTAGGCAATCATCTCAGCCAGCCATTTCTGAAAGCTAGGTGGTGAAGTGGACGTCCTTTCCATAAAAATCCCCGTTAGCCAACACCATTCCAAACGTAACCAACAACTATTGAAAATGTTGCAATGCTGATGTAAATTCCGAGCATCCAAATAGAGCTAACTGAACAAGTGTCAAACATGTATTATAGTGTGTGTACATCAGAATATTACTTTTATATTTCTAATGTAATTAGCAATCACCCCCTTAGCATTATATATTGTAAGTTCTAAGTATTCTTTTGAGTAATTTAAGCATCTTCTGTCATAAAGCTACATGACAGAAGACACACACACACACACACACACACACACACTTATCTAACCCCATTAAAATATGTACAGGTGATTAATATAAAGGTTAAACTGATAAGTAAGAATCTGTTCCTTTTAAATGTTACACACATCTTTTGCAGCTTGCTCAATATGTACGTATAAGCATATTTACTACACCTGTTAAGTTATGAAATATTTTTTAAATATTGCATGAAATATTTTTAATGCAATGAGTAATCTTCCAACTTAGCCTTATACACTGTAAGCACTAAGTACTAAATCCTATATACTATTAAACTGAAATTCATCATTAATATCAGAATTGCATTATCCAGGAGGATGGGTTCCTTTTCAGAGTCTGCCTTATCTCAAGGTTTCTTTCTCACAGCCAAAAGGATTTATTCTGCTGCTGTCAGCTCTGCTTTGCTCAGCTTTTAGTTGTTGTATACTGCTGTTTTTAAAAGCAGTATACAAATAAAATAAACTGTGTCAAACATCTTAATGAAATAGGCTCTCTGCCCATTTCCTGTTGGCCTCCAGTTACCTCTTTTAACTCCAATTAACTTTTTTATATTATTTATTCATTTATTTGGACTGCCTTTGGTTGGCAAAGCAATTCAACATACATTCCAAAAAAGCATGAAAACCTGTTCTTAAAAAGCCAACTGCACACTATAAAATCATTTTCCAAGGACACATTTACAAATTTGTGTAATTTTTTACTGAAAAACAATAGTGGATATAAACATGTATGCTATAAGTTTAAACTTTGTATTTTTTACTACTTCACTTATTCATCAGTAGTTTATCCAAGAAACCTCTTAATATTTTGCTCTACAATCTGATTTAGAAGAAGGCGATAAAGTTTCGGCCCTAAACATGTTTATGTATTTACTTAATCACTTACTTTAACAGGGAGAAAACAGATTGGAATCACAGTATGCTCATTAATCCTTGTCATGTGCATGTAGCACACAGTGAGTAGCTGCACTGATTCAAAGTAAGCAACAAACTATTTTTAGATAAAAACTTTTTTCCTTTGTATCAGGGCAGATAAAGCATGCTCACTAATTATCTGCACTTTCATTCACTTATTTCACAAAGACACTATTGAATTTATTATCCTTTGCAATGATAACAATGATAACAGTGGATGCTATAATGCTCTAATGCTATAATATTTGATGAGGTGGGTGAACAAACTGATCCAGAAAATGATGGCTATTACTCTAGATATCATTTTTAAATGTTTATAAATGTTCTTGGTGCTTTCTTATAAACATTCCTAATCCGCGCACTCATCCTTGCTGAGTCTTAAAATGGCCTGCAAAATTATGTATTTAACAGAATATTACATTGTAGGGAAAAAATATATAAAAACTTTGGAATCAAAGGGTTCTATTTGGCTTTCTTTTCGCAAATATTTGTTTATTTTCTAAATATATTACATACACAAAACTGAATATATGTTGTGTTAATATAAGTTTTAATATAAGTAAAATATGTTCATAAAAGCTTTGGTAACTATGTATTATTCAAGTATACATGTTATAACTGCTTTGCTATCCGTTCATCTTTGTTATTATAAAGTTCTATTTACTATATTCTTTATTCTATCTATATCTACACTGTCTGTAAAATGTATACATACTTGTCAACATAAGACATATGAAAGTTCCTGCTGTTAATTTCTTGATAATTGGATTTATGAAGCATTTTTGTTTAAATTTCTATGGTTTAAAGGCATGACTTATTCCTCTTTCTCAATGGTTCTGAGCACACAGGAATCTCTGTTAAACATTTTATTTTACATTTGAACAGATTTTACCTTTGTACTTTGCAATAAAAAAAAAACAGCAAGCTATCAGAAAATGGTCTAAATTACTTAAATTTAGGTCATAATATTATGGCTTAATATATTAAAGCCACAGAAATGTTAGAAATGTACAATTACAAGTCTCAAACCATTTTTATAGACACGCAACAAATGTCTTTACTCTTATGTTTGATGAAATAGAGCAATCTCTAATCCTGTATGTACAGGGGTGTAGTGGAGGATAAATCCATGTAAATGCCATTTACATTAATATTTGAATATAAACTAATATTTACTCATCATTTAATGATTATTTGCTCAGTTGCGATTGTCAGAATCATATTCAGCTCCTTGTTTACATGCTGTGCAGGCTAACAAATTAAAATAAAAAAAAAACAAAAAAAAAACCTATTGTCTCTAAGAATTTTATTATGAGTGTTTTATCCCATACTTATACACAGTGTAATACGTGTATGTGTGTGTAGCATATTACATTTTTGACTCTATTATTTTATTATACATTTACATATTATACATAAAGATAAAAATAATACACACATTCATATTAGTACTTTAGATCCCTTTGTTTGTTTTTTTTTTATCTTTTTTTATCTTTTACTAGTTCTACCACTGGTACACATTATAAAATCTCAGCTTCACTGAAAGCTCAATGCAAAGGAAATTGGTTATCTTTGCCCTTGGATCTTAACTGCAGCTGGCAGAACAAAATCCAAGAAATACAAGGAATAAAATTTATTGTGACAGAAATTTTTTCTATTTTCCAAATAGGAGCAAATATGTAAATTAATATCAGTGCTAAAGCAATTCCTATATGCAGACCATATGTTCAGCAGTGGTGCTTATTTTCCTCACATGTAAGCATCCATCAATAGTAAATTTAAGCTCCCAGCAGAGCCCAGCTCTTTCTGCACAGTTTATGGGAGGAAAATGAACAGACGAGTAGATGGATGAATAGAGAGAAAAAGAGAGAGAGAGGTAGAGAGAGAGTCCTTCAAGCAGGTGGAACGAGAGTCCTCAGCAATAACAATGCAATCAATCAGATCTCGCTCCCATCAGGCTCAGCGTCTGCATGACTTCTATGCTCCTCCCTACCTCCTCTATGTTCGCTAGCTCACTGTGGGGAGAGGAAAATGCATATGAGTGTTAAGACATGAGCCATTCATCTTCAGTGAAATATTGCAGAGAATGTAAATTTGTATTTCATCAAGGCCCATGGAAAGCTTTTTAAGAATGTATCAGAATGCTTTACAGGTCATAGTGTTGATGTGCAAAAAAATTCTATCTCACATTTGGTTTTGATGTAGAGAAATAGTGTTGGATTGAAAGCCACAGTACAGTAATTCAGACCCAGGGGTCAGCTAGGGATGTTTTAAATGACAACATATGTAATGCAAATGACAAGCAGGCATTTTAGGTTTTGTAGAATTTAGAAAAATCTGATACCCTCACCTTGCACAATAATCTTTACAAACTTTATACTTGGTTTGTACCAGTTTAGGCACATTTTTTGCTTGTGCAACCCTGTTGTCTAAGACAGCTGTCCCCACAGAGAGCTCCCCTTTTTCTGTTCTGGTGTTCAATTCAGCATTCACCATGTGCAAAATATTCTCATATGAGCAAAAGCCAATAGTGTTCACTCTTAATAGAGCTGTGGGACTATCTGTTTTAGTTTAATTAAGCTCGCTAACTGGTAAGGTCCTTCTGTGCTAATCAGCAGGGTGTGAAGGTCTTTCCCTTGGCACAGTGTTCATGCATGGGAGACCTTGTGTTGAGCTACATAGCCTCTAGCATGCTAACGGCATGGAGCCGTCATTTTTTTGCTTGTTATGCCGCCTACATGATCCCAACGGTCAAGCAGAAGATGAGCTTCATTCCAACCTAATTTACTAACTGCTGAGGCAAGGGAAGGATTCTCATATCTGCAAAAGAGATGCCTTATCATGCATAACAAGATACAGAACAAGTTTATATACACCATGCACTGCTTTTCCAGACACATATTAAGCCTTTTTAAGTGAGCACAGCATATTTAACTGCAAACAATAAAAATGTTAGTTTCTATACATTAGTAATAAACCACAAGCTGAATTTGTCATTAAATTAAATTTCGCCAGTGACTTATCTTCTCTACAATATCCTACAAATAGATTAATTTAGTAAGAAGCTGCATTTAGTAAGAAGGATGCACACAGAGAGTCATTCCTTTGTCCCTGTCTTTTAAAGATTGCTTGCTTAGTATTCAGTAGTAGTATGCTCTCACTATGTGAAGCATCTGTAAAGGGAAAGAAGCTGGAGTCTCTCTACTATTCTGTAAGCATGTAGAGAGCAGCTTATTTCGAGGGAAAAAAAAACTTAACAAAAGTTGAGCTCCAGTCGACCCTCACAGCAGAACAGTACAGAGCACAGGGACCTCATTACGATCCAGACTTTTGGATCATCACTAAGAACTTGTTTAGTCATATATTTTTATCGTTTACTCTCAGTCCCTTAACTGTAACTCCTTTTTCCATCTCTCTCTCTCTCTCTCTCTCTCTCTCTCTCTCTCTCTCTCTCTCTCTCACACTCTCTCTCTCTCTCTCTCTCTCTCTCACACAGACACACACACACACACACACACACACACACACAGCCCTTCATCTTTTCCTCTTTTATCTGCAACTAGACAGCCACTATCACACTCTAAGTACATGAGGACCACAACATGACAACAAAGCACACTGACATTAACTTGGATAAATGCACACACACAGTCAAAAGATTTAGAAAACAAATACTCCCGTGACACAGCAAGCTCAGTAAAAACTGCTGCCACAGAAAATGATAAAGTTGTACCTAAACTATGTTACAAAGCTTTTACTAAGTACATTTTATCATAGTCATATAGCAATAGTTAACTGCCCATTATAGGCGTTCAAGTATGTCTATGATCAATTTTAGCATGGTAGGATGCATGTTTTATGAGAACAGCAGGTGGCCTTAAGGTGTGTAATGATATTGTTTCTCTCATCTGTACACGCATACGCTTCAATAAGATCTGCCTACACTGTACTCTCTAGTGAGTTGCTATCTAGATTGGCTCAGACAGTCTTTAGGGCAAGAATCGTTTTAAAAACTCAAGTGTATAATAATGTGTAGAATATGCATCAAGAGAAGAATAACTTAGAGATTTTTGTTTCAAAGGCTTAATGTCTTACTGTAAGCTATAAATGTTCCCACCAAGCATAAGACTACATTGAAGAAACTGGAGGGAAAAAAGATTAAAAAAAAACAAAAAAACACACAACAGTCTTCTCTGACTTCATGTCATATAATGCATATATTATGAAGGGAATTAAACGAGTCGTTAGAAGGCGAGTTTATGTGAGGAAGGAACAACCTTTAATGAGTGTCGAACTTAAATGTTTTACTCAAGCATAAAAGTATAGCATGCTACTCAGTGTAGCAAAAGACTTAAAGCTTTCTCCTAAAATGTGACTAAAAAACACCCACTCTATTGGAAAAATCTGCAACTAAAGCAAATACAAAAAGCTAAAGTATTTATGGTCCAACTTCAGTGACTGCTTTTAAACACAAAAAGGAGTATTTCATACAATACATTTCATATACAATATTGATTACCCTTGGGATATAGACTTTAAAAAAATCAGAACTAGAATATGTGCATATTTGCTGATAGATTCATAACTTGAACCTGAGAAATGCATTCATGCACTGAAATGCTGTCATTTTGGAATTTCCTGCAATGTATTAAGAATGGGAAATGCCTAGTGAAGGTCTATAATGTTTTTTTATTTATTTTTTTTTAATATGCTTCTGTGCCTACTGAGTGCTTGTGCATTCCAGTGGAGTAGAGTCAGGTCAGCCTGTTCTTCATTAAGTACAAAAAGAGGCAAAGGTTCTTTGCTCTTCCCCTCAACCAAGGAAAGTTACTTTTCCTTTGCTTTTACAGTCCAATAATTTTGCAACTGTTTTGCGATATACACACATGCAGCAATTTCCGAAATCTTTCATTTTCAATGAGAGCTGATTTCTGGCGACATGAGCCCAGAATAAATGTTGGCATGTCCTAGGCCACGACAAAGTTGAGAAAAGTACATTTTATGCAAATATGTGTTAGAGCAGCGACTACCAATGGCAGTCAAGACAGTAGAGCACACATATTCATCTCATAGTATACAATGCATATACTATAAACACTGTTGAATTTTATATACAAATGCCAGAATGTTGAATTTTAGCGGTAAGAAACTGATTTGTTGTTAGGTATAATCATAATTGCACCACCAACTAGTGATACATGTTATTATTATGGCAACTTTAGGAACCCTTACTGGCGAGTTCGTAGTACAGCAATTGGAGACTTGCAGCAATAAAACTGTGCATGTACGGGCATACAATTGAGATGCAGAGGAGACAAGATGTAGGTTATCCCTGAATCATAGTAAGGGTTCATAATCACAGCCAAATCCATAATATTTTTTTTAAATGGATAGGGTGAGAATTCCATAGCGATAATAAACACACACATGTGAGACACAAGTGAGAATATTGGTAGTGGTAATCAGGTACTGTGGTTGAGGTGGAGCTGGAGAGGAACTGAGGAAAACTAAAGGGGGAAAAAGGTTAATGGGAAGTTTTCATGGCAGCATTATAATATCACTTGGCTCAGAGCGAGAGTAAAATACTTTCATAAAAGTTGTGCCTCTTTTTTTCTTCACACACAACTGGTGCTAAACCCCTTTAATGACAGAGACTGAGTCATGCCCACTGTGATGCTTGTGCTTTCTATTTATGAGTGTTTCATCCTAATGACTACTACAGAAGTGGAAAGACTTTGTTTAATGTGCTATAAATTTTTATAGCCAGCCTGCAGGAATTGCTTGGTGTATTCATAAAATTTTCAATGCACAAAAATGATTCAAATGATTCATTTTGCAAACCTCTCAATGTGTCAAGCCTTTGGGGGTAAAAAAAATCAAACCTCTACCACTCTATGGTGCCCATATAAACCTTAAAGTCATAATTCCACATTATAAACTCTAGACTAAATGAAATAAATGAATATTTTTTGGGGAAAAATAGCTCTTCTGTTTATAAAGCTCATGAAAATACATCCACTGGTTCCAGGAGAAATAAGGCTTTCCAGTTGTATAGAGACTGAGCTCATTGGCTTGTGTAATCCTACACAGAGACAAAGGGGTTGTGTTCAGTGCTTCAGTGACGGCTGGCTTGCCATAAGCTCCTTGTAAGTACAATTTCAGGATAAAACAGGAGAATTTCGTCAAGCACTTGAAACGAGAGTTTTTGCTGTCATTACAAGGCCTGAGTAGGGCTGTGGATTACTCTGCTCCACTGGGTAAATAACAGAACTGTGAAATATCCCTGATTGGGTTTGCATAATGGCAGGTTCATATCTAGTACCCAAAAAGGTTGAAAGCTGGGACACGGTAGTAATCTCAACAGAGTGGGCTTGTGGTTTTCTGCACTGGGTCTGATTGAAGTCATTTGGAGGAGAAATTAAGTCTTGGGGAAAGGTTTTTCTCAGAATTTTAGAGTACGATTTCTATTTGTGCCTGAAGAAGATCATTGAGAAATAACAATAAGGTGCATGCCAAGTTACATATTTGCTTCTTATTCATATATATTACTCATATTTACATATTTATTATTCTACACCATTTTGTAGTATAAATAGTGTGAGTAGTGTGTTCCAACAAAATGAAGTGTACTTCAAGTATCTGGATGATGGACTTATCAAACCAAAAAATTTAGGGTGGAATGTTGGATACTTCATGCATTCAATACCCACAGCTTTGCTTATGTAGGAGAAAAGGTGCAGGGCTACCAGGAAAGGGCCGGGGCTACCAGGCTCTGACACTGAATGAGAAAAAGTTTTCAAGATGACTGACGACACTCCAGTGGACAGGACATCTTACAAATGTCTTTTAATTTAGTCCATGTTGTGTGATTTATTTTTCATCATTTTAAAAATTCACCGTATTTTGCTAAAGCTAGCGGCATCACATTAAGTGAGTTGGAGGTCATTTGTCATCAACTAGGAAATGACTTATACTTCCGCTTAATAAAAAAAAAGTGCTTCATCTGAGATGATTCTTTTCTTTTAAAATTTATTCACTAGACTGAAGAGTACATAGTGCATAGTGTAAGTGCATAGTGTATAGTTCATCATTTGAGATACAGCTATAGACTTCAATAGCAAGTATTGGTATACACAAGTGACAATTAAAAAGAACTATATGTCTGCATTGCTCTGATAGTACTGATGGCCTATTAAAAGTTTTGTTTTTAAATATTTTAATTAACCTGATGATAAAATATTAGAAACTTGCACTGCTGTTGTAATTAATTATCACCATTTTGTGTCACTAGATTTGTGATATTGGGTCATATTATACATTTGCAGAATGCATCGCCTATAATACCCCACTATCACTAACTGGAACAGGGCACTTTTGATCAGACTCTGATATACAGTGTTTCCTTATTTGCTCCACTGCTGCTGGCAGGAATAGGAGTTTCTAGAGCTGAACTCAGCATGGATAAAAAACAAGCACCTGCTACTCTTAATTAATCCCTCAATGATGACCATTTAGCATGGTTTAACTGACAAAATTTATGCCCTAATGCATCTTCATTATTCTGGCATTGCTTTTACTTTTGAGCAAGAATAGTGGCTTTACTCTTTGATAATTCTTAACATTAAAATCTCTTATACCATAAGTCAGCTTTACTGTGATGGTTTGGTATTTGATTAGCCGTGTGGGCTTATATAACAGATCCTGCAGATTTTGTTGATGATTTAAAAGCTTTTTTGCATAACAGAGATTAGCTGCCTTATCAGTGGGTTAAGTGATTGCATTGTGGATATTGCTCCTGCCTTTGTTTAAGAGGATTATTAGGCCTTTATTTTGATGGTTAAAAGCTTATTGATCACTGTTGCTTATAGTACTAAATCAGAACAGTTCACCATATCTTGCAGCAAAATCAGCTGAAAAAGTGCTGAATTAACAAGCAGTGTCCAAATATAACAGTTAATTTAGTTAATTCAACACTGAAGAATTTGCTGGGTTGGCAGACTTTACATATAACTTGCCAGGCTGGATATAACTTGCCAATTATTGCACCAGTGAATAGCTACATAAATAAAAATTAATTGTTATTAATTATATGAAAAATATAATGTTTTCAAGGCACGGTGGCTTAGTGGTTAGCACGTTTGCCTCACACCTCCAGGGTTGGGGGTTCGATTCCTGCCTCTGCCGTGTGTGTGGAGTTTACATGTTCTCCCCGTGCCTCAGGGGTTTCCTCCCCCAGTCCAAAGACATGCATTGTAGGTTGATTGGCATCTCTAAGTTGTCTGGATTGCGTGAGTGAATGAGAGTGTGTGTGCCCTGCGATGGGTTGGCACTCCGTCCAGGGTGTATCCTGCCTTGATGCCCAATGACGCCTGAGATAGGTACAGGCTCCCCGTGACCCGAGTATAGTTCGGATAAGCGGTAGACAATGAATGAATGTTTTCAAGGTAGTGTGTATATGTGTTGGTAATTCTGTTGTTTCCAAAGAACAAAGACAAAGCTCCTCTAAAGTCTTTCAAGCATATTTGTACAATATAGGTTAGGATAATCAGGACAGCTGCAAAGACCTTAAATGAACTGCACGAAACCACACAATTTAAAAGCAATGGTTCTATATAGAACTTTAAATTACTTGCTTTATATATGGAGACTCAAAATGGTTCTTTATATAGAACCACATTGAAGGATTCATCAAAAAAGAATCCAGTGGGGTTATTTGATTCCAAGTTTGATTATGGTTCTTTTTAGAATAATTTAGGGTTATTATTATTATTATTATCATTATTATTATTATTATTATTATTATTATTATTATTATTATTATTATTATTATTATTATTATTACAGAAAATACAGCAAATTCAAACATTGTATAAATATAATTAACCAAAAACAGCAACATTGTGTTATTGAACAATAAACCTCCTACAGATGAAGTGCTTCTAACATTTCAGTTTTCATTCTTTTGCAAATTTAATAAACTATTTGATCTTTTCTAAAATATGTAATTCATAAACATGTCATTTCAAATCATCTCACAGCATTATCTACATACACAGTAATATCAGATCTATTTCAATATAAAAGGTTAATTGCTTTCCAAGAGTTCTACACAGAAGCATTTGTTTTCAGGGAAAATGTTCTTTTGGGGGGGCACGGTGGCTTAGTGGTTAGCATGTTTGCCTCACACCTCCAGGGTTGGGGGTTCGATTCCCACCTCCACCATGTGTGTGTGGAGTTTGCATGTTCTCCCTGTGCCTTGGGGGTTTCCTCTGGGTACTCCGGTTTCCTCCCCCGGTCCAAAGACATGCATTGTAGGTTGATTGGCATCTCTAAATTGTCCGTAGTGTGTGATTGTGTGATTGTGTGAGTGAATGAGAGAGTGTGTGTGCCCTGCGATTGGCACTCCATCCAGGGTGTATCCTGCCTTGATGCCCAATGACACCTGAGATGCGACAGGCTCCCCGTGACCCGAGTGTAGATCGGATAAGCGGTAGACAATGAATGAATGTTCTTTTGGGCAAGTACAGAACCATGGGTTTCTATATAAAACCCCAAGGAACTTCTGTTTTTAAGAGTGCAGTTTGATTCCTTAGGCACAGATACCATATATGCAACCTTTACTATGGCACATTTTCCCCATGATTTATCTAATAAATTAGTAAAAAGATATCAAAGAAAACCTCTAAAAATAGCCTCCAAACATGGCTAACCTGAACTACATCCCCCAGAAGACACTGCCATTAAACAGCCACTCCCATTTACCAGACACCTTAACACACATATGATCCCAATCTCACAAACTCAAACACACTTCTCAAAAAGAGACATCTATTCCCAGTCTGGTTGTGAAGTAAAAGGTCAGTTTGCCCTGCACATCTGACTTTACCAAGCCTTGTTTTTCTATGGTTTTCGACTATTTGCCTGTTTCTTGATTCTCATGTTTTTATCTTTAGCCCTGTGTACTCTGTTTATCGATCACCTGACCTCAGCCTGACTTTGACCTTGACCTTGTCTTCCGATTTGGATTTATTTGTCTTGCTCTCATTAAAAATTCCGAACTGCAACTGAGTATGTCTCAGGTGCACTTTCCAAGCAGACCTAAGTATCAGAATTTTATCAGCACCAGTGAAAGTCACAAGCTTGCCTCTCCAGTGATTCTGCACCCTATGTGACTACTATAATCAACATTTCAATTCGCTTCAGATCTGCTCAAATCACACCACTGCTTCACATCAAGGCCATATCTGAGACAAAGGCTTCACATTTAGTTTCTGCATATATATTTTCTAAAAGTGCAGGCATGACACAGCATTATTGCAAGCTGAAAAGCCTTCAGACCATAATAAGAAGAGGAGGAAGAAGAAGAAGAAGAAGAAGAAGAAGAAGAAGAAGAAGAAGAAGAAGAAGAAGAAGAAGAAGAAGAATTTAAAGGATCAACAAATTTCATTATTTATAATATTATCTAGCCATGGTTTTTAAAATTGGGTTCTGGGGATATACATGGGGTCTGTATGTTATCTATCTGTCTGTCTGTCTGTCTGTCTGTCTTTCTATCTTGTTACACAACCCACCAAAGTTATTTAAGTTTAACTATAAACAATGCCAATTACAATTTAATAAAAAAATATTTTATTAAATAATATTAATAATATTAATAATAATACATTATTATTATTATTATTATTATTATTATTATTATTACCGTCTCTGCCTCTTGATCCAATAAATAACCATAATATTATTGTACACATTTAAATAATGTTCCATGTTTTTAAAGGCTACATATAGTATACTGTAAGTGTAATTACATATAATTTATTATTGCTTGTGTTATATGCAGTTGCTTTACAGTAGAACATAATACTGACACCTCACAGATCAAGTTCCTCAGATGATTCCTGGCCTTGTGTGCCTGGGAAATACTCTTGATCCACTATAACCCTGACTTGGATAAAGCAGTTCCTGAAGATAAGTCAGTTATGCTTATTGTGATTGTACTGACTTTTTTGTAAGGCTATTATTATTATTATTATTATTATTATTATTATTATTATTATTATTATTATTATTATTATTATTATTAGTAGTAGTAGTAGTAGTAGTAGTAGTAGCAGTAGTAGTAGTAGTAGTAGAAGTATGACAAAAAGGTGGGATATTGGAAAAAGGGTGGGGGGTTCAACAGCCGTTAATGAGGTGAGTGGAATAACAATGAAGACCTCATTTTTTGATTGATATGATAGTGAAGAGCCATGCATAATGAAGTGCTGAGTGGAGTCCTGCAGCTGTTGAACATCACCCAGGACACAGCAAAGAGCCACCAAATTAATATGAAATATGGCTTCTATTATAAATGAGTACCAGGTGTGTCTCGTTAAAACCAGGCCCACTTTCAGAGCCACACACATACAGACACACACATTGCTCATACACACATACTCACACCACATAAGTGGTCCAAAATGTGCTATCACACTTGTTGGCAGTGACAGACATTGCATCTGTCTAGTACACATCGATTGCCTTGTATAATTGTACATTCGGAATTGGAACAGGGTGTGTCTGTGTGTATGCCCCTTCATTTCTGAGTCTAAACAGTCAATCAGAAAGGAAGATCCTCTGATCTCCATCTGCTGTCCAGTGAAACCAAGCCTCACACTCCCTGGCTTGATTGGAGGTGCCAATTTGACCTGCTTCTGGCTCAGATCCATGTGTTTCTGCTGGAAGCCAAGGCTGAAAATATCCTTCCAATTCATCATGGAGAATGCCAGCTGGGAACAAATGTGTTGTGTGTGTTTGAGAAGTGCCTTGTTGCTAGTTATTTCTCATAGACCTGATGGGAGGCCCTTGTGAAGGTGGAGACGGATTATTTAGATCTTGCTCTCTTGACACACCAAAAGTGACATTTATAACAAGAGCACAGCATGAGTAGACTGTGCATATCCTACTCTTTCTCTAGACAAATGAATATGTTTCTCTTCCTGTCAAGATGTGTGCCCAGTCTCTCTTATGGCATTTTAAATTGTCGGTATTCGCATGACTTGCTTTTGAAAAGTGACAGTGTGATTTCTCACTTCAAAAGCAATGAGAAACAATGCTGCTTCCTGATCTGTCTTCCTAGGATACACTACCCCATCTCTTTAAATCATAGAAATGACTGACCTCTGAAACATAGCTGGATTTGTTAACATGAGATCATTCTTTGGTGACTGATTTTTATTATTCTATTCTATTATTCTGTTTTTATTCTCTGCTGAAAATGTTTAAAGACTTACAGCTACTAGATCATTTCCTGTGAAGGTAGAAAGGTAAAAAAAAAATGGTGATATAAAAACTCAGAACTGCCAGAAACATGGTCACAGACAAGAATGTCCTATATGAACATGATAAGATAATAAGATTGCAAGTTTGTTGTTAAAAGGTAAAAGTAGCATGATGTGTTGTTATAAGATTGTGGTTATATTAAATCTTAAGCAGGGGTTCTAAACTTCAGTTCAAGGCACCCACTGCCCTGCAGTTTCATATTTTCCCAAGCTCTAACACACCTGATTCAAGTCACTAAGGGCTTTATAATTAGGTTATATGTTATATCTAATATCAGGTGTGCTGGAGGAGGTAAAATATGAAGCTGTGCAGAGTCGTGGGTCGCCAGAACTCCAGCTGAGAACCCATGTGCCAGACTGATTAAAAAGTATTGAGCCCAAGAGTCCTTTCATCCCAGACAGGTTCAGAGAGGAATGATGGAGGAAAATGTGTTTTCACTTTTTGCTGTCTATCAGGACAGCTGGAGAAAAAATCTTAAAATATCATACTCTGAAACATTCCTCCTTTAGCAGACTTCTCTTAGGCTGAGTTAAAATGACAGTTTGGTTTGTAAGACAAAAACCTTTGAAGCATTCCCAATGAGAAGTTAATATTTAATTTTTTTAATAAATTGATGAAAAATTAAAGCTGAGAGCAAGTAGCACAAAGGTAGAATATTATCAGCTAAGAGAAAAGCTATGAGCAATTATATATGACCAAAGCATCAAGTCTTCTTAAGTCACACCTCTACTTATGAACCCACCTTCAATCCAGCTAATATCAACCAGATTGTAAAGCTGTACATTCTTCAAATAAAGCCACCAAAAAATCCCTATATGTTTTAAGTTTCTTATTCTTCTTAACCTGTCCTTCCAACCGATTCAACACCTGATTCGATACCCTGATTCCCTTCATACATAGAAGACAATTCTTTCTACAGAGAAGAGGTTGGCTTCAATTTTATTTTTTTCAAAAAGGTCAGTATGGTTGTAGGATTTCATCCCAAACAAGGGAGCTACAACTATTATTCAATTCAATTCAATTCAATTCAATTTTATTTGTATAGCGCTTTTAACAAAAGAGCATTGTCTCAAAGCAGCTTTACAGAACATAAGAAACAATAAACATACAAACAAACAGTCCTAGATGGTAGACAAAATTTTCCCTAGTTGAGCGAGCCTGCGGTGACTCAGATGACTGTGGCAAGGAAAAACTCCCTTAGATGGTATTAGGAAGAAACCTTGAGAGGAACCAGACTCAAAAGGGAACCCATCCTCATCTGGGTGACACCGGAGAGTGTGATATGAACAATGTCCTTTCTGCATTAGTTGTGTGATGCAGATACAGCATGTGTAGAATGTTATGTGTAAAATAATTAGGCATTCTATTAGGCATTCTAAGACCAGCTAATTAAGTCACTGGAATAAAATGTGACTCATGTGAAATTGGAATGAAAATCTGCAGGCAACAGATCAAATGATATGATTTGTGCATAACAATGCTGTAGAGGCTCAGCTTCATCACTTCACAGTCTCAGCAAATGTTAGGTCTTGATTTACTCCTGTTTTATTTATTTATTGTTTGCATTTGTAGAAATACATACAAACTTAATAACACCCACAACAAACAAACAGATAAATGAACAAAGAAATGAGTAAGTGAGTGAATGAATGGATAGACAAAAACAAACAAACAAATTAAATAAATAAATAGATAAATCTGTACAGTCTAATTGCAAACCAAGGTCTAAGGTGATTGCATCATTAAAAAATCAGCAAAAAAAAGCATGCCTTGTCCAGCTTGGAGTGTGAGCCTTAATAAATAAATTTGACATATTTTCAGGTCATTGTGTGTAAGAAATTAGCTTCCATCAGTCAAATACAGAATTATACAATTTACTGGGTTACAATAATGACAGTATTTATGAAGAATATGCTACTGTTTAAATGGTACTGTCACAATTCCGGTGTAGGGAGCATGATAAATCAGACCCAGCGCGAGGATAGACAGCAGACAGGGGTTTATTCAAATCATAAGCACACAGAGACAACATGACGACGCCACATAAACACGGAACATAAAGACGCAGACGAAGACCAGCCCCGAACCCTGGCAAAAGGCAACTATATATACTAAACATAATTACAGACAACATTAGGAACAGGTGAACAACAATCATGACACATTAGGGATAAGGCAGGGCTAAAGCAAACACATGACAAACAAACAATACACATAACCCCTGCTGGAAACCCCCCCTAGTGGTCCACATAGGACCTGCCACCCGTAACATTTCCCCCCTCTCTAAGGCGCGACTCCTGATGCGCCAAACTATAACCCTCCCCGACAGTCTGGATGAACTATGGGTCCTGAAGAGGAGCAAGGAGCATAGAGAGGCAGGTGGGGGGAATGGGAAGCATGGCAAGGCAAGTAGGGGGGGAGCGTGGAGCAAAGGCAAGGCAAGTGAGGGGAAGCGAGGATCATAGGCGAGGCAAGTGGGAGGAGCGAGGATCAAGGCAAGGCAGGTGGGGGGAGCGAGAAGCAGAAGCGAGACAGGTGGGGGGAGCACGGGGCCCGACGGTAAGGCCAAAGGGTCCCACGCAACGTCTACAACTGAGCGGAGGCGCTGAGCGATGTCCACAGCCGAGCAGCAGAGCCGAGCGACGTCCACCGCCGAGCAGCAGAGCCGAGCGACGTCCACCGCCGAGCAGCAGAGCCGAGCGACGTCCACCGCCGAGCAGCAGTGCTGAGCAACGTCCACCGCCGAGCAATCACGCCGAGTGAAGTCCACCGACGACTGGTAGCGCCAAGTGATGACGTCAGTCCCGCTAGAGCTGGAAACCCCCCCAAGGGGCGGGATGGCGGGAGACAGATACAGGCGATGCCCTCCTCCGCCAACGAGGGTTGAGGTGGCGTCCCCCATGGAAAACCAGAGAGTGGAGCGAGGTTCCCCCACGAAAACAGAAGCAGAGCGAGGGCTGGAACAAAAAACAGAATCCGGAAGTCTCCTCCACCAACGGAAGTGAGGCGGCGTCCCCCACGGAAAACCAGATGGTGGAGCGACGCCCCCCACAGGAACAGGAGTGGAGCGAGAGCCGTAACAAAAAAGAAAAAAAAACAGAATCCGGGAGTCTCCTCCGCCGACAGTAGTGAGGCGGCGTCCCCCACGGAGAACTAGATGGTGAAGTGACGCCCCCCATGAGAACAGGAGCGGAGTGAGGGCCGGAACAAAAAAAACAAAATCAAAAACCGGCAAAAGAAAATGACCGGGTCAGGGAAGAAAGGAAGTCCTCGCTGGGCTATCCCGCTGGGTCTGTTCGGTGTCGGCTGGTCTTTCTGTCACGATTCCGGTGTAGAGAGCATGATAAATCAGACCCAGCGTGAGGATAGACAGCAGACAGGGGTTTATTCAAATAATAAACACGCAAAGACAACATGACGACGCCACATAAACACGGAACATAAAGACGCAGACGAAGACCAGCCCCGAACCCTGGCAAAAGGCAACTATATATACTAAACATAATTACAGACAACATTAGGAACAGGTGAACAACAATCATGACACATTAGGGATAAGGCAGGGCTAAAGCAAACACATGACAAAGAAACAATACACATAACCCCTGCTGGAAACGCCCCCTAGTGGTCCACGTAGGACCTGCCACCCGTAACAGGTACAACCTCAGAATATAAAACTTGATTCTGATGTGGATGATACTGATAACTCAAAGTGATCACTCATTTCCTGTTGTAAACTTATAATTCTTAGAAATTTGGAGTAATGTTTTCCCATAAGTAGATTAGGTTAGAAATGTAGAGGTATGCAGGGTGTCTGTCAGTGGGACTGGGATGGAATCAGTAAATGTGATTTTCTCAATTTTTACTTTTTAATGTAAGAAGAATTTAAATGACAAGAGCTTTACTTATACATATAAAAAAGAAACAGAATTTGATGTGGGAAGCTCAAAAAAATAATTAAAAATTATATACATATTTCTATATCATACACACTGACTACAACTAAGTGGTCATAAGGGATATTTTTCCTGTATTTGTGGATTCATGTATACTAGATAATGACAGAGAGAAAGTGAAAAGGTGGGTTCATTGAAACGAAAAGAAAAGAAAAGAAAAGAAAAGAAAAGAAAAGAAAAGAAAGGTAGATGCAGCTGTTAATAATACCTTTTTTATAGTCAGCTTTGAAAGCACGGAGTTGCCAGGTTTCAGCACAATTCCCATCTCAGCTACATCTAAAAAACTGAACAAAAAGCTCAGAAAGTTCATGCATTGGACAAAGAAGACACTTTTTTTTCTTTTTTTTCTGTCTTAGCATGGGAAAAAGGTAACTGTGGTGTGTGTTAGTGATTTATTTATAAAGCTGCCATTTCATATAACCCACACAGGCTACACGCTGTGCACATGGCAGCATATCTCAGCTAGTGTCTCCTAGTGTCTTTAATCATTTTAATTAATGCAAAAATAATAACTTTTATTATGTTTTTGTCATTCTTAAATGATTGTTCTCTATCTTTATTAAAAGAATCTTCCTAGAAAATCTATAAAATTATAAATAAATATAAATACAATTTTTATAACAAAATAATTTTAACTACATTAGAATGGAATGCTGCTTAAAGGATCACATTTTGACTTGCAGCAGCACTGCACTCCAGCTTCACTGTAGATATTAATAGCATGTCCAGCAAACTTTCTGATCTTTCTGGAATGTAACAATCCCAAAACTAAATCAAACAAAACATTATTATTTTGTATATTAACAAATTATTTAATATATTAACAAAAGTAAATCTAACAAAATATTATTACCTTCCTATTGTGATCTCATATAAGCAGTAGTTCCTGTATTTGGGAAAAACATTGCTGGATTAAAACATTAGCTTGTTTACTTATGTCACAGACACGCCAGGCTCTAACGAGAATCAATCACAGCGCACTCACTCTCCCGAGTTCTAATTACACACACCTGCACGTTATCTCCTCCCCAATCATCTCAGACATAAAAGACTCACACACACACACACCACTCACCATCCAATCTCGTTTCAGACTGAAGGACTCATTCATAAAGCTAAGCTATCTAATGCTCACCTGTCTTCAGTGTTTCTCCGCTTCCCATGTTTCCCTGTATGTGTGTGCACGCACACTCGTCTCCCTGCCTCAGATCCGCTCCCGTTCCTGTCATCTCTCCCGGATCATCCACAGCATTCCTCCCAGGGCAGTATCTCTCTCTATCTCTCCATTCACTCCATTTGCATCTGACAGTTACTCTCTGCTGCTTGGTCCAATAAACATCTGAACTGTTAATCTCTGTCTCCGTGCCTTCTGTCCCGTAACAACTTAGTTATATTGGATAAATAATTAAAACTTTGTACATTTGTGAATTTAAAAATTCACAAATTTGTGAATTTCTTTTTCACAGTATCCCTGTTTTTTGTGTTTATCACTGTTTCCATTAGTATATTGAGAAGTGCATAATGCTAGGGAAAAACAGAGCCCCCCCTCTAGGAACACCTCCTGGGGTTCTACGCCAGAGGCGCCCCCTCGGACGCGGAGCGGGCTTGTTCAGGTGGTCGCGGTGGAAGTCCTCAGCGATTGAAGGATCTAGGATGTCGGTGGTGTCCACCCACAAACGTTCCTCGAGACCATACCCCTCCCAGTCCACAAGGTACTGCAGATGCGATTGAACCAGTCTGCAGTCCAGAAGGGCACGCACCTGGTATGCCGGGGACCCCTCAATGTCTAGGGGCAGTGGTGGCTCCTCACAGGCCATAGATCCCCCGGCAGAAGGGTGCGCCGGCTTGAGGAGGGACACGTGAAAGGTGGGACATATGCGGTACGACGCTGGGAGCCGAAGCCGATATGGCACCGGATTGACCTGGCGGATGATCTCGAATGGACCGACGAACTTGGGACTGAGTTTACGGCAAGGCAGCTTGAGGCGGAGGTTCCGGGTGGATAACCATACCTTCTGCCCCACCTGATAAGAAGGGTGCAGGTGACGACGCTGGTCGGCCTGGATCCTCTGCCTCCTTACTGCCCTTTGCAGTCATACGTGGGCCCGCTCCCAGACCTCCTGACTCAGCCGGTACCACTCCTCCACCGCCGGGACGTCGGAGGGCTCCCCCGATCAGGGGAACAGAGATGGCTGATATCCCAGCACGCACTGAAAAGGTGTCAGACCCGTGGAGCAGTGAATGAGGGAGTTCTGGGCATACTCGGCCCACTGCAGGAACTCACTCCATCGCTGTTGCTCACTGCTACAGTAGGTCCTGAGGAATCGTCCGATCTCCTGATTAAGGTGCTCCGCCTGCCCATTAGACTGGGGGTGATAGCCAGAGCTCAGGCTAACCCCTATGCCCAACCACGCACACAGCGACCCCCATACCCGGGAGGTAAACTGCGGGCCCCGGTCCGATACAATGTCCTCGGGCAGGCCGAAGTTGCGGAACACATGGTTGAACATAGCCTCCGCAGACTGCATGGCTGTGGGTAACCCCTTGAGAGGAATCAGCTTACATCCCTTAGAAAATCAATCCTCCACCACCACCATCACCGCCGTAAAGCCTCTCGAGTCTGGTAAATCCGTCAGAAAGTACACCAATAGGTGGACCAGGGGCCACCAGGGGCGTCCAGGGGAACCGGAAGGGGCTCCAGCAACCCCTCCGGAAGCTGACGACTGGTCCGCGCCTGTGTGCACGTGGAGCATGCCCGGACGTACCCTTCCATATCCGGGCCCAGGGAGGGCCACCAAAACCGGCGGCGGATGAGCTGGGTAGATCGGCAGATCCCTGGGTGAACAGAGCTGGGCGCATCATGCACCCACTGCATAACCTGCGGCTGGAATTGTTGTGGCACAAAAATCTTGGTTGGCGGGCAGCTGGCAGGGGGCGGCTCGTCGGCGTGGGCCCGCCGAATCTCCTTGACGAGGTCAGAATGGCGGTCGCCAGCAGGATGAGGTCGGGCTGCCCTGGCTCTCTGGCCACTTCAAACTGCCTGGATAGGGCGTCCGCCTTGCCATTCTTGGACCCGGGACGGTAGGTCACCGTGAACAGGAATCGAGTAAAGAACAAAGTCCACCTGGCCTGCCAAGGGTTCAAACGCTTGGCACCATGAAGGTACTCCAGGTTGCGATGATCGGTGAGAACCTGGAATGGGTGATGCGCTCCCTCCAGCCAGTGGTGCCACTCATCCAGCGCAGCCTTGATCACTAGTAACTCCTGGTTGCCCACGTCTTAATTGGCTTCCGCGGCCATCAGTTTTCTTGAGTAAAAGGCACAGGGGCGAAGCTTCCCGGGTTCGCCATGATGCTGGGAGAGTACAGCCCCGAGCCTGCTGCTGGAGGCGTCTACCTTCACCACGAACAGCAGGTCAGGATCAGGGTGCCGCAAGATGGGGGCCGTGGTGAAACAGTTCTTGAGCTGCTGGAAGGCTGCCTGGGCCTGGTCCGTCCAGGCCAATCTCTTGGACTTCCCCCTTAGTAACGACATCAGAGGGCCTGCTACTGAGCTGTAGTTGCGTATGAACCTCCGGTAGAAGTTTGCGAAGCCCAGAAAATGCTGCAGCTCCCACACCATAGCAGGGGCAGGCCATTCAGTAACTGCCCGGCCCTTGACCACGTCCATCTCCACCCCTTGGCGGGAGATCACGTAACCCAGGAATGTCACCGTGGTCCGGTGGAATTCACACTTCTCCAGCTTAACATACAGGTGGTGCCGCTGCAGTCTGGTGAGCACCTCCCAGACATGACGCACGTGATCCTCCATAGAGGTAGAGTACACAGTATATAGTTGATATAAGCGATGACCCCTTTATCCAGCAGGTCTTGAAAAACCCCATTGATGAGAGCCTGAAACACCGCGGGGGTGTTGGTGAGGCCGAAGGGCATCACACGGTACTTGTAGTGACCGTGAGTCGTGTGGAACACGGTCTTCCACTCGTCCCCCTTGCGGATACGCACCAGGTTGTAGGCGCTTCGGAGGTCCAACTTAGTAAACACCCTCGCCCCCCTCAGCTGCTCTAATGCTGCAGGTACCAGGGGCAGAGGGTAGGGGTACCAAGCGGTGATGGCGTTCAGTCCCTGATAGTCTATACATGGCCGCAGGCCTCCATCCTTCTTACCAACGAAAAAGAACCCCGCTACCGCTGGGGACGTGGAAGGCCGAATGTGGCCCGCTGCCAGGGCTGCCTCAATGTAGTCCTCCATTGCCTTGGACTCCGGAAGCGAAATGGGGTAGATCCGCCCCTTAGGGACAGAGGTGTTCGGCAGCAGGTCTATAGCACAGTCCCAGACCTGGTGCGATGGCAGACGGTTCGCCCCCTCCTCATTAAAAACCTCCTTGAAATTCGCATACGGGTGGGGGAGGTGTCCGTGTGCTGCGGGGGTCGCCTCCTCCACGCAGGAAGTCCTGCAGGGCCTAGACACCAGCTCCCTTAGACACTCCTTCAGGCAGGTAGGTGACCAGCGTACCAGCTCCTCTGAACACCAGGAGATTTGGGGGTCATGGCGCCTTAGACACAGGAAGCCCAGAATCATGGGATTCGCCGGTGAGGAGGTGACATAAAACGCCAGTTGTTTGTGATGAAAGAGCCCCACCTGGAACTCCAGTAGCTCGGTCTGGCGTTTAAGATAGCCCTCCCCAATCGGCTGACTGTCGATGGCTGTAATCCTCAATGATGGTACGTAGGGGAAGGTGGGGATCCCGAGCTCCTCCACCAATGCCCCGTCAATTAGGTTGACGGCCGCCCCAGAGTCAATCAATGCTGGAACAGGGACACAGCGGTTAGAAAAATGCAATGACACCGGCACCGTCAGGCTAAAGAATAGGGAACTGCCACCCACCTGAGCCGATGAAGGCCTCTCCGGGCACCGAGGACAGTTGTAGCACAGCCTCATCTGGCCGCGGGGTCGGTGCCCCTGCTCCGCCAACCTAGACCTTCCCAGTTGCATGGGTTCAGGGACCTCCTCCCTAAGACCTGGGTAATCCGTTCACATCCGTGGGCGAGCTGCGGCTAAGGCTTGGGTCCCGGCCCGATGCTGGCGCCGCAGATTGTCCAGCCAGATGGCCATGGCCACGAATTGTGACAGAGAGGTCGCCTCCACACGACATGCTAACTCCGTCTGGAGAGCGGGATTTAGACCAGCGCGGAATACGGGCCATAGCGCCGCGTCAAGGTAGAAAGTCAGCAATGGGAAAGCAGTAATCCAAGCGATATAATCCAAAGGGAAAATCCTAACACGGAAGTCGGTACACAGTCCAGGGTCGATAATCCAGTAACAGACGTGTCCGAGAAAAAGCACAACAAGCAACGAGAAACAAACCAGGTCATACACAAAAGACAGTCCGAAAGATGCATGAGGCCAACGCTCAGTATATTCCATCAGAAACGATACTTCGCGACGAACAGGAAGTGCGCTCCGTATTTAAGTCCGATAGTGAACCGGAAGAGCACTCAAAATACGGGCGAGAGCTCTCTCTCGCGGTCGGCTCTCGGGCGGGTCGTGACACCTTGTCCATTTTAAATCTGAATAAAAAAACAAATACAAATATTGAAGGACTAAATCAATACAAATACAGTACATATCCAAATACAGAGAGTGGAATTGTGTTATGCCTTTAATGTGTACTATATACAGATCACCCATAATATTTTCAACTGACAGGTAAAGTGAATAACATTGATTGTCTCATTATAGTGACCCTTGTCAAAAGGTAGGATATATAAGGCTTGTGAAGAGTCAGTTCCTGAAGTTGATTAAATGGAAGCTGAAAAAATAGGCAAGCATAAGGATCTGAGTGACTTTAAAAAGGGCTAAACTGTGATGGCTAGATGAAATCACCTTTTCTTTTACTTCATGTGGATAGCCAGGTCCATGTGCAACACTTACCTGGGGAAGAGAAGGCACCAGTATGCCCTATGGGAAGAAGGCAAGCTGATGGAGGTAGTATGATGCTCTATGCAAAGTTCTGATGGAAAACCGTGTGTCCTGGCATTCATGTGGATGTTACTTGGACACATAATACACATAATCATTGTTGTAGAGCAAGTACAACCCTTCATGGCAACAGTATACCCTAATGGCAGTGGCCTCTTTCAGCATGACAATGTCCCCTGCTACACTGCAAAAATTGTTCAGGAATGGTTTGAGGAACATGACAACACGGAACATGAGTTAAGGGTATTGACTTGACCACCAAATTCCACAGATCTCAATCTGATTGAGTAATGGCAATACAATATAGTTTATACAAGAAGCTTATTCTTATTTATGTAACTTATATGTTGATGTTTCTTTAATCTAGCCATGGGGGTCACAGTCCAGTGACTTCTGTGCCGGTCCCAAGCCCGGATAAATAGAGAGGGTTGCGTCAGGAAGGGCATCCGGCGTAAAACATTGCCAAATTTAAGCATGCGAATCGTCAGTACAAATTTCATACCGGATCGGTCGAGGCCCGGGTTAACAACGACCGCCATCGGCGCCGTTGACCTACAGGGCGCCGGTGGAAATTGGGCTACTGTTGGTCGAAGAAGTAGAGGAGGGAGGAGAGTGCGCAGACAGAGAGAGAAGAGGAAAGGTAAGAGTGTAGGACTGAGAATAGTAACTCTGAATGTTGGTACTATGACAGGGAAAGGTAGAGAGCTGGCTGATGTGATGGAGAGAAGGAAGGTGGATATACTGTGTGTACAGGAGACCAGGTGGAAGGGTAGCAAGGCTCGTAGTATAGGAGCAGGATTCAAGCTGTTTTATTATGGTGTGGATAGTAAGAGAAATGGGGTAGGTGTGGTCCTGAAGGAGGAGTTTGTGAGGAATGTTCTGGAGGTGAAGAGAGTGTCAGACAGGGTGATGAGTCTGAAGTTAGAGATTGAAGGGGTGATGTTGAATGTTGTTAGTGGTTATGCCCCACAGGTAGGTTGTGAGTTAGAGGAGAAAGAGAGATTCTGGAGTGAATTAGATGAGGTGATGGAGAGTATTCCCACGGGTGAGAGAGTGGTGATAGGAGCGGATTTTAATGGACATGTTGGCGAGGGGAACACAGGTGATGAGGAGGTGATGGGCAAGTTTGGAGTTAAGGAAAGGAACCTTGAAGGACAGATGGTAGTGGACTTTGCTAAGAGGATGGACATGGGTGTGGTTAACACTTATTTTCAGAAGAGGGAGGAGCATAGAGTGACTTACAAGAGTGGAGGTAGGAGAACACAGGTAGACTACATCCTATGTAGAAGAGGCAATCTGAAAGAGATTAGTGACTGTAAAGTGGTAGTGGGAGAGAATGTAGCCAGACAGCATAGGATGGTGGTGTGTAGGATGACTTTGATGGTCTGTAAGACGAAGAGGTCAAAGATAGAGAAGAAAACCAATTGGTGGAAGCTGAAAAAGGAGGAATGTTGTGAGGAATTTAGACAGAAGTTGAGGCAGGCTCTGGGTGGTCAGGTAGTGCTGCCAGATGACTGGGAAACTACAGCAGAAGTGATCAGGGAGACAGGGAGAAAGGTGCTGGGTGTGTCATCTGGAAGGAGGAAAGAAGATAAGGAGACTTGGTGGTGGAATGAGGAAGTTCAGGATAGTGTCCAGAGGAAGAGGTTAGCCAAGAAGAAGTGGGACATGGACAGGACTGAAGAGAATAGACAGGAATACAAGGAGTTACAGCGCAGAGTGAAGAGGGAGGTGTCTAAGGCCAAGCAGAAGGCATATGAAGAGTTGTACACTAGGTTAGACACTAGAGAAGGAGAGAAGGACTTGTACAGGTTAGCTAGGCAGAGGGATCGAGATGGGAAGGATGTGCAGCAAGTTAGAGTTATTAAGGATAGAGATGGAAGGGTGCTCACAAGTGAGCAGAGTGTACAGAGGAGATGGAAGGAATACTTTGAGGAGCTGATGAATGAGGAAAATGAGAGGGAAAAAAGAGTAGAAGGGGTGAACTCTGTGGAACAGAAAGTAGATAACATTAGAAAGGATGAAGTCAGGAAGGCTTTGAAGAGGATGAAAAGTGGGAAGGCAGTTGGTCCTGATGACATCCCGGTGGAGGTCTGGAAGTGTCTGGGAGAGGCAGCAGTGGAATTTTTAGCTAATTTGTTCAACAGGGTTTTAGAGAGTGAGAGGATGCCTGAGGAATGGAGAAGAAGTGTGTTAGTGCCGATCTTTAAGAATAAGGGTGACGTGCAGAGTTGCAGTAACTATAGGGGGATAAAGTTGATGAGCCATACAATGAAGGTATGGGAAAGAGTAGTGGAAGCTAGGTTAAGGAAGGTAGTGGAAATTTGTGAGCAGCAGTATGGCTTCATGCCCAGAAAGAGCACAACGGATGCAATTTTTGCTCTGAGAATTTTGATGGAGAAGTATAGGGATGGTCAGAAGGAGTTGCACTGTGTGTTTGTAGACTTGGAGAAAGCGTATGACAGGGTGCCAAGAGAAGAGCTGTGGTACTGTATGAGGAAGTCAGGAGTAGCGGAGAAGTATGTCAGAATGGTGCAGGACATGTATGAGAGGAGCAGGACAGTGGTGAGGTGTGCTGTGGGTCAGACAGAGGAGTTCAATGTGGAGGTGGGACTGCATCAGGGATCGGCTCTGAGCCCATTCCTGTTTGCTATGGTGATGGACCAGTTGTAAAGAGGAGGTCAGACAGGAGTCTCCTTGGACAATGATGTTTGCAGATGACATTGTGATCTGTAGTGAGAGCAGGGAGCAGGGGGTAGGAAAACCTGGAGAGGTGGAGGTTTGCGCTGGAGAGAAAAAGGAATGAAGGTCAGTCGTAGTAAGACTGAGTACATGTGTGTGAATGAAAGGGAGGGAAGTGGAACAGTAAGGTTACAGGGTGAAGAGGTGAAGAAGGTACAGGAGTTTAAGTACTTGGGGTCAACAGTCCAGAGTAATGGAGAGTGTGGGAAAGAGGTAAAGAAGCGAGTGCAGGCAGGTTGGAATGGGTGGAGAAAGGTGGCGGGAGTTCTGTGTGATCAGAAAATATCAGCGAGAATCAAGGGGAAGGTGTACAGGACAGTGGTGAGACCGGCCATGCTGTATGGTTTAGAGACAGTGTCACTGAGGAAGAGACAGGAGTCAGAGCTAGAGGTAGCAGAGCTGAAGATGTTGAGGTTCTCTTTGGGAGTGACAAGGTTGGACAGGATTAGGAACGAGTACATCAGAGGGACAGCTCATGTTGGACGTTTGGGGGACAAAGTTAGGGAGGCCAGATTAAGATGGTTTGGACATGTTCAGAGGAGGGACAGTGAGTATATTGGTAGGAGAATGTTGGACATGGGGCTGCCAGGCAGGAGGCAAAGAGGAAGGCCAAAGAGGAGGTATATGGATGGAATTAATGAGGATATGAAGCTAGTGGGTGCAAGTGTTGAGGATGCAGAAGATAGGGATAGGTGGAGAGAGATTATTCGCTGTGGCGACCCCTGAAGGGAAAAGCCGAAAGAAGAAGAAGAAGATATGTTGATGTTTCTTTAGCCAGCCCTATGTGCAAATGGGCAAATGTAAATTACCATTTAGTCCAATACTTCTGATCTGTTGGCATGTTTTGGAAAATGAAAAATATCCAGAGAACCCCAAACCCATGTAAACAAACAGATCACAGGACTTCAGTCTACTTCTGATCTGTTGGCATCTTTTGGAAAATGAAAAATATCCAGAGAACGCAAAACCCATGTAGACAACAGATCACAGGACTGAGCATAGAATGTATAGCATCATGCCAACTATAGAAAAAAGGAAAAAATTTGTTATTATTAATTATTAATTAATCTGCAGAGTGAATTTTTTTAATGGATGTTCTGGATCAGTTGACAATGACCAGTTAGAAATTACCTGTTGTATCTGCTGAAAGATCAGAGGCTTCTCCCTCTGCCATCTGTTGAGATCTATCACAGGATAGATGTCTCTGCCATGTCTTAACACTTGTCCTAAAATGTTATTGTTGTGAAAATTTGCCCTTTGATTGCCTGGGTTATGGGACAGTGATGTTGAAGTTAATAAGATCAAATATGCTACTTGTTATGTTACAGAGAAACTGGAAAGTCCAGTCTTGAAATCATGTCATGTTACAAATGTAACCCAGTTCCCTAAGAAGGGAACAAGATGCTGCATCATGGCTTGACAATATGGGAACACCCTCACAGACACCCGGTATCTGAAGCATGTGTCACGCTAATCCATTGCCCCTGCCTCTATGCCAGAAAGCCTGCTACCCGATCATGCACTCTGTAGTCTAAATCACTCTCAGCAAGAGAAATTTTGTCTCTGCTTAGGGCAAGATCTGGTGCACCAACTTGGACAGAGGGCACAAACACAAACTGTCCTAATAATTTATGTATTGGACCACAAAAGGTAGCCCCTGTGTTTCATGAGGAAGTGTTCAGCACTAGAAACACAGGCCTCAGAAGAGCCTTGCAACAATGACACTCTGTAAGAGTGGAACCCAAAGTGAGAAACTGGGGTCTGTCCACATAAGAAGGGTATGAAGCTTGTCATGCATAACCTTTGTGACCCTGAGAAGGGTGTCACAAGGGGTGAAAAATCCATGCTCTTGAGCCAGAGTTGAAATGGTCATATGTGTAACAGACCCAAAGGACTGCCATGAGCTGAGCACCTTCTTCGGCAGAAAAGGTTGTCATTTAGGACAGAAATGATGGAAATCCCACAAGCAGGAGACAAACATGCCTACATCATGGTTGAAACCCAAACTATCTCCAAGAAGGGAAAAGCACACCCTTCCCTTGTTTGAGGCCTTGGGACCGCATGTGGGCAAGCATGGCATCTCAGTGCCTGGCTGCCACTTCCATTGACTGAGCCAAGATAAGCCAGTCATCTGCATAATTGAGTACATGAATGCCCTGGGGTGCAATGATTCCAGAGCAGCCCCAATGCACTTTGTGAGGGTCAGAAATAAGACCTCACTGATGAACTCCTACCTGCAGAAAAGCTCCTTTAGCAAGTCAGCTGGGTACACCTGCAAACTGCCATTGTGTACAGCACTGCACCAGTTTAACCAGCTGAATTGTAGGCCTTTCCTATAAGGTTGATATGTCCCAACAGGGCCTCAATGGTAGCACAGACTGTCTCCAGGCATCCAATGAAGGAGAGAGATAACTCACAAGCGTCTCTTCAACCTTAGGCCTCGCTGCATACACATGTTCATCTATGCCCAAAATGGCTGAAGAGTCAGCAATGTCTGAGGGGAACAAATGGGCAGAATAAGGATTATTCCACAACGTCGACACCTCAGTGTGGAGGTCTGGGAAAAATTTGAGAAGCCTGCATGGAGGTGGAAGGCGGCGTGAAGTTAGGTAGTGATTGTCAAGCTCAGATCAAACAATTCTAACCTTTCATCATGCAAAGCGAAGCTAAGCTTAGCAACAGCATGTGTGATCACCTCCAGAAGCTTTTCAAACAGTGGCAATTTGACTGCTGCTTGCTCCTTGTTGCCCACATCAAGCTCCTCAGAGTCCGATGGAGACAGCATTATATCCTCATCTAGGTTGGGAGAAATCACAAAGCGAACTCCCGGAGCTGAAGCAGAGAGTTAGTTTTGAGGATGACAGAAAGGGATTCATGAAGCTGTGAAACCCTGACTGAAGCGAGTGCGCTGCCTCGACAGATGCAGGACTCAAACCATGCAGTGTAAGTGAGCATGGAATGAGCTTAGCAACAGTGCTCAAAACTCTGACTCTGAAACACCACTGACTGTTTTCTCTCAGGAAGCAATTCAATGGCATACAGCTCATCATCTCCCACATCGAGCTCTTCAGAGTCCAATGAAGACCGATAATAATACTTCATTCAGGTCGGGAGAACACACAGTGTGAGCTCTCAGAACTGAACCTGGGAAATTCGAGTTGGGATAGAGGACAAGAGAAAGGGAATCACATATCTCTTGTTCCACCTCCACTTGGCGTGCTGCCTCAGCAGACGCAAGACCTGAGCTATGAGGTGCAGATGCTTGGCTGGGGAAAACAGCCAAGCGAGATCTTCTGTTTTTTTCCCAGTCTACACAGATGGGACAATCAATTGACACAAACATACACAGAGTGCTTACTGAAGACAAATAAGCTGGAGTAATGTGATGTAGATGCCCTTTTATGGTCTTGCTGGCAGGCTCCGCTTCGTTACATGATCTGCTGAGTTCACATAGAGCTTTAGAGACAACTTCCACAAAAAAGTGTTACCATAGCATCAGCCATGACTCAGTGTCGAGTTCCCTCAAAAGGAAACTAGAGACAAATCAGTCAGGAAGGATAAGGAGAGAACAATTGTCTGTGGCCACAACCTGAAAAATCATTGTATTTTTTGAGGTTGTCTTCTGTTGCCTCTCCATTGTGGCTGTTGTTACTTTCATTATTATTATTATTATTATTATTATTATTATTATTATTATTATTATTATTATTATTTAAGCTCAGTGTGCACAGGAGATGATCTAGATTATCCCAGTTAAAAGAGCTCCAGCTTGAGGATTGTGAACTATTTGCAAATTTCTGGCTATTTTACACAGTTAGCATGTCATGCTGTTGTTAGGACAAATCAAATTTTTATTCGTCACATACACAACCATACAGCAGGTATACAATATGAGTCTCCTTAAATAATGGATTAAGCACTCATTTATTCTCTTTGCAGTAATGTCCCTGCAGTCAATCCAGTCAGTGACAGGACCTTATGGTATATGACTCATTCACATGGAGCTTGACATAATTGAAGACTCTATTATCCAGCCAATATATCAGAATGTAAATGCTTGAAAGATCACAGGCATTGGATCCCTGGAGGTAGTGTACATAAACATCCTGTCACTAGAACCTCCTTTAAGGGGATTGCCAATCTACTGGTTACCATTTTATGTGCTCTGCCTGTAACCAAGAAATGTTGACTGTACCCAAAATATATATTAAGTACTTTGTATGGACTTCAACAAACAGTTTGGAATGCTAAGCTAGGGAGCTATACCACCCTAAGTTCACTTACTATCCACAACATTCAATCTAATTCAACTGAATTGAAATTCAAATTCTATTTCAATTTAAATTCAATTTTAACATAACAATATAACAATAGTCACAAGCAGCTTTAAAAAAATATGAATCTAGAATTGCAGATTTACAGTAGAGCCCCAATGAGCAAGCTAGATATTACACTGTCAAGGACTCTCCCAGACTTAAAATGAGGAAGAAACTTTGAGAGGACCCATACTCAACAGGGAACACATTATTTTATTGGTATTAATAGACAGTGAGAATATAAGCCATTTTATAAACAATTGTATAATCTAATGCAAAACAGTGCTAAGAGAGTTGAAAGAAAATTCAATACGTGTGAGTATTATTGTAAAAATGTTGGGGACATATCCTCAAATGAAACAGATGGTAATATATGCTGACGAATTAATCAACATGTAAGATACAGGTACACATAAGAAATTGAAAAAAGAATGAGACCTTGGTACCCCTCCATATGGTGCAAATAAAGTGACATATCTGCAGGAATCGTTGACTGATCAAAACTGATCATCCAGATTAAGAATCCTTCAACTCCTGGGAGAGAAAAGGTCATAAAGTCATTTGATGTCACTGATATTTTTAGGAATATACTACCATTAGCAAAACAGATCAATCAAGGAGACAGTAAATCATTCTCTGAGCAGTTTGCTGTCGAGAGCAGTGTGTTCCTGAGGCTGATGAGTTAGTGGAGCATTTTATAAAATGCGTAAAAATATGATTCATAAGTTTGTATAGAATGAGGGTTGGAATTAGAATTAAACAGCTGGAAGCCCTTTTGTATTCAGACCGGTAGGGGTTACAGGCCTCCACAGAGACTTCCCCTTTAAATTATTATTTGAGTAGTAGCTCAGAGACTGTTAGACATGATAAATGAAACCTTGCCCAACATTCAGTAAATATGAAGTTCAGTAAATTCTAGACAGAGCAAAAACCTAGACACACTGTGTCACTTATTGTGGAAGAATTTGCTGCAGGCACAGGAAAGGCAAGAGCAGCTCTGTAATACACACTTCTAACTGAGACAATTTGTCCTGGGAGTTAAAGTCATTGTTACTTCCCACCTCATCTTAACAAATATCAAGGACATTTCAAGGTTGCCTGTCAACTATGAGGTATTGTGAACAGCTATGAGTATAACACATGGCAGATTTAATCTTCGTAAACAGTGGAATGAGATAATCTCTGTTGCTCTGGCAATGGCAGTAGCAGAGTAGGGACCAAAGTGTTCTAAAACATCAAATCCGACTTTGATCCTACTTAGAGACAATCTCTCACCACCACAGAGTGCAGAAACTGCCAGGTGGCAAGCCACATTTTTAAAAGTGCTTTCTCCCCATCCAGGCATGTTAACTTCATAGAACATCACGCTGAGGCTCCCACAGAGTGGTTGTGTGCAGCCAGTCATATTGCCTGTTTAAAACTAGAGGAAAAGTGATTCAGGATTAATTTGATTGTAAATGTTAGAGTTACAGAGGAGTCATACACTGATCAGAACAGCTGCATCATGCCTGTCCCCAAGGTGGAGGCAATTGGCACTTGTGAGTAGATTTGCTTATAGTGAATGTGATTTTATAATTTGATGCCTGTACCATGCCTTATATTGATGACTGTATTGACTAGGTGTGTTTTTTTTTTTCTTTTTTGACCAAGAGCTACTGGCAGATTCCCTTATCACTAAAGTATAACAAAAATGACCTTTTCCACCCTGTTTGATTTACACCCAATGTGTCAGTGTTCTGTTCAGTTGACCTCCTGCTATTAGTCCAAAGTGTTGTGCAATTTGTACACTACACTAATTCTCTCTGACAATGGAAAATGTCAAACTTATTATATACTTTCTCATCCTAAAAAAGTCTTTCCTTCCCTATAGAAATAATGACAGTAGACATCATGCTACCTAGGTGCATGTGGTGTACTGATGCATCCCTACATCCCTGCTATTATGGTGTGGTTTGAATAAGATTTATACAAGTTTTTTATTTATTATTAAGATAAAATCTTCATAAATACACCTGCATAATTACTACATGTAGTAGCTCAGTTTGTGATTGTATTCTGCATTGCTTGTTTTTGGTGGGGTGCCTTGTCTTGCTTTGCGCTCTCTCTCTCTTTCTCTCTCCCAAAGCACTTTCTTCCATCTAAAAATTGTGAGGTTTCTCCTCTCTGTAGATTTGATAGGATAAAAAGCATTTTGCTGAAAAGCTTGTTGAAGCAGAGACACACAGAAGCATCAGTCATATGCATGTCTAAATATTCATTCATTCATTGTCTACCACTTATCCAAACTATTCTCAGGTCACAGGGAGCCTGTGCCTATCTCAGGCGTCATTGGGCATCAAGGCAGGATACACCATGGACAGAGTGCCAACCCATCACAGGGCACACACACACTCTCATTCACTTACACACACTCTCATTCACTCACACACACACACACACACACACACACACACACACACACACACACACTCTCATTCACTCACACACACTCTCATTCACTCACACACACACTACAGACAATTTAGAGATGCCAATCAACCTACCATGCATGTCTTTGGATTGGGGGAGGAAACCAGAGTACCCAGAGGAAACCCCCAAGGCACGGGGAGAACATGCACACACAGCAGAGGCGGGAATCAAACCCCCAACCCTGGAGGTGTGAGGCAAACGTGCTAACCACTAAGCCACCATGCCCCATGTCTAAATATACAAAGAAAAAATGTATGCATTTGTTTATAACAATTCTACCTCCGAAAAAAGCTTTCATGTGTGTCTGATTTCAATGTAGTAATCCTGTATAATTATAAACCACCTCATTAATGATTTTGGTTGTTCATCATATCCAGGCTGAGGTAGCTCAGTGGTTATGGTGTTGCATTTCGGATTGGAAGGGTGTGAATTCAAATCTTAGCACTATTAAGCTGACACTGCTAGGCCCTTGATCAAGCCCCTTAAACCTCACCTGCTCAGTGTATAAATTATATGATAGATATTTACTTTTTTAATTTGCTCTGGTTAAGGATTTGTTTCAAATGTTGTTAATATAGAAAAGCAAAGGTGATCAATTAAAGCAATGATGCCTCTAAAGCAATCTTGACAGTCAGATGACCAGGTAAACAGGGTTTTTTAATGAGATGTTATGGGTGCAGGCTTTCATTCCAATCAAGCAGGAGCCAAACCTGATTCACTTGTTTAATCAGCTGTTCTTGGCTTTAGTAGTGTGTGGCTTCTGCTTGGTTGCAATAAGAACCTCCACCCAACTCAGCCTTCTCTGGATAAGACTGGATTAAGAACTCAACAACGCAGCAAGTGGCTCAGTTCTTGTTGTAAAACTTCTTCAAAAACTTTTTAAAAAATAAATACATGATGGTAGCTTGAACCAGTTCCATTTTTAATGTCAGATTGGCTTCAGTTATTGGATTTAAAAAAAACAATGCTTAGGGGCTCCAAATGACTGTTCCAGTCCATTGATTAAACTATTATATATACCAAATATACATATAACCTTCTCTTTGCAACATTTATGGTTCCATGGACTTAATGTCCAAAAACAAGTTCTACTGGCCTAATCCCTAAAGACTCGAGTCTAGCTTCATGGGCAGCAAACAGAATTACCTGTACCCCAAGGTACAGGTCATCAAGGTTCTTCCTTCTATCTAAACAGTACTTCTTCAGTATTGATTTCAAACAACAGTGGAGCCACTGTAATGTCCCTTGTGACTATGGGTGATAAGGGCTAGACATTTAATGGTTCACACCTAAAAGCTGCATAACCTCAGCAAAACCTTTAGTAGAAAAAAATTCTCCCTTGTCAGTTTGTAAGCTTCTTAGAAAAACAAAAGTGGAAACAAAAGAGTTTTAAAGTGGCCCATGTGGTGATTTTGTGTATGGATTTAGGTATGGATTTATGGAAAATGTATATTGGCACACATTGGTTAGTTGTTATTTTAATAATCATAAAACCATTTAAAATTCTTTAAAAACAAACCCTCTTATTAAATAAATAGAGTGGAGGGGGAGAAATAGTCTAACTATCTGCAACTCCATGACACATTTCATATGAGTGATGAAAGGAAATGACCACAATACAGACCAGTTGAAATATTTTAGAACTTGTATCCTGACCATCATTTACTTTGTTCATTTGCTTCACTCTACTTACTCTTCGTGAAAAAAAACTACTCTTATTGCATATAGGCATGGAAAATGTCAGAAAAAGCTGTCACTAGCTTTTTTAGGTGACTGCTGTCATCAAGTGGGTCTGATATACCAACACATGCATACCTACAAGCCAATAAATCTCCAAGCAGAAAGTCCACTCTAATTACAGGTAAATCTGGCATAGTTCCAGCTCTGGAAACCATCATTTTCTATTGACACAAAGTACTACCAACCCCCACAATTTTTGACATTTTTCTACATACTTATAAACACTACAGAAGCAGAACTCCTATTATTGTGAACAGGGGAACTTGATTGAACAGTTTGAGATAAACCTGTTTAGGGCTTGACTCTCTTAACAGACTTGGCTTAGAATTAGTACACTCTTTGTGAGTAAACACAACTCATCAGCCAATCTCTGCTTGAGAGATTACAATCTTGCTCTCATTTAGGCAGAGGGCACACGGTCAGACAATTTATAAAGTCCTTGAACAAGACACAATCCCTTAATGATTCCTTGTAAATCACCCTGCTAACAACCAGGGTGCTGTTATCAAGCAGTTCAGTACTGTTTCCATAGCAAACTCCACATATGACTGCAGTGATGCCTTTTAAACATTTCTAAGGGCGTGTTCATGCTGGCAGTTTAGTCTGAAATGGAAAACAGTTTGCATAAATAATAGGTAATAATAGGTAAAGCTGTTATGCGGACCGAGAAGCACACTATGGTACAGAACCTGATAATACTTATAGGAGGTGGTCTGAGTTTGGAATTGGAACTGGAACTGTGTTGTGAGGAAGTAAAGTAACCTGTGCATGTGTTTTTGGCTGATGGCAATGATTTCTACAACACACATGTGGCATGAGTGGCAGGCAAACATTTTGAGACACAGAAAAGGTGAAAGGCTAATAGCACAAATGCTCCAGGATGAAAACCACCTAAAGCCTCTCTCAAGCCTCAGGTATGAGCACATGTAAAATAGCAGCCTTCATAGTATCATAATTCACACATAATAAGTGATAAACATGAGCATACGTCTTGGGCTTATACTGGACCAGCAGTGACAAAAACATTTGATGTAATTTTATAAATGAAGGTAGGTTCAAGAGTAATATGTCTGTTAATTGCAAAAGTGGGCTACAACTTTCCAGTAACCTCATGGCTAAATGCAAGGGAGGTGAAGGCTTGAGGCACAGACACTGGAAGCAATTATTTTTTCACAAATTCCTTTGAAACGCGGACATGAAAATATGCAGATATAGAAGATTAACCATCTACAGCTATCCATTTTTCTACTAGGAATTCTTACAAATATCTGAAACTCAAACTGAACCATATTGTACCACTAGAAGACCAAGGAGCTTTTATTAAAAATGCATAGAATTTGGGAAACTGCTACTCTGCCTAGAGGAGGCTGTCCATCACATGTCAGTGACTGGGTAAGGAGGGTATTACTCAAAGAATTAAGCAAAAGGCACAAGAGCAAGCTTGAGAGATCCACAGCTCAGATGGAGTCAGCCATTAACAGGACAACCATAGACTGCAACCTAAATTAAGTGTAAGTCTACAACCTAAATTAAGTGTAATAAATATAATGAAATCCAATGTATACAGTGATGCAATAGCTGTCAAGATTTCAGGGTAGGTTAAGTTTAAGGGCAATGAATTCAGTTTGAGATGAAAGAGCAAAAGATGTGAAATGCAAATATCACTTGGATGTGAAGAAGTTCCCTAACATGATTATCTACCATAGAAACAAATGGCCATAGCACCGGACGTTACGTCAGTCACTATACAGCTGAAATGGTATATAATTGGATGTATACGGATGAGTGCAATTTGACACTCCTGGCAAATACATTTTTGAATACATTTGAAATTCAGCTGTGAATAAAGGGGCCTACTGGTATTCTGGTCTTTTCATGCAGTAGGCAATGTGAAGAAAGCAACATATAGGAAACTATATACAAACTGTGGATATGTGGAAATATGATCTCTGGTAGGATGAATCCTGCAATAGAGTAATATTTTGCATTAGCAAAAAACATTATAATTAGTGTAAACTCAAATACTTTTCACCACCCTGAGAATGCCATTCCCAAAGTGAAGCAAGATGACAAGAGGAATCATGTTGTGTGGATGCTTTTCATCAGTAGGAGTGCTCCAGAAGCTGTCTATAAACTGTTCCAGTCTGTAAGAGATTACAGATTAGGGCAGAAGTATATCTTTTAACATGAAAATGACCCTAAATATCAAACAAAACAACATTACAGTGAATCAAAACCAGGAATTAGAATGAAACAGTCAAGAACAACACATTAATATGATTGAGAATTTGTGGCAAAACAATGACATTGTTGTTCCCAAAAGGCTGCAGCTAATTTAACAAAGCTTTAGCAATATTTAAAAAGAAAAGGCAAAAATATCAGGATTCACATGTAAAACTCATAAACATATCGCACAAGATCCAATCAACTATAATCATAGCCAAAGGTGGTTCTAACAAATATTGAGCCAAGGAGTAATGTCAGGGTTTTTTTTGTATTTTTTTTTTAAATTAACAATTCAATATTCACTTATGGCTGTGGTCTATTTCAGCAGGATAATGCTTCTTGCCACAAAACAAAAATGGTTCAGGAATGGTTTGATGAGCACAACGAGTTTGAGGTGTTGATTTAGCCTGCAAATTCCCCAGATGTTTATTGAATTGAGCATCTGTGGGATGTGCACGACAAACAAGTCCGATCCATGGAGGCCCCACCTCACACCTTACAGGACTTAAAGGATCTGCTGCTAACATCTTGGTGCCAGATACCACAGCACACCTTCAGGGATCTTGTGAAGTCCATGGGTCAGGGCTGTTTTGGCAGCAAAAGGGGGACCAACACAATATTAGGGAGCTGGTCATAATTATTTACTTAGTAAAACTGAGATTATTGGGATTTTTGGCAACTGGGTTATACAATATTTGCCATCTTGCTATTGTATCTCGCTACACCTGATAAACAAAAAAACGTCACTGCTACCCCTGACATTTCCCCACCTGACCACAAGAGGGCAACCGTGCACTCCTGTAAACTACACTCTTTTTTTAAGCTTCTTTTTTGAGTTTCATGCTGCGTTGGTCTCGCAGCTGTTATCATCACTCTGTGTATGTTGCCTTACCTACAGTAGTCTTTTGCTGCCTCAGTTTTTGTATAAAAGTTTGGGGTTTTTGTGCACACTAATATTTTTTGCAATTGCATCCACCTTGGGTTCAATATAAAGACACAAAGCTTGATGTGGAAAGAAAAAAAAAAAAATAATAATAATAATAATAATAATAATAATAATAATAATAATAATAAAGGGGGAATAATAAGCTTAATAATTAAAAATAATTTAACTCAGAATTGGGGGAGGGGTTGGGGGGTTTTGATTCCCCCGCCTCTGCCATGTGTGTGTGGTTTGCATGTTCTCCCCATGCCTTGAGGATTTTCTCCGGGTACTCCGGTTTCCTCCTCCAGTCCAAAGACATGCATTGTAGGTTGATTGGTGTCTCTAAATTGTCCGTAGTGTGTGATTGCGTGAGTGAATGAGAGTGTGTGTGTGTGCCCTGCGATGGGTTGGCACTCCATCCAGGGTGTATCCTGCCTTGATGCCCAATGAAGCCTGAGATAGTCACAGGCTCCCCGTGACTCGAGAATAGTTCAGATAAGCGGTAGACAATGAATAATAATAATAATGTTTAACAAAGTTGCTCTGGAAACTTTTGCCAGTGCTGGCCTTTGCAGATAATTAATGTCAAAAACACTGTGTAGGAACGGCAGGACTGTAGTATTAGAGGGCTTCAAGTGCTGCAGAAGAGACACATTCCAAAAGAATGCACCAGTGGTTCACTGCCACTAGGCCTCTAATGAGGAGAGGGACTGTCAACAGCAGCCTTCCTCATCTCTCTCTCTCTTTCATACACATACACAGTTTCTCCACAATCCTCACAGTTCTTCCCCAAGGGCCTGCCTGGGTCTTTCACAGTGACTGACTGTGCAGATTAATCAAACAGGCCCTTCTGCCACACTAGCCTTCTATCAACTTAAAACAAACCTCATTCCCCCATCATTCTCTCTGTACTTGTAAAATTTTACAACACTCTATAAATAAGAGACAATGATTGTATGCGTCCACATGCCATAAAGGTCTTATGAAAGAGCCTGCTATGATGGCAATGCTAAATATAGTGATTAAAAAAGCATAATACCAAACAAAGATGAAAAGGACAACAGCAAATATCATAGCTAATGCATAAAGTGGGTCAGCTCAAGCCAGTATATGTTGTTTGTTTGGTTGGTTGTTTTTTGTTTCATTGTTTTCAAAGGTTAGCAGCACAAAGAAAAGACTAAATGGTTATTTTGAATTTTTTTAAGAAAATGCTGAAATTTTGCATTTGTAGCAATTAGATCCAACATTTTAGAGACTTGTTGTTTTGAATCTTTTTGTTTTTATATATAATAAATGTGGGAGTGTATGTTGTGCTGAAAATACTGTGGCTGGAATCATGAAATTGGTGCTGGTTGTATTTTAGGCATTGTCTGCCTGTTGACTATTATTAATGAATACCACTGGGTATGCAGAAGATATGATCAAAAAGCCTTTCTAATGGGTTCATTTTAGACTTATTGATACTCCCCTTGAATCCAGTATTGTTTTATAAATACCATCTTCATCCTTCCCATTCAGTGTTATTCTGTTATTTCAAAATATAATTACTTTTGCTGCATGCATAGTTGCATTTTTATAAGTGACAACTTCCTTGTTTTCTTTGTTTTCTACATTTTTCTGACCTCTTAGGTAAATGAAACATATTTCATTATTGTAGTTCTTTGTTTCTTTTCTACAATGAAAAATTTTACTCTTTCATCTTGGTTTAACATATTAATAATGCAAGGGAGTAAAATAATATGCTGACTGACGTAGCTTAGCAGACGTGCACATTGGAATCACCTCCCATGTGCAAGGTTGTGGCCAAATTTTGCACATTAGCAGATGGTGCCTGGCATGTGAAGGAGTTGGCAGTGGTGTGTGGCTTCACATCACACTTGTCTGAGTCACCAAGAGATCCAGCAATGCTTCCTCTTTATTCCAAACATGCACAGAAATAGTATTACCTGATACATTTCTGCAATCAAAGTGGAAGCATACATGCACTGAGTGTGCTTTTTGAGGTTTTTTTTTTTTTTTCAGAAGCAACACTTGTGATAGAATTGTCATGAATATTCGGACGCATTATTTGGCTTCTTTTAAAAATTTTTTCTTATTGTTTTTATTTATGAACTGTGAGAAGGAAAACCCAGAACCCAAAACCCAAATGATGCATTCCATTTGATCTATTACAATGGCATTATCATTGATGTCTTGGTAGCACCAAGGGGCACAGAACCACACTACCTATCAGCCACAGCATGTCCAATGATGCTCATGTCCTAATCACTCTCACCTGTGTTATGTTATGCCTTGTTAGCACCACTATTTAAGTTCAGGTTTTTTCAGCATCTCACTGTCAAGCCTTTGTAATCACTTGTAAGCTGACTGTTTTTTAATTTGTATCCATAGTTTGTGTTAATGGTACTTGATTTCACTGTTTTGATTGTTTTGGCTTTATCTTCTCCAATTTACCTGAAGTTGCATCACTTGCATCTGCCTCCTTTATCAATTCCTGACACTTGAATATCAGTTTAAATCATGGGTTGAGGCCTTTAAGTCTTTTTACATTTTACTACTGTTACCATGTCTAAATTGGTGTTACTATTAATAAAAGGCAACAATCCATCTTTCAAGGAGACAACATCACATTTGTTTTGTTATTGACATGTTAGTTACCAAAGCAAAATGATGAAATGTTTCTATTCTAATCTATTTGTGGTACACAAATTTTAATTATGGTCACTTTTACTCAGTTTCCACAAATTAAATTCTTAGGGCATTTTACACCTGGATTTTTACACCACATTTTACACTTTATTTGGAGCATCTGTTTTGGAAAGTGATACATTTTCCTTACCTTGGTATGGTTCATTTAGACATACATGAACATGACAATCATGCTTAGATCTACATCAGTAAATCTGTTTATAATCTATAAAAAAGAACTGAAACAATCACAAATAATCAAACTTAACTTAATACTTGAAATTTAGCTACAATATTCACCAGCTACAGCTCTGAGCTTATATGACATAATTGTGTTTATTACCATTTTGGTGTGTATTTGAGAGATCTTCCAATCATCATATGGAAAAACTGTGTAAATGGGCAGGACTAGTGAAGAACACACTGTCCAATAATTGAATATGTCACAGGAGCCAGTAAATCTTTGTGTCACTGAAGTCTATTAACATTTATATGCTTCAAATGATATTTTCTCACAGTCTGAACTGTCTACCAGTAAAAGTTTGTGTTAATGAATGAGCAGCATGATTGTACAGCAAGAGATACTTGATCCTGTAAAATATTGAATTTCTCTAAGAGTGATGAATAACAGAGCACATGAATTTCATTAATTCATTTCATAGTTTTCCTATTAATCTATAACATTTAATCCTGCCAACCTTTATGCATTTTAACACCAGATTGTGCTGCAACAAGTTATTATTAAATATATGCCAAAAGAATCTTTTTCCAATTGACATATAAATCTAGAATGGCCCTTCATCTCAGTTTATGTGGATGGCAGATCTGGAATGACTGACAGTTAAGTAGATGTTTCGACTTATTGACTGAAAGCTACACATTTTCATACAAAAGAACCACTTTTTCAGCCAAAAGAATGGACAAAAAATATTGTCTGCTGGGATTACACTATTCAGGGATTGGCAGGTCTATCTTCAGATCCCATAACATAAAATCTCAAAAAAGTAAAAAAACAAAAAAACTAATTCAATTATATGTCAAATAAAAATTTTCACACACTGCATACTATACTGAGTGCTACTAAAAAGAATTTACAATACTACACATTGTACTACAGTATAGAATACTGAAAACAATATATTAGAAGGCACCAAAAGGTAATCCTAGATCTTATTTAGTACAGTAACGTAGATAACTGGAAATAAGCAGCCACCAAAGTATCAATAGAATGTAGCCTGATAGGTTTTCATGAAATAATTGAAAATCATTCATTCATTCATTGTCTACCACTTATCCTAACTATTCTCGGGTCACGGGGAGCCTGTGCCTATCTCAGGCGTCATTGGGCATTAAGGCAGGATACACCCTGGACAGAGTGCCAACCCATCGCAGAGCACACACACACTGGACAATTTAGAGATGCCAATCAACCTACCATGCATGTCTTTGGACTGGGGGAGGAAACCCCTGAGGCACGGGGAGAACATGCAAACTCCACACACACACACGGCGGAGGCGGGAATCGAATCCCCAACCCTGGAGGTGTGAGGCAAACGTGCTAACCACTAAGCCACCGTGCCCCCCTAATTGAAAATTCAGACTAGGATTTTAACATCAGTCAGTCTGATACCTAAGAATTTCTAGAGACCCATACACCCACACTGGAGTGATTGGAATTCTTTACCCTAATCCACCAGACTATTCCACCATTGCATTGATCTTCTCTAAGTCAAATCATGGATTACTTCTCTTACTAAAAAAGAAAGAAAAATAAATAAATAAATAAAATACATTTACAGGTAACCGAATAACTTTCTTCAAATAACTATCTTTGCAACTCCCCCAGCTAAGAAATAGCCTACCTGTTAATGTTTGAAACTCAGACACATTTCCAATCTTTTGTTAAGGTTAAAAGCCTATTTGTATACTTGGACATTCTATGAAATGTCAAAAAAACGACGACAGCTGTGGCTAAACGCTATAATACAAGCAGACTGGACAGAAACATCAAAAATGCTTGCGTTTGCAGCGCACACTTCATATCAGATAAGGTTAAAGAAACTAATGTTTTTCCTTGGAATGTTTTATGGTTGGGTTACATGTCTAAATATTTCTTATGCATCAGAAACAGCACTGCTTAAGGGAAATACAAACAAAAGGGTAGAACAAAAAGGGGAAAAATTAAAGAAAAAAAGAAAAACAGAAATTCAAATGACAAAACGAAGTGGTGATGTCTTGTGTGCAAACTGAACACACCAACATGTGCCACTTCTGGCTACAAGTTAATGTTATACCTTTGATCGTTTAACCTGGAGGATTATAAAACACCAAACAATATTACTGGTCAGTCCAGTCCAATCTTGCAATCTAGAACAGAAAATAAGCAACTCTCTCAGACAGTCAATGAATCCCTGAAAGCCCTTGATAATAGCGGAAAGTTTTCGCTTTCATAAGCGTAATCAACAAAGGACTGAATCAATATGAGAGTACATGGCCGAGCTCTGGAGGCTCGCAGAGCACTGCCAGTTCGGGGATGGCTTGTCAGACATGCTCAGAGACAGACTTGTTTGCGGTCTTCATAGTGAGAGCATGCAAAAGAGGCTGCTGACGGAAAGAGATCTCACTTTTGATGCAAGCACTGGAAATAGCCATCTCCATGGAAACAGCTGCGAAAGACGGGCTGGAATTACAAAGAAAGGCATCAGCGGAATGTCACATGAACAAGTTCACAAGTAAGAAAAGTGATAAAAGTTCAATATGTTTCAGATGTGGCAAACAGTCGCATGTTCCTGTGGAATATTGGTTTAAAAAGTTTGCAGACAATGTAACGTAAAAGGACACATATAGAAAATGTGCTAAGCAAAACCTGCAGAGTTGAAAACAAGAATGTTTGTGAAAAGAAGTGCAAAGATTCTGTTTATTCTTTAATAAACTGGGTGAGTCAGACTCAGAGGACAGTTCACAGGTTCACAGGACAGTTCAGAGGTTACAGGCTTCTCGTACATTGAGCTACATTCTCTGAAAGAGGCAGATCGAGAAATGATCTGGGTCAATCCTATCATCGAGGGAGTAAAGTTGAAAATGGAACTTGACACAGGATCGGGACTATCAATAATTTCATACAAGGATTATATGGACCAATTTAGTAAATTGAAATTGAGGCACACTTCCATAAATTTAAAGACCTACACAGGAGAGAAAATTGCGTCAAAGGGAAATATTAAAGTCAAGTTAAAATGCGAAAACAAGAGACGCATTCTGGACCTTTATGTGTTAAAAAATGGTGGAGTACCCTTATTTGGACAGTCCATGAACGCAAGCATGCCGCACAAGTCTTCCAAGATGGCATTGGAACATTGAAGGACATAAAAGAAAAGCTTACCATCGAGAGCAACACACAACCGAAATTTCACAAGGCATGACCTGTGCCATATTCAGTTTGTCTGAAAATGGAAGCTGAGCTAAAGTGACTTGAAGATCAAGGGATCCTGTCTAGAGTAAGCTGGACTGACTGGGCCACACCCATAGTTCCGATTGTTAAGAAAAGTGGAGAAGTCAGGATCTGTGGTGACTTTAAGGTCACAGTTAATCCAGTCTTACAGGTGGAACAATACCCACTGCCCCGCATCAAAGACATCTTCGTCACTGGCCAGCATTTTTCAAAAATCAATCTGGCTCAGGCTTACCTGCAGATGGAAGTAGAAGAGTCTTCAAAGCAGTATCTTACAATTAATATTCATAAGGGACTTTTCCGCTACAACAGACTCGTTTTTGGGATAGCATCAGCACCAGCGTTGTGGCAAAGGGCCATGGATCAAGTTCTGCAAGGCATTCCATGTACACAATGTTATTTGGATGACATTATTGTTACTGGCCATGACGATGACACCCATCTGACAAAAGGCTGTCCTGGAAAGGCTTGAAGAATACGGACTGAGAGCAAATAAAAGCAAATGCAAATTTTTCAAAGATTCAATTGAGTACTGTGGACATCAAATTGATAATTGTGGTCTTCACAAGTTTTCGGAAAAAAATGGACACTGTCTTGAAGGCACCAAGACCGTTTCTCAGACTTGTGAACTATTACCACAAATTCTTGCCAAATCTTTCCAGGTTAATTCATCCACTGAATGCATTGCTGCAACAGCAAATAGAAGTGGTCTGAAGACTGCGAAAAGGCCTTTGAAACGGCTAAGCGATTGATCACTTCAGAGACAGTGTTAACGCACTGAAACTAGCCTCCCCTTGCAGCTAGGGTGTGATGCATCACCATATGGAATAGGTGCCATATTATCTCACAAAATGACTGACGGATCTGAAAGACCAATTGCATTCACATTTAGGTCTTTGATTGCTGCGCGGATTTGCTTGGAACACAAATATGCTCAGATCGATAGAGAGGCTTTAAGCTTAGTATGGGGAATGAAGAAGTTTAATCAATAACTCTATGGGAGACATTTCAGTCTCATTATGAATCACTAACCCTTGGTGACTATTTTTAGCCCTAGTAAATGTGTTCCAGTGATGGCAGCAGTTCAACTACAATGTCCTTGGTGGTCATCACTATGCAATTGAGTTTAAAGGCACAAAGTACCATGGAAACATTGTCATGCCTTCCACAGACTCGGCCAGGAGAGGTTGAGGATGACATGGATATGTTTCACATCACTTAAATAGAACCTCTTCCTGTCACGAGTGCTAAAATTCAAAAGGAGACAAGCGGAGATCCTGTATTAGCCAAGGTGTGAAAAGAGTATGGTATGAAAGGGTGGGCGGGTACAGGTGATCTGCAATTGTATTCAAACCGTCGTGATCAACTTTCGGTATCACAGGGATGTGTCATGTGTGGTACCCGAGTGGTTGTGCCGCCCAAGCTACATTCCAGAGTATTCTCTGCCCTACATGAAGGACATTTAGGTGTTGTTAAAATGGAGAGCTTGGCCAGAAGCTATGTTTGGTGGCCTGGATTAGACAACCAAATTGAAGGCCTAGCCAAGGCATGTTCAGGGTGTCAACAAAAAAAACAAAACTTTTATGCTTTGTTTTAAAATAGCAATACTTTGCCTAAAAGTAGTGTTTATCTATCAAAATTACTTAACTGTTGATTAGTAGCAAGCTTTTCCTAATGCAAAATTATGATAATCATGCATAACCATTAATGTTAATGTGCTAGTGTAATAACTACATGGAGATTGGAAGAAGAAAAGAGAGATTTATTGAAAAAAATGTTAGGAGTTACAGCTACCTATCCAGTGGGATCAGTTAGACCGGAGGGTTGGTAGTAGAAGAAGGGACTTCAGGCTCCTGGGGAGAAGTGGGAGAGTAATCAGTAGGGGAAGCAGGAGGTGAATACACAGGAGAAGAAGGAGCACTGTTGGGCGAAGGAGCATAGCTAGGAGAAGATAAGGGAATGTAAGGAGAGCTAGGAGACATGGAGGTGTCAGAAGATGAGTCATTAGAAGACAACTCTTTGGGATGGCCCTCTTTGGTTTGGACGCCTTGAGTAGTGGTGCATGTCCAATGCCAGTAGAGGGTCTGGGTGGACTGATCACGGGATTCTGGGATGGTCTGCTCATGACAGATGGTGTCTAGGAAAGTAGCAGACTCAGTGGCCAGGTGAGACAGCAGATGATGGCGATAGCACCGCAGTGCACTCCTGAGAGTTCTTCAAAGGATAGCACTGATTGAGCTAGTGGGAAAGACAGAATGGGATGAGTGAGGTGCATATCATGTGACTATGTAATCTTAAAACAAGGCTTAGCAGTCAGCAAAAGAAATGCAATGAAACGCTTAAAGGCTCAGGGCCCAGGATATGCACCAAGGTTGGAGGAAAACAGTTTGGGCAGTAAGCTAGGTTACTGTGACATAATAGTAGCAGGCTGTTGGCATTGTGATCTGGTTTGTGGTAAAGCAATAGTGTTGGTGTCTAATGGCAAATAAAGCATGGAGGATGTGAAACAGTGTAATGGCAAAGCTTACTTACATTAAAAATAGAAGTGCATTTAACTAAGACCAATTGTTTAATGAAATATCAATGTCAAGGTAACATTGAGAAGAAAAGGTACACATCATGCTGAAAGGCAACGTGGTGAAAGGCAACGTGTAAGGTCAAGATGATCTGTGGAGGCAGCTTGAAAGGCCACGGGTAAATGAAGCTAGCAAGGAAGTGAGCACTTATATGTAGGCGCAATTTTTCTTAAAGTTTTGTAAATCAGCCTGAAAATAAGGGAAACTGAGAAAGGAAAAAATGACATTATCAAGGGGAGGATGATCCCAAATTAGGGGAGGTATCGGGACAAATAGGAAAATACTGGGAAATGGTAAAAGTATGTAAATCAGGAGGAAGGGCCTAAATAGCTCAAAATATGAAAATAATGGGAAAATGCTCAACAGAAAATGCTCAACAGTAAATCAAAAGAGGAGGCGCCATAGGGCGCTCGAGGTATAAGTACAGGGGGAACATTTGGGGTTTTTCAGACCAGCTGCTCTCTTCAGAAATGCATGTGATTGACTGCATGGCTGAATAAAGAAACCTGCTTCTTCTCATCTGCTGACTGACCTCTCCTTATTTCGGCTAAGTTTTTGATAGTTTATTGAGTTCGTTGGGTAAGATCATGAAAAGATCATGTGATGTGATGATTTTGGCTCACATTTAGCAAAAACCCACCAATTCACAAGAATCTCAAGAAAAATTAGAATATGGTGACATGCCAATCAGCTAATCAACTCAAAACACCTGCAAAGGTTTCCTGAGCCTTCAAAATGGCCTCTCAGTTTGGTTCACTAGGCTACACAATCATGGGGAAGACTGCTGATCTGACAGTTGTCCAGAAGACAATCATTGACACCCTTCACAAGGAGGGTAACAAACATTCATTGCCAAAGAACCTGGCTTTTCACAGAGTGCTGTATCCAAGCATGTTAACAGAAAGTTGAGTGGAAGGAGAAAGTGTGGAAGAAAAAGATGCACAACCAACCAAGAGAACCGCAGCCTTATGAGGATTGTCAAGCAAAATCGATTCAAGAATTTGAGTGAACTTCACAAGGAATGGACTGAGGCTGGGGTCAAGGCATCAAGAGCCACCACACACAGTGGAAGGAAGGAATTTGGCTACGGTTGTCATATTCCTCTTGTTAAGCCACTTCTGAACCACAGACAATGTCAGAGGTGTCTTTCCTGGGCTAAGGAGAAGAAGAACTGGACTGTTGCCCAGTGGTCCAAAGTCCTCTTTTCAGATGAGAGCAAGTTTTGTATTTCATTTGGAAACCAAGTTCCTAGAGTCTGGAGGAAGGGTGGAGAAGCTCATAGCCCAAGTTGTTTGAAGTCCAGTGTTACGTTTCCACAGTCTGTGATGATTTGGGGTGCAATGTCATCTGCTGGTGTTGGTCCATTGTGTTTTTTGAAAACCAAAGTCACTGCACCTGTTTACCAAGAAATTTTGGAGCACTTCATGCTTCCTTCTGCTGACCAGCTTTTTGAAGATGCTGATTTCATTTTCCATCAGGATTTGGCACCTGCCCACACTGCCAAAAGTTGGTTAAATAACCATGGTGTTGGTGTGCTTGACTGGCCAGCAAACTCACCAGATATGAACCCCATAGAGAATCTATGGGGTATTGTTAAGAGGAAAATGAGAAACAAGAGACCAAAAAATGCAGATGAACTTAAGGCCACTGTTAAAGAAACCTGGGCTTCCATACCACCTCAGCAGTGCCACAAACTGATCACCTCCATGCCACGCCGCATTGAGGCAGTAATTAAAGCAAAAGGAGCCCCTACCAAGTATTGAGTACATGTACAGTAAATGAACATACTTTCCAGAAGGCCAACAATTCACTAAAAATGTTTTTTTTATTGGTCTTATGAAATATTCTAATTTGTTGAGATAGTGAATTGGTGGGTTTTTGTTAAATGTGAGCCAAAATCATCACAATTAAAAGAACCAAAGACTTAAACTACTTCAGTCTGTGTGCATTGAATTTATTTAATACATGAGTTTCACAATTTGAGTTGAATTACTGAAATAAATGAACTTTTCCACGACATTCTAATTTATTGAGATGCACCTGTAGGTGTAGATGTCAGGCCACTCAACTGGAGGTCATCCTGTCACATCGTCCATCCATTGATTGAGCATGTACAGGTACGGGCCAATCTGGTTCCACCCGTTAAAGTTCAATTTTTCAAATAACATTCGTGGTCTGCGTCAGTGAGTGAACTAAATTCGGATTTTGATGGTCAGGGAAATCTTTCTGCCTTCACCTAAGCTCCACCCACAAAAAGGTCACAATGTTTACTACCAGAAAAAAGGGTCTATAGCATTAGGGAGGTCAGTCTGATTGAGGAGGCCTGGTACACCGTCGGTATTGCAGTTCCTAACAAAGCTGTTCAGTGTGGTTGAGGTCAGTCTTGTCCCAGAAGTAGTGGTACAGGGAGCTGGGGAATCAGTTCAATGAGGAACGGGCATCTGCCGGCATGGGTCATGACTCAGATTTTAGTGGAAGAGACCTGTAAGACATCTTTACGGACACAGAAAACATAGAGTCTCAGTTTTCTTGGCTACTTGGGACAGGACCGCTGGTCAGCCTAGGTTCTTAGTGCTCCCAGAGTCCAAGATGGCTGAGACTGGCCTGCCATCCACATTAACTTGAGATGAAGGGTGCATTAATAAACTAATAAAGGTGATTCTGATTAGGTGTGTTTGAGGTGTTGAGGGCACACCCAGCCAGCCAGGACTTCACTCAGGGTTGGTTCATCTGACTCAGTAGGCATGGGCTCATCTGGGAGAAGAAGTGTGCCCTCTCTCCCTGTGATGGTCCAGTTTCAAGCAATAAAATGGCTGGGTGCAGCATGGGCCTAGTGTAAGGGTGGGTGGCTAAGGAACACTCAGAGAGCCTCCCCAGAAAGAAATTGAGCAAGTATCCAGGCACAGTCCTTTTTCTCCCATTCTTTGCAAAGGCGGGTTGCTTGAAAGTTTAGTGAGCAGTTTGGTCAGCAGGCACTGGAATTCTTGACAGGGGTTTCCCTGGCAGTGGAGAAGGAGCAGAGTGTGGAGGCTCTATGCCAGCCCTGGATAACCGCCTGCTGCTGGAGGTTGGCCTCAAGTAGGTGTTGCAGAATAGGGACAGGAATGTCGGGTGGTTCCATGTTCATGCCTGCATTCTCTACCAATGTACCTACTCCAGGCTGTGCTAAACACAATGCTGTGCTGTAGGCTGGCTAAACACATATATGTAGGAGGCAGAGATAGGAAAAGCAAGTGATCTTGTACTTTAGAAATAGTGCGGACTGGGCTGGTAACGGAGTGAGGCGTGGAGGTGAGGAGTGCTGTTGTCACAAGTCTTCCTGGCATGGGGTCCAGGAAGTGGCACTGAGCAGCAACAAGATGGGACCCAAAGAGTTGTGTGGCACATGGTGTCCAGTCTTTGCTGCTGTCTTTGGCAAAAACAAGTGGAAAAATGAGTAAAGCAGGAATCAGCATTGCATGGCCAGAAAACTTTGCTCACCTGTCTGTGTCTGCTGTACCCTTTATACTCCCCAAGCTTCTGCAGTAGTGTGTAGAGCTGTCACTGCAATCATTGGTGGCCAGCTGTTTGTGTTTCTGCTGCCCCGCCTTGCAGCCTTGTCTCTGTGCACTCCACAACAAGCGAGGTACTGAAGTGGAGCTGTACTTTCACCACCCTGGCAATGAGGAGCATGAAACAGAACAGAGAGAAATAGAACAAAGAGAGATTACCATGGTAAGCAAAAATTAAAAGACCAGGGTAATAACAAGCGATTTGGACAAAGTACCAACAACACAAAAGAAATTCAGAAAGCATGAAATTGTCTGAAAGGGCAGAGAAGTGAAGAATAATCTAAACAATGTGCACAATTTTATACAGCTTGTTTCAGAAAAACTCTGTGAACCTTGCTGAAAATATCATTCTGATATTGAATGAGCAGAAAATGTATGATATAACAGCAACTACTCATATTAATTGTATTTGATTAATTAGTTTTGCAGAATCAATTATTAACAATTAATTTTACAACGTCCATAACAAATATGAATTTAAATACACCAAAATGTATTGTAAGAGGTTCTTTTGTTGTGTGACTAGTTTTGAAGCTAGTTGTTACACTTCTTTTCCATTACATTCCATACCATTCATTCATTGTCTACCGCTTATCCGAACTATACTCAGGTCACGGGGGGCCTGTGCCTATCTCAGGCATCATTGGGCATCAAGGCAGGATACACCCTGGACAGAGTGCCAACCCATCACAGGGCACACACACTCTCATTCACTCACACAATCACACACTACGGACAATTTAGAGATGCCAATCAACCTACCATGCATGTCTTTGGATTGGGGTAGGAAACCGGAGTACCCAGAGGGAACCCCTGAGGCACGGGGAGAACATGCAAGCTCCACACACACACGGCAGAGGTGGGAATCGAACCCCCAGCCCTGGAGGTGTGAGGCAAACGTGCTAACCACTAAGCCACCGTGCCCCACACGCCATACCATCACATTCAAATCTTTCAACATGTTGGTATGCCATTCAAGTTCTGTTTGACCTGAAAGTCTGAATATGAAACTAATTGAAAGCAATACAATTCCACAATTTTAGGTAAAACACTACATAGCCACACAACACACTAATATGGATTGATACCAGATAGAAATGTGGCCCACGGGAGTCCAAATGAAATCTCTAAAAATGCAAATGTAGGTCCTTTTTAAGTTTTTAAGTATCATTAGTTATCTTGTCATTTATTTACAGCAAAGTCACTGGAAGATCCTGCATCTGCATTCACTCCCAATTAAAACCTTCAAACAGCAAAACAAGATATTGCCAGTTAAGCATATCATAGCAACTATTGTAAAAATATTAAAAGTTTTATTAAAAATTTAAATCTGATTAAGTGTTATGGCCCTATTTCTCCTGGAGCCCTGAACTACAGTCAGATTAGGCCATGCAACAACTTGAAGTAGTTTCTTTCATATTTGTATATTGTATGTTAGATGAAATTAATTTCTTACCTGAAGACAACACAAACAATTATTTTTTTTTTTTTTTCAAATTCTTAGTCAAGACCAAGACTATATTTAGTGAGATCAAAGCACATGATCAAGACTATAAACATTTACATTTATTGGCATTTGGCAGATGTCCTTATCCAGAGAGACGTACAAAAGTGCTTTGAAGTCTCTATCAATGAATATATCAACACTGGTTCACTAGGTCCCAGACTTACCAGACATACCTTCAGCCTAAAACTCTGCTGGGAGGAATTATAACACAATTTTTAAATAAATAAATAAATACATAAAACAAACAGGCAAAATAAGTAAGTAATAATTCATTCCACTGTCTCAGTGCCAGAACAGAAAAGAGTCTTTATGTATACCTACAACTTATCCTGAGAGTTGGTGGGACCAGTCGAGCAGTGCTAGTAGATCGGAGGGAGTGTGGTGCAGTGTAAGGAGTGAGTGTAAAAAGCTTTGAGGTAAGAGGGTGCTGGTCCATTTTTGGCTTTCTGGCAAGAATCAGTGTTTTGAGTCTGATGCATGCAACTACTGGAAGTCAGTGGAGTGAGTGAAGCAGTGGGATGGTGTGTGAGAACTGGTTTTCAATTGGAGAACAGGTTGAAAACAAGTCACACTGCTACAGTTTGGATCATTTGCAGAGGACAAATTATATTCAGAGGTAGACCTGCCAGTAGAGAGTTTCAGTAGTTTAGTCTCTAAGTATTTTTCAGCAAATCAGCATATTATACTTAATTTCCAAGCTCAACTTTAAACCAGACAGGGTTACGGTTAGGGTTAACAGCTGCCCTTTCCCTGATAACAAAGGCACACTGAGGTAGCACTGAATGATGGCAGCTTTTGCCTACAAAGATTATGTTTGTAACAACAAAAGGGTTGCAACATGTAGAACATGTGGTTCATTAATAGAAGTTGCAAAGCAATGTTATTTGTCAATGCAGTTAGGTTTGACATTTGAAGTTGTACAAAGCAAACCCCAGTGCAAAGCCAAATTAGACAGAGAACAGATAAGTTCCATTGGTGAATATATAGATAGATACATATATACAATAGATACAATGCCGTTTACCATCTACCAGAACTACAAATAATAGAATATGTCAATATACTTCAATAAATAAGGCTATGCCAGAATGCGCATAAAGAATTATGTGCAAGTTGTATTTACAGCATACACACAGAAAAATAGAGGTATTGTTTCTGTACCTAAAAGTACATTTGCCACAAGAGTACCCTGTAAGGTACAGGAAATGGTCCTTACAGTGACAACTGTGGACCTTTTATTTAAAGGTACAAAATCAGTTCTTACAACAAAGGGTACATAATTGTACTTATAACAAGCTTAAGGTACAGACAAATTATGCAAATCACAGATCACAAAATCTTAATTAAAATAAAGTGTGCATATTGAGATTAAAAAAGAAAGAAGAAAAATTTCCATCCATTTCTTTGTCAGTATGACCTATATAAGTTTCATTAATAACTTAGCTGACATTTTAGCTAATCTTCATTACATTGTTTTTGCAGATTATAAACGGATAGATTAAAAATATCATATCAATATAAGATCATGATATGTTATATTCAAATTCCAAGAATATAGCCAATTTTCACAAACTGATAAAGGACCTGGTAAATAAAATACTGGTGAACTGGCTCTGGCAAGCTTGTGTGAACAGCACATTTACCGGCATTCTTTACCGCATTACTGAGAGCTTATCACGCTTGTGCACTGAACTTTTAAAGGCAGCTGCGATGACGCGATGACCAATCAGCAATTTGCTCTTCTATTTAGAAGGCAGGACTTATTCTACTATTGCATTGCGCCTTCTTCCATGCGGGTCGAAGTGTGTGAAATGAGGGAAAATGTCAGTTAATTATCCATCTTTGTCGAGTTTGACCATGGATGAACTAATTAAAAAATAATTGAAGCTGGAATACAGATTAACGAAGAAGAAGCAAGGAAATTCAGGGGTAAGTAACCCAGACTTTTACGTTTTTCTTCATACTAATACTGTTAGCTAACTATTTATAACGTAAATTACTGTACTATACTATAATTTACTATACTGTAAATTAGCTAACTCCACTAAGCACGTTATGGCTTGTTGTTAATTGTGTTAGACATAGCTGTTTTAGTTATTTTGTTCATTTACTCAAGCAAAATGCTTCCATTTGCTATCACCGTTACTCTTCATTTTGTTCGTTGCAGTGTATCTGACATGACATGTCCCATACATGTTATTTAAAGGCAGGGTAGGTGGTTTGGTTTAAAATCTTTGTCACACGCTGATCGGCCTGCGGCAGTGCCGATCTCTTCCTTCCAAAGCTAGTTTGCTATTGCTAGCCTTTCCCAAATCGCCTACCCTACCTTTAAGGGCACGTCTCAGTACACTGTTTCTATCAACCAGAGCATTAGTGGGAGCTTCAGTGAGGTGACCTATCAATCTTTCATAAGTAAGTTATTATAAGCGCGCCGTCTTTGGTTTAAACTGCCATTTTCTGATGATTCTCGACTTCTACACATTTGGGCACATGCAAGTCTCTCTGTGTGTGACAGATATTCATCTACATCTGTGTTGTAATTTTGCGTGTGTTCAGAAAATGACGTCGATGGAGAAACAGTGGATTGTGGACTCACTGAAGCCATGGTTGCTTTCCTGTTTGATGGTTCCAATGAGACCATTGTTGTATTAAGGCCAGTACCAGTTGAAGTTGATCAATCTATGGCAGAACTCCAGCCTCATCCTTCCACTGATCCAAGGTAAGGACAACATTATGAGGGTGCCATTTTGGTAAACAACATAAAAATGAATATATTTTAACATTTTTATGAGAGTTTGTCTGCTCATTTGTGTATGTGGTTCTGTTTTTTTCCTGAATTTAATTAAAAATGTATTTTGTATTGCAGTGGTGAAGCAGCTCACAGGGGACTACCTGTTGTGACTCTCATTGCAACCTTTCCCAAAGATGTCCAGGTAAGACTTGATGCCAAGGAACCATGTCACATGGTACCAAAAGTACGCAACAAAATAATCAGAATCCTGTATGAAATTATGGCAGAATACACCCTGTAAGTATAACAATTATTACCATCTCTGCTACTACAACTACACTACTATTAATTCACAATCTATGAAGACCATTAGACAAAACCAAGATATTGATTTAGAGTTTGTTTCTGCCTTTGTGCTAGGTATCCAACTAATGCAGAGTATATTCAAGTTGCCAAGGCACTGATTGTGAAATACCCTTTTCTTGAGAGATAAGGAAGGAAATGGCTATGTAAGTTGCATTGTTTTTAATCTATTGATTTATCTCTAGCTACATAATTGCACAAGATATTGTTACTTAATCTTTACTTGTTGGAAAATGCCAAATAGTCAAATTGATAGTCAAATAGTCCTTTGACTAACACTCAAGCATACCGTGAAAGAGTAGATAGTGACTGGATTTTGCTCAAACCTGGAGATGAGTTGGACCACACATCACTTGACACTTGATAATCTGTATGTTGGATTGAGACATCTTGTATAAATGCTTGCAGGTTTTTGGCAAGGTCAGATGAATGGAATGCTTAATGTATTAATGTATTAATGTAAATTTTTTGCCCCCTTTACACCTGTCATAGCTAACAAGTCTTCGTTAATCCAAAAATGAAAATTGTAATTTATTCACCCTCGTGTTGTTCCAAACCTGTATGAATCATTTCTTTAATTAAACACAGAAATAAATTGTGAAACATGCACTGCCTCTGTGTTTTGTATTTAAAACTGGTTAATAAAATATTCACAAAAACTACTGCTTCTAAAGGAATGAAATAGCACTATGCAAGTCCACTTTTTATTATGTTTTTTAGAAATCAGTTCAGCACATCAGTGAAATGCTATGGAAAAATATCAGAATGTAATTTTAAATTAACCAGGACATAAAGGTACAATTTCTATCACTAGGGGTGCATAAATGTTCTTTTAGAGGTACAAAAAAGGAAGGTACAAAAATGTACCAGTGTTCAGAGGTACATTGGTGTACCCTGCTAGGGTACAGCTGGAGCGACAAAGCATTTGTACTCTTTTAGGTACAGTCCTGTACCTTGATTTTTCTGTGTATATATAAAGTGTTAAGTGTTAAGTTATATATTGTGCAAAATGTGTGCATTATGTTCACTGTATGTACAACAGTAACAGAGATAATATACAGTGTATAGATAGATAAACTAGGTGTAATCTGTGAAATGAACAATATTCATTCATTCATTGTCTACCGCTTATCTGAACTATACTCGGGTCACGGGGAGCCTGTGCCTATCTCAGGCGTCATTGGGCATCAAGGCAGGATACACCCTGGACGGAGTGCCAACCCATCGCAGGGCGCACACACACACACACACACACACACACACACACACACTACGGACAATTTAGAGATGCCAATCAACCTACCATGCATGTCTTTGGACCGAGGGAGGAAATTGGAGTACCTGGAGGAAACCCCCGAGGCACAGGGAGAACATGCAAACTCCACACACACGGCAGAGGTGGGAATCGAACCCCCAACCCCGGAGGTGTGAGGCAAACGTGCTAACCACTAAGCCACCGTGCCCCCCCGAAATGGACAATATGTACATTATAATTATATTATACAGAGAAAGTATTATAGTTATAATTATATTATAGCAGAATGTACAGGGTGAAGCAGAACTGCAAGGTGGTGAAGTGAAATGAGACATGAGTGTCCTAGCAGTGTAGTCTAGAGTTCAGAAGTTTTATGGTGGTAGGGGAAAAAACTGGCCCTGATCCTGCTGGTTCTGGTGCGGATGGCCCTGTATCTCCTTTTGTTAGTTTGTGACTAGGGTGGGAGGAGTCCTTGATGATTGTGTGTGCTCTGCACAGACATCTCCTGTGGTGAAGAGACTCAGTGGCAGGTAGTTGGGTGCCAATGATGCATTGGTTGGTTTTCACCACCCTTTGCAGTGATTTCTTTTCACACACTGTGGAGCTGCCATACCACACTGTGATGGAGCTCGTCAAGATGCTCTCAATAATGCAGCGGTAAAAGTTGGACAGGATCTTGGGGGATAGGTGAATTTTTTTTTTGTCTTCTCAGGAAGTAAAGACTCTGTGCGCCTTCCTAACCAGAGTTGAGGTGTTCACATGCCAAGACAGATCCTCAGAGATGTGGATGCCCTGGAACTTAAAGCTGGAAACACACACAACTTCAGACCCGTTGATGTAGATAGAGGAGTGTCTACCGCTGTTGGATTTCCGGAAGTCCACAGTGAGCTCTTTGGTCTTTGTGACATTGAGGGTGAGGTTGTTCATGGAACACCATGCTGACAAACTTTGGATCCCCTCCTTGTAGGCCAATTCATCATTGTTGCTGATTCGGCCAACAACTGTGGTATCATCTGCGTATTTGATGAAGATGTTGGAGTTATGCTGCGGAGCACAGTAAGCCTGCATGATATGAGTACATTAACTATATTTATGATGATGATGATTATTATTATTATTATTACTACTACTACTACTACTACTATAGTAAATATATTTGGGAATTGGGACTTTTTTGTGACTTGAAAAGCAATAAGTTCTCACCTCTGGTATCAATACATGCACTACGGTTTGCTATTTTTCTGGTTTGTTTCTTCTTTTTCTCAGACTCATATTTCCCAGATATTCCAAATCCTTCTTTTCCTACACCAACAGCAGCAATAAATGTGTATTAGGATGAGGGAAATGCAGGCTATGGATCAAGCCCCATTGAAGAATCTTCTAACCATTTCCTGCTCCATCCACTTACCTCTTCCTCTTTCAGCCCACTCACTCGAGCCAAGAAGGCATTCTAAGATAACTACTATGCATACCTAGACCTGATTGAAGACATGTTGCTGGCCCAAGGTTAAGTAGGGCTTCTACATTCAAGTGATGTTGATTGAGGAAGCCCAGCTGGTGGCCCATAGTCTGCCACCCAGCTGGACTACCCAGAAATGAAGAGAGCAGTTCTGGACTGGCACACCTGCAGCTGGCATTAGGGATTGCCAAGCAGGCACTGATAGACAGGCCAGCTCAGGGAATAGTAATAAGATGTGGGTACAGCAGACATGCACTTTCATGTCCTTGTTTGTCCATCTACTGTTTTAAACTGTCTCTCTTCTGATCCACATGTTCTGTAAATGAGATTGGCCAAATGGAAAGGATATAGGTGTTAGATATTTCCCTCATTTTAAATCCACTAATCTTGGGAACAGTTTGGGTCTTGTTAAACTACCTGTGGACTAATTTGGTCCTGGAGTTTGGCTACAGTTGTCATATTCCTCTTGTTAAGCCACTCCTGAACCACAGACAACGTCAGAGGCGTCTTACCTGGGCTAAGGAGAAGAAGAACTGGACTGTTGCCCAGTGGTCCAAAGTCCTCTTTTCAGATGAGAGCAAGTTTTGTATTTCATTTGGAAACCAAGGTCCTAGAGTCTGGAGGAAGGGTGGAGAAGCTCATAGCCCAAGTTGCAATGTCATCTGCTGGTGTTGGTCCATTGTGTTTTTTGAAAACCAAAGTCACTGCACCCATTTACCAAGACATTTTGGAGCACTTCATGCTTTCTTCTGCTGACCAGCTTTTTGAAGATGCTGATTTCATTTTCCATCAGGATTTGGCACCTGCCCACACTGCCAAAAGCACCAAAAGTTGGTTAAATGACCATAGTGTTGGTGTGCTTGACTGGCCAGTAAACTCACCAGACCTGAACCCCATAGAAAATCTATGGGGGATTGTCAAGGGGAAAATGAGAAACAAGAGACCAAAAATGCAGATGAGCTGAAGGCCACTGTGCCATAAACTGATCACCTCCATACCACGTGGAATTGAGGCAGTAATTAAAGCATAAGGAGCCCCTACCAAGTATTGAGTACATGTACAGTAAATGAACATACTTTCCAGAAGGCCAACAATTAACTAAAAATGTATTTTTATTGGTCTTATGAAATATTCTAATTTGTTGAGATAGTGAATTGGTGGGTTTTTTTAAATGTGAGCCAAAATCATCAAAATTAAAAGAACCAAAGACTTAAACTACTTCAGTCTGTGTGCATTGAATTTATTTAATACACAAGTTTCACAATTTGAGTTGAATTACTGAAATAAATTAACTTTTCTATGACATTCTAATTTACTGAGATGCACCTGTATATAGTTTGTCAGATAAAGCAGCTTGGTTCAGGTCCAGTGTGTACAAACAATTCATAGAGATATTACAAGTCACAATAAACCTCAGATCTTGGTATCACCCACAGATGGATAAGTGGTGAGTGTTATCCAGGAAACAGATTGTTGAGAGCCTTTTGTGCTGAGAACCCAGAGGATTGGTCCTGGTTCTTACCCTGGGAAATATATGCTCAGAACTTAGTAATTCAGCCATTCATCCCACCCTATTTCAGTGCACCTTAGAAAATCAGCCTACACTGGTCCCTGTAATACAGACATACTGCAAACCACAACTGAGAAATGACTATACATAACATATTGTTGCACTAACATGTCTGCTAACATACTTAGACAGCACAATCATCAGTACTTTTTTAGTACTTACTTGCTGGTACTGGACAATTATAAGTTCTATTTGCACCTACTTACACACTAGTTGTTAACATACTGGGACTGCACAACTGATACTCAGTCTTATTTGCACCTTACTGTACATGCACACTGTATATTTTGAACAACATTCATAAACTACCTCAATATGCTAATATATAAATAGATATTCACATATTCATATACAGTATATACTATTACTAGTCTGTATTCTTTTTTTTTTGTTGTTTAAATTATATTGTTGTAGTTTGCCTGAGCCTCACCTAAGCATTTCATTGTACAAACTGTCACTGACATCTGTACATATGACAAATGAAACAATGCGTAAGTGGTTTCAATAGAGTAGGCAGGTATGGCAATGCACACACCAATGTCTTGAGCTTGTGGAATCAAATCACATATATAGCATAAGGATGCTGCAGATTACCTCTAAAGAGAGACACCCAGGCAACCAACACAAACACAATACAAAACAAGATTAAGACACACTACATGAACATTAATTTAAAGATCACATAAAAGCAAACACGCTGCATCCAGAATGACCCCTTTATGTTGGTTGGTTGATGACATAACAGGCTCAAGCTTGGCCAAGAAATAGACACATGGTTGGACAGTGTAAAAAAGATGCAGCTGTACAGACAGACTTCGAGAATACAAAACATATATGCAATATGGCATGATATTTTCTGCATGGTATATATTTTTTGCCAAAATTGTTTTTTGCTTACAATAATTAAATGTACGATTCATAAGCTGTAATGTTTTGACATGATTCTGAAGGATGGTCCTGGAGTACTGTCTATTCTGCACTTTTAATTGTTTTCCCCTCTTTAACACACTCACTTCAATTTAGGAAGAGAGGTTAAGAGCAGGAAAATGTTTAAATATGCAACATTGGTGGTGATCCTGACCAATAAGAATATACATACCGCGGTAATTAGAACCAGCCAGCAGAGGGTAGCCAAACCCCACTCACAATTTCTTTTCACTTTAAAGGAAGACTACCAACCTCAGTCTAATCCATCTGATCTATTAACACAACAATGTTAAGCCTTAGCTGTTCATATATTCAGCATTGGTTTATTTCTAGTTTGGTTGGTTTTAAAATCATCATTTCATCCTTTATACAGTCTAGAGCAGCATTACCAAGCAGACAGGTGCCTGGTATGCTGAAAATGTGCTGAAAATGGCTTTGTCTCATAATTGACAGTATCAGGGGATGACTATAATCTTCATGATGACTGGAGGGCTGATTTATTTGTTTTAATAGGGAGAAAACCTGCATGTTTGAAAACAAACCCTATCTTCTATACAGTGCATTATTTTGTGATGCAGCATGGACATTATAAAGAGCCCTCATTACAATGCATTTCAATAGGCAGTTTACACTGATGAAAACACAATATAGCGCAGGTGAATACAGCACAGTTCCATTATAGGTGACAGCTGACCTATATAGTGATTACAGTATGTATGTAAGAATGTTGGCTGTATAAACCCATTTAATAGATTCTGATACTGATTCTCCATTTTAGTGAGTTACTGACTAAAAAAAGGTCATATGCAAACTGCAAGAACACCGATAATATCTCTTCTCACTCAGTTTCCTCATCTCTCTTCTCAAACCCATCATTTCTGGTCCACTGCACCAACATCTCCACTAAAACACCAGCAACATAACTTAACATTAAATGTATTCCTGCATACTCAATGAATACCATAATCCTCCCATGAATCTCCATGACATATGGCTCACAAAAAGAATTGTACTAGTACACTTATGTCAATGTGTTTTTTTCTGAAGCAGCCTATCTTCTCTAGATTTTAGAAACTGTTTTTGTTTCATTTCATCCCATGTGATGTCACATTCACAGAGACAGCAGAATCAGAATGTTGAGAGATGCTTAAACTCAGTAGTGGACAATATGAGAACTACTGAGCAATTCCTATCATCAGTAGTATAAATATCAAAACTTTTATCATTCTTATCCTTAACATTTGAGTACATTAGCACTCTGAGTGGTTCTTATACTCAATGGTGACTTCTTCTTTTTCGGCTTTTCCCTTCAGGGGTCGCCACAGTGAATCATCTCTCTCCACCTATCCCTATCTTCTGCATCCTCAACACTTGCACCCACTAGCTTCATATCCTCATTTATTCCATCCATATACCTCCTCTTTGGCCTTCCTCTTTGCCTCCTGCCTGGCAGCTCCATGTCTAACATTCTCCTACCAATATACTCACTCTCCCTCCTCTGAACATGTCCAAACCATCTTAATCTGGCCTCCCTAACTTTGTCCCCCAAACGTCCAACATGAGCTGTCCCTCTGATGTACTCGTTCCTAATCCTGTCCAACCTTGTCACTCCCAAAGAGAACCTCAACATCTTCAGCTCTGCTACCTCTAGCTCTGACTCCTGTCTCTTCCTCAGTGACACTGTCTCTAAACCATACAGCATGGCTGGTCTCACCACTGTCTTGTACACCTTCCCCTTGATTCTCGCTGATATTTTCCTATCACACAGAACTCCCGACACCTTTCTCCACCCATTCCAACCTGCCTGCATTTGCTTCTTTACCTCTTTCCGACATTCTCCATTACTCTGGACTGTTGACCCCAAGTACTTAAACTCCTGTACCTTCTTCACCTCTTCACCCTGTAACTTTACTGTTTCACTTCCCCCTTGGCACCCTGTCATACACTTTCTCCAAGTCTACAAACACACAGTGCAACTCCCTCTGACCATCCCTATATTTCTCCATCAAAATTCTCATAGCAATTTCTGGGGATGAAGCCATACTGCTGCTCACAAATTTCCACTACCTTCCTTAACCTAGCTTCCACCACTTTTTCCCATAGCTTCATTGTATGGCTCATCAACTTTATCCCCCTATAGTTGCTGTAACTCTGCACGTCACACTTATTCTTAAAGATCAGCACTAACACACTTCTCCTCCATTCCTCAAGCATCTTCTCACTCTCTAAGACTCTGTTAAACAAATTAGTTACAAATTCCACTGCTGCTTCTCCTAGACACTTCCAGACCTCCACCAGGATGTTGTCAGGACCAACTGCCTTTCCACTTTTCATCCTCTTCAAAGCCTTCCTGACTTCATCCTTTCTAATCTTATCTACTTTCTGTTCCAGAGTTCATCCCTTCTACTCTTTTTTCCCTCTCATTTCCCTCAATCATCAGCTCTTCAAAGTACTCCTTCCATCTCCTCTGTACACTCTCCTCACTTGTGAGCACCCTTCCATCTCTATCCTTAATAACTCTAACTTGCTGCACATCCTTCCCATCTCGATCCCTCTGCAAGTCCTCCTGTCCTTCTCTAACCTAACCTAGTGTACAACTTGTCATATGCCTTCTGCTTGGCCTTAGACACCTCCCTCTTCACTCTGCGCTGTAACTCCTTGTATTCCTGTCTATTCTCTTCAGTCCTATCTATGTCCCACTTCTTCTTGGCTAACCTCTTCCTCTGGATACTTTCCTGAACTTCCTCGTTCCACCACCAAGTCTCCTTATCTTCTTTCCTCCTTCCAGATGACACACCCAGCACCTTTCTCCTGTCACCCTTATCACTTCTGCTGTAGTTTCCCAGTCATCTGGCAGCACCACCTGACTACCCAGAGCCTGCCTCAACTTCTGTTTAAATTCCTCACAACATTCCTCCTTTTTCAGCTTCCGCCACTTGGTTTTCTTCTCTATCTCTATCTTTGACCTCTTTGTATGGAGACCATCAAAGTCATCCTACACACCACCATCCTATGCTGGCTGGCTACACTCTCTCCCACTACCACTTTACAGTCACTAATCTCTTTCAGATTGCCTCTTCTACATAGGATGTAGTCTACCTGTGTGCTCCTTCCTCCACTCTTGTAAGTCACTCGATGCTCCTCCCTCTTCTGAAAATAAGTGTTAACCAGAGCCATCCTCTTAGCAAAGTCCACTACCATCTGTCCTTCAAGGTTCCTTTCCTTAACTCCAAACTTGCCTATCACCTCCTCATCACCTGTGTTCCCCTCACCAACATGTCCATTAAAATCTGCTCCTATCACCAGTCTCTCACCCGTGGGAATACTCTATATCACCTCATCTAATTCATTCCAGAATCTCTCTTTCTCCTCTAACTTATAACCTACCTGTGGGGCATAACCACTAACAACATTCAACATCACCCCTTTAATCTCTATCTTCAGACTCATTACCCTGTCTGACACTCTCTTCACCTCCAGAACATTCCTCACAAACTCCTCCTTCAGGACCACACCTACCCCATTTCTCTTACTATCCACACCATAATAAAACAGCTTGAATCCTGCTCCTACACTACGAGACTTGACACCCTTCCATCTGGTCTCCTGTACACACAGTATATCCACCCTCCTTCTCTCCATCATATCAGCCAGCGCTCTACCTTTCCCTGTCATAGTACCAACATTCAGAGTTCCTATTCTCAGTCCTACACTCTTACCTTTCCTCTTCTCTCTCTGTCTGTATGCTCTGTTCTCCCTCCTCTACTTCTTTGACCAACAGTAGCCCAATTTCCACCGGTGCCCTGTAGGTCAACAGCACCGATGGTGGTCGTTGTTAACCTCTACCGATCCGGTATGAAATTCAGAGTACCAACGATTTGCATGATCAAATTTGGCAATGTTCTACGCCGGATGCCCTTCCTGACACAACCCTCTCTATTTATCCGGGCTTGGGACTGGCACAGAAGACACTGGACTGTAACCCCCATGGCTAGATTTCAATGGTGACTGATATCCACATTTGATTCTTATTCTCAATACAGAACAGAACATCAGGAGATGAGGGAGTTTCATCAAAAATAGGAAGTACATAGTATAGACCATTTCAAAAGCTGTTCATGGGTTTACAGAAGTGACATCTTAGTCTTTGAATGTTTTCGGTTAGTTCTTGTGCACATTCCAAACATTGGTGGGAGGCCATTTATACATATTGATATTACAATCATTCATTTAATTGTGCAATTTAAAAAGTCAACATTTAAATTAGGACCATGTTTTTCAGTGATTGAATGCTCAGTGAGACCTAGAACTACCTTACAATAATTAATGTTAATGTTGATCATTAGCGTGGCAAAAAATTGGCCTGTAAAATTATTACACTGTTTCTCTCTCTCTCTCTCACTCTCTCTCTCTCTCTGTGTTTGTGTGTGTGTGTGTGTGTGTGTGTTGCCATATGTCAGTAAAGCCAAAAACTATGGAATCATATCAACCAAGCTATCAATATTTGTCTATTAATTGTTGGCCAGCAATTTTACAATACTGGAACATCACCAGCAGACAGCAGTCTGATGACAAAACTGCCTAGAAGCACTTTCACTGACATTAAGTATATGAAAAACCTATGCTTACTGTTCTGTATGTCTGTAAAGTTTCTAGAGACAGGCCATTTTGAGGCACAGACAGTCCAAAAGTCATGCTTGCAATGGCAGTATTGAGACAGGGCGCAATGCAGATTTTACGCAACACTGAGCGCCTTTGTGCTCACAAGCAGACGCTTTCAAGCATCAGAAGCAGAGCCACTTTGTTAGCCACGACAGATTTATCAGTCCCTCTTTTGTGAGGCTATTTCCGACCCTGCTTTGCCTCCTAGGTCCAGCCTGGTAACAAATAGATGTGGCCCACCAAGTTTACTCAGTTAAGTTGAACAATAGCTTTATTGTAGTGCTTAAAAGCAGGTCCGCATCTTACTAACAGCTTTGTTCCATCAGGCCACATAATTAGAGCATTAGGCTATGATTGTTCATCAGGCCAATAAGAAAGATCCAAATAAATTGATGATTTAATTATGGCAGAAGTCTGCACCAAAACATAAATGAACAAAAGCTGTCATTCATTCAACTGGGTCTGCATGTGGGACAATATCTAATGATATGCCATTTGATAGTTAATGAACTTCCTGTATGCCCCATAGCTTGTATCTCCATAGCAACCACTGGGCGCTGCAAAGCAGTTGCAGCAGAAGGTGGGGGTGGAAAACAAAATGAACATTAAGAAAACCTTTGCATTTGAGTTCCTTCTTCCGGATATCTACTAGATGATCATTTTATCATTTGTATTGCCCATGATCTATGATAAACCACTAAGCCTTCATGAAGCCTTTGGTGTGGTTTGATATTTTTAGCACATTATTAATGTGTTGATGACCTAAATGGCATGGCTCATGTTTTTTTTCATTCTTAGTATATATTTGTAAATATATTCTTTGTGAATAGAGACACACTGAGTGCTGCTGTGTAGAAACAACACAAGAAGACAGATAGGGACAGTAATTTAGGGTGGGTAATCTTGCAGAAATGTTTGAATCAGACATCAGTGATTGTCAATCTTTAGCCCAGCCTGATGAGTGTCATTATGAGATCATTGGTACGATTCACATAATTGCTCATGAGCACAAGCTGCTTGCTGAGTCATGTAGTGACCTATTAGCACAGTGATCGTAAAAAAAAAAAAAAAAAAACATACAGTATACAGACTCTTCATACGGACAAGCCATTAAGGTCTGAGATCATTATATACTCCATTAATATATAAATGCAATTATATCCAAACCAGCACTTAATGTCTTTGTCACTTTCCTATTTTCATACACCAGATGCAAGGTCTCAGTGAAAATCTCTGACATTATCTAAAAAGACATAAAAATGATTTTAGTTTGACTTGTCACTTTATAAATATCATAGTGATGGGAGCCAGAGGCCATGTCTGATGGCTGTCACCCACAGCAGTACAGGAATTGAGAAGTCTGATGACTATGATGTCTGATGACATCAGGGTGGTGTGAGAGTCTAGTCAAATGATGGTTTGTCACTCTGCTCAGAACTGTAATGTGCAAGGAGTCTTTTGTTATTCCTCCCTCCTTTACACTTTTGACTGCCAGTTAAACATTATGTTATAGAGCCAAGACACAAAGCAAATATTCTCAACATCATTCTTATTGATTTTCAGCTGCTTTTGTTTAATTAGCATGCGGCTTAAATTGTATCCAAGGCCCCTAGATAGCCTGTATTGATCATCTCTACAAATCTACCCCATGTATGCACAGCACCTGCTTTCCCCTGAGGCCACCAGCTTGCTAATAATTACTTAGAAATTGTCTGACATGTCAAGCAAGTTGTTGACTGAAATGTGAACACATCCAAAAATCACTGTCATTGTTTTCTTAAGGGAGAGTGATTTTTTCACAATGTTTTAGAGACCTATGAGAACAGGAAAACATCATATTTTAATGTAATAAGCAGCACAGTACATCTTTATCTAAGATATCATTATGAATGAATGATTCTCAAAGCCAGTACTACTGTTTTTCTTTAATTTATCAACAGTAAAGGCCATAAAGAGGAGAACTTTAGTGGCAAAGATGAAGTCAGCCTGATGGTGGCACTATAGTGTATCATTTTAAAATTAACTCTCAAAATTGAATGAGTTTAATTTATCTCATGTACTATATCTGTTACGGGTGGTAGGCCCTGTGTTGGGCCACTAGGGGGGGTTTCCAGCAGGGGTTATGTTATGTTGTGTTATATCATTGTTTACATCATGTGTTTGGTTTAGCCCCGCCTTTTCCTATTGTTTCCTAATTGATGTTCACCTGTTCCCAATGTTGTGTGCAATTATGTTTTGTATTTATAGCGGCCTTTTGCCAGGGTTTGGGGCTGGTCGTCATCTTTATTACGTCTTTATGTTTCGTGTTTTTGTGGCGTCATGGCTGTTGTTTCCACGTGTATTTTGAGTTAATAAAACCCCTGTCTGCTGTCAATCTCTGCGCTGGGTCTGTTTCTTCATGCCTTGGATACCGGAAACGTGACAATATCTCATGTTATATTTTGATTTTGAATTCATTTTGAAAATAAGATTTAAATCAAAATACTGACATTAAACTATTCATTGATACTTACACATATCAATCATTGCAATATAGAAAATAACACTTCACAGTCAAGTTTATATTATTAGATTTTTCATAGCTTTTTAGTGAACAATTGCTTAGAATAACGAAAGAGGATTGAAGAACAGGTCAGCCATTTATAATGCAGCAAACACTTGACACTGCCCAATTATCCTCCTCTATTTAGCTCTCTGTTTATTATATTCAAATGATGAAACAACAGAAGTGCTCTGCAGGTGAATATCACTGAGTACACTCACCTACCATTTTGTTTTGATCCCTTTCTCCAATTTTATAAGCAAGCCAATACTGTTGTACAGAGAACCTTTTTCCAGCTTAGATCTATTGCAGAATTAAAATGCTTCCTTTCCTTTAAGGGCCATGAAATTGTGATCCATGCTCTCATTTCATCTTGGTTGGATTACTATAATTCCCTGTATGTCAGCCTGCCACAGTCCACCATGTCTCGGTTGCAGATGGTGGAAAATGTGGTAGTCAGACTGTTAATGGGAACAAAGAAAAGGGATCATATTTCTCCTAATCCTGCCAAATTGTATTGGGTCCCGATTAAATTTAGAGTTTTATGATTTTAAGATTCTGCACAAATAGCTCCTGACTATATCTGGGATCTTCTTCAGCTGTATACGGCCCCTAGTTCACTAAGAAGTAGCCAACTTTTTATTTATTTCTCATTCATCCTTTTTTCTGTAGATGGAATGTGATCCTGTCATGTTTACTTTTGCCAAAAAGGCTGGTTTGAGTATTTCAGAAACTGCTGATCTCATGTCTCTAGAGTTTACATATGATGGTACACAACAACAAAAACATTCAATGAGTGGCAAAAATGTCTTGTTGATGAGAGGTCAGAAGAGAATGGCCAGACTGGTTCAAGTTGACAGAAACCCCTAAAAATAACTTAAATAAAGACTTTACATCCTTGGTGCGTAGAAAAGCATCATGCTGAACTTGAGGTGAATGGGAACACCACCTGATGGGTCTGCAGGCTGAAACACCTTGTTGATGAGAGAGATCAGAGGAGAATAACAGGAATTTATAGTAACTCAAATAAGCACTCTATACAACTGTGAGTAGAAAAGCATCTCAGCAAGATCAAATCTTGAGGTGGATGGGCTAAAACAGCAAAAGACCACATTAGCTTCCACTCCTGTCAGACAAGAACAGGAATCTGAGGCTCTAGTGGGCACAGAATTACAAAAACTGGACAACTGTAGATGGGGTAAATACAGGCATTTGTCCAATTTTCAACTATCCAGTTTTCTGTGTACATTTTATAAATATTAAGTAACAGTACATGTGTAAGTTCCAGGATATGTAAGATAAATCTAGACAGCTTAATCTTTTAAAAATCAATTTTGGCTTTACTTTGTTTTTTCACTAAAATTCACTGAGAATGTTCTAGGGCATCAGATCACCATTGCATGTATTGAACAATGTAATTGCATTATGATAATTAAATCAGTGAATCCACAATTAATCCCTTCAAGGCCAGAACATCTCTGTTGTATTCTCCAGGGACATTTAAGCATTTTATTACATTTTAAAAAATATTTTCTATCCAAATGCCTTGTTATTTTAACTTAGACCTTCACAATCAATAACCATGTGGAACAATACATTTTTTCATATTTACATGTGGTGGAAAAAGTAATATCTACTGATATTAATTGTAGTACAGTTACACTTCTACTTCCACTGCTGCCACTTCAGTGATGAAACCCTTCAGTGGGATTCGGCTGTCATATCCATCTTATGTGATATTTGGTTGTTTTGGTGGGAGGGGGGTTTGGAATACACTTTTTGAAACCATGATATTTGAATTACTGGAGTATCAAGGGGAGTTGCCCAGGCAACAGGCTGTCACACTGTGGTTCCTTTTGAGATGATGTGTGATGCATGTATTGTAAAGATAACAATATTCCATTTGATTCAATTGTAAAACCAAATCAAAGGTCCCCAAAAAGGGAGCATGCAAAAAAAAAAAAAACTACTCAGTTTCTTATTTACAAAAAAAAGTAAAAGAATGAAAAAATATTCAAATTGTGGTGCTTTTCCGAAGCAATATATATAAAAATATGTTCTTTGTAACTGTGATCAAATAGGCCTATTCCACATGTCAGTGTATCCCCTAGGCCCCACACCCACAGATTCCACATCCAGCACAACATCCCTTGTGATGCTAGGGTTAATCTTAACCATCATACCCATAGGTTCTGTGTAATGAGAATGGATATTTGGTATATTGCTACCATTTAAATATAACATTGTTTGTAATACCATTGGTTTCTACAGGTTAAAATGGACAAGGTTTATAATTAATGTTAATTAACAGTTTGTCACACAGCCGGTCATGCCGGTTTAGATGCATCAGACCCAACGCGGAGATAGATGACAGACAGGGGTTTATTCAAAAGAAGACCATACATCAACACAGACGTTACACTCAGACACTACATCAAGACGCTACATACGGACGAGGACTAGCCCCAAACACAGACAAAAAGCCACTATAAATAAGGAACATAATCATTGACACATTAGGAACAGGTGAACGAAGGCGGGAACACATTAGGAAGAGGCATGGCTAAAACTAACACATGACATAACAAACGCAACCCCTGCTGAAGGCCCCCTAGTGGTCCTACGGGGGACCTTTCCCACCATAACACAGTTATACTGCATTACTAAATTTTAGGTAAAAAAAAAAACTGACAGAAACCCATAAACAAGTCTGTTGTAAGGGCGATCCGCCGGAGGCGGAAGTGGCCGGGTCCATACGCCGAGCTGGCGATAGGAAACACACAGTACGGGAAGTCGGGGACAGGCAGAAAGTCGGCAACAGGAAAACGAGAGACCAAACAATAGTATCCAAAGGGTTAATCCAAAAGGGGAAGTCGGTAAACAGTCCAGGGTCGATAATCCACACACAGGAGTGTCCGAGACAAAACACAAGAATAATCAATAAACAATCCAGGTCATACACAGTAATCCGTCCGAAAGAAACGCTTAGTAAATTCCATAGAATAATACTTCGCGTCGAGCAGGAAGTGCGCACCGTATTTAAATCCTCCTGTAAACCGGAAGTAGAGTCAAAACAAGGGCGAGGGCTGTCACCTCCAGCGCGAGTCGTGACATGTGTAGCCAGAAAGATTGGAATAATTGCAAAAAAAAAAACATATTACTTGACAATAACCAATATTTCAGAAAATTAAGGTTGTGTAACGATAAACACAATATCAGCATAGGTAAATCCCATTGAATACATAAGAAATTGAACATTCTATTTACATTTTCTTTTTGTTGTTGGTGTTTTTACATGCTTTGAAAACTGTGGCCTAATTGTTGAATTATTTTTTTAAACCTGACATTGTTCTATGTTTCTTGTTTGTATTTACTGTACTATTTTGTTAATTCCTGAATAAGTTATTCAGGTTTGATTGATTTGTTTGTTTGTTGACCCTCCCCAGGGTCCAGTGTGATTTCATCCAGCAGTGCTATTTGGAGAGCAGTTATGAACCATTTCATGTAAAGAATCTTTCCTGACAGAGAGCTGAAGATTTTATGATTTTACCATTTTATATATATATAAAAATAATGGTAAAATCTTCAGCTCACTGTCATCAGCTCACATATATATATATATATATATATATATATATATATATATATATATATATGAACATTATATATGGTGTACAATGGATACAGCAAGGGACTCTTGACATAGCCTTGTGGTGTCCTGCTTGTGGTCTGTCAGGAAGTGGGAGATCCATTGATATAAGTATGGGCTAAGTCCAGGACCTCCACCTTGTTGGTTAGTATGAAAGGGATTAATAATGTTCAATGCTGAACTGTAGTCAACAAACAACATTGAAAACACAATTCACCTTTCTACTGTCCATGTGGCTTGTGACAGGAAGGACAACGGAATACAGTGGAAGCATATGGGAATAACTGACTGTCCAGGGAGAGTTTTTATATTTCTGTTAACACCAGTGCTACTTGATGTCACGTACCGGTGATATCAGGCGAGAGGGAGCAGACCCATACGCAGGGATAGACATAGAACAGGGGTTTATTCAAAATAAGAACACTCATACACAGGAACATGGGGAAAGAAAACCAAACACAGAACAAAGACTCACAATAATGACGAGGACTAGCAAACACCACGAGCACGGAAACCACTATAAATAAGAGGGGTAATCAGTAGAACATGAGGGACGAGTGGGGGGAGCAAGGCCAAAGGGTCCGAAGCGACGTCCACCGCCGAGCAGAAGAGCCAAGCGACGTCCACCGCCGAGCAGATGAGCCGAGTGGCGTCCACCACCGAGCAGAAGAGCCGAGCGGCGTCCACCGCCAAGCAGAAGAGCCGAGCGGCGTACACCGCCGAGCAGAAGAGCTGAGCAACGACCTCAGCCCAGCTGGGGCAGAAAAAAACCCCGAAGGGAGGGAGGGAAACATCTTCCCAGCAGAGCCTGAAACCAGACTGCATCCCCACAGGAGCAGGAAAAGGGCCATGGGAGAAAAAAAAGATGCAGTTGCAGCTAGTAACATCCTCCGCCGACGAGAAGTGAGGCGGCGCCCTCCACGGAAAACCAAAAAGTGGAGCAACGTCCCCCACAGGAACAGAAGCGGAGTGATGTCCCCAGCAAACAAAAAAAGAGTCCAAAAATAATCCTTGAGGGTCAAACTCAAAGTGTCCAGAGAAATCAGCTCCAAAAATCTGTGGGTACTCGGCTAGGCAATCCCGCTGGGTCTGTATAGTCTGGCTAGTGCTTCTGTCTCGTACCGGTGGTACCAGGCGAGAGGGAGCAGACCCATATGCAGGGATAGACATAGAACAGGGGTTTATTCAAAATAAGAACACTCATACACAGGGGGAGAAAACCAAACACAGAACAAAGACTCACAATAATGACGAGTACTAGCAAACACCACGAGCATGGAAACCACTATAAATAAGAGGGGTAATCAGTAGAACATGAGGGACAGGTGAACAGAGGCGGAAACACATTAAGGATCAGGCGGGGCAAAATGTCATAACAAACACACATGGCACAGATAAACAAAAACATATATATATATATATATATCTACTGAGATGGAGACTTTTGACACCCGCTTTGAGGCTGCAGCTAATGGTGCTAATGTCTATTTCAAAGAACGACTTTAGGAACCCCTGTGGGAGATTCAAAGCCAAGAAGGCAATAGAACCAGACTGCATCCTATATCAGGTCCTTAGAGCCTGCTCTGACCAAGTAGCACTGGTGTTCACAAAGATATTCAAACTCTCCCTGGACAGTCAGTTATTCCCATATGCTTCCACTGTAGTCCGTTGTCCTTCCTGTCACAAGGCATCCCTAGTCTGCCTGTCTCAATGTTTTTCACCCAATAGCCCTGATCTCAGTTGTGATGAAGTGCTTCAGAACACTGGTTCTTCACCTATTTATTACCTGACACCCTGGACATATTACAATTCAAGTATTGTCCCAATTGCTCCACCAAGGACACCATCGCACTGCTCCACCATACAGCTCTGAGCCACATGGACAGTAGAAAGACGAATTATGTTTTCAATGTTGTTTGTTGACTACAGTTCAGCATGGAACATTATAATCCCTTTCATACTAACCACCAAGGTGGAGGTCCTGGACTTAGCCCATCCTTATATCTATGCATCTCCCACTTCCTGACAGACCACAAGCAGAACACCACAAGGCTATGTCAAGGGTCCCTTGCTGTATCCATTGTACACCGATGACAGTGTGGCCACTTCCAACACTACCACCATTGATTGCTGATGATACGTGTTAGAACAAAAAGAATAAATCAGTTCTTCTCAGAGGTTGTCAACTCTTTAGATCAGTAGACACAGGTACCCAGCAACTGAAGATCTGCAAAAGACGGGCCCGGGGAGATATCTCAATAAAGAGGCTAGAGTCTCAGCTTACTAAGACATCTCCAATTTTATTGTTGCAAGGCATGAGTATATATACAGATACAAAAAGGGGAAAGGCGACCATGTGCTGTTGCAAGGTTAACGTTTGTCTCTGCAACACAAGTTCAAGCTGTTACTCAGAAGAGGAACTGCCTTCCTACAATAACGAGTTCCTCAAGATTCTATGCGTGCAACACGAGGCGAGAAGTAGTGCAGAACAGATGTTCAGGTATGGAAATAGGAAGTTGTGGTCTCAGACCAGGGGTCATGTGCATGTAAGTGCAATACCAAAGATAAGAAGGAAAAGAGCACAGGATACAGAGTAAAGAATGTGTTGCAGTAGACAAAGAGATGAACCATTATGTACAATTATTCTTACAATACGTTTATAGTGGAACAGCCTGGTGAGGAAAGCTTTTCAGTGTCTTTACCACTGATCATGCTTAAGAGACTTTAAACTATCTGCTAAGGTGCTATGGAACTTTTGCATCTGCCACATTAAGAGCATGGGAGTATCACAGCCTGGTTTTGGAACAGCACCAAGCAGGATAGGTGGGCACTCTAGAAGGTGGTGCTAAAAGCTGGGAATACCATCTGCTTTCTGACCTGTAGTCTACAGCTAGTGGTGCTGGACCAAGGCCAGGAGGAAAGTGAAGGACCTCAGCCATGCAAACAACATACTCTTTTATCTGTTGTGGTTAGGGAAGCACTTCCAATTCTTGAAGGCAAACACAGAGAAAATGAGAAGGAGCTTTTTCCCAAAAACTATTTGGGCCCTCAACCAGGACAACACATAAGACTAGAACCTGGAATTTTTGTGCAGTATTCTATACAACACTGATACCTATATAGCACATATTGCGTGGTGCACGAATTGCACACATCTGCACTTTAGCCACAGTAACCATATTGCTCTGCCACTCATAACACAAACTAGGGACATGTGTCTCTTACATTCAGAAGAGATGGCACCAGGATGCATGTTGAGAAGAATGCAACCATTGCAAAGCTGTTTTGGTAGCGCAAGGGGAACCTACTCAGTGTTAGGCAGGTGAATTGAATGTTTTGGCTGATCAATGTATATTCAAATGAGAGTCATCCTAATGATGGTCTGCTTTACTAACATCTGTACCAGCATATTGAGACAACAACATAATCCAGAAACAAATGCCAGATTTAAGATCAACTCTAGATCATCTTATTAACCTTTATATTTTGATTTCCTAAAATAATTTGAATGTGTTTCAAAAGTGCTGCAGTGCAAACAGAGTATACCCAATGTAAACCAACATAAGACCAAATTAGGTCAAGATGTGTAAAAATGCATTATAGTTATAAGTTACAGTGACATCTATCAAAAATTTGTTTAAATATTTCTCATTGTAGCTATCCCACATTCTTAAAGCTTAAAACAACCTGTATCAGGTCTCTATGTGACCACCCTTAAAGCCTTTTATCTTCATTCACCCAGCTGTGACACATCATTCAAAGCTGGACATCCCCCCTCAGTTTTTTGTTATCACTTTTGTTATCTGATTGCTAGTTTCTCAGTAGGCTTGGGGTTAAAAATAATTCCTTCTGCTTTTGGAGTAGATCAGAGTGTGTGACAGGTGTCCTCCGAGTGACAATAAATCAATTTGGGGATGAGAGCTTGCCTTAAAGACTGGGTAGCTTCATAAAAAGATCCAATTACGCTCTGTGCTAGCAAATGTCATTGTGTAATCCTCTCTCAATGAGATGAAATTGGTCCAAATTAGATTAGAGTTGATTAGCTTGTTTGCTGTCTTAGACATATGAGATGGTGCTAAGCATAAGGGTTTGGCTACAGGATGACTCCTTTGACCTTGTGCTTAGATGATGTAATCCTGTTAGATTTCTCAGTTGACCAAAACAGCATTTGTAAAACAATGTGTATGTAATAGAATTGAAAACTGCTATGCATACTGTTACCCAAGCTCTGGAAAAGAATGAATATTCCTCTACCTCCAATCATGTCTATTTAAGTATACTCTATTCATATAGTTTCAGCTTGGCATGTTTATTTACATTTAAATGAAATAAAGCTGTTTGTAAGTGGCATTGTGTTATTAGGTCACTATACCCAGTTACAAATTAAAAAAAAGCTTTCGGCTGCTCCCTGTTCGGGGTCGCCACAGCGGACCAACTGGTCCGCACAACAACTTGGCAAATGTATTACGCCGGATGCCCTTCCGGACGCAACCCTCCTATTTTTTTTTCCGGGCTTGGGACCGGCACTGCATCCAGTGGCTGGGGTTGAGGTATTGGCTGGAATCGAACCCGGGCCTTCCGCATGATAGGCGAGTAACCTACCACTGAGCCACCAATGCCGCTATACCCAGTTACAAATTAACATGCATTATTTTCATATAACTTGTGTACAGATGTTTTTCAGACATCATAGAATGCATTCTTTAAATCTTGTTATTCTTTTTTTTTTAAATAAATGGTAAAGTAGAGATACATTTTCCTTTTGTCAGCCCTCAAGCACTTTGTAATTACCATTGTCCAAATAAATAACACTGAAAGAACATCAGGATATCAATTGGTCCTTAACATTTAAGAATGTTTGAGGAATCTCTGAAGAATATGTTCTAATACTATGTTCTAGTACTATGTCTAACACTTCCATTTGGAAAAACTCCACCAATGGTTGTGCAAGTTAAGTCCACTCTGCAGGTTTAAATTACATTGTATGGATCATGCCAAGACAATTCATAGTGAACACATGGAGTGAGGTTCAATTCTGAGGACCTCTTCCCAAAATGGTTCTCATTTGCAATTTCATAATAATGAAGGAAGCAGGGAATGCTTGAAGCTGTACAGGACATCGGACTGTCCTTATGGAGTGGAGATGACGAACCCTGTTTTCTATAGAAAATACACTGACCATCTTCATTATTGAAACTCTTTAGGAGCAGTCTATATTAACGTTACTGATGTTATACAGCAACATTCATTCATTGTCTACCGCTTATCCAATCTACACTCAGGTCACGGGGAGCCTGTGCCTATCTCAGGTGTCATTGGGCATCAAGGCAGGATACACCCTGGACGGAGTGCCAACCCATCACAGGGCACACACACACACACACACACACACGGCGGAGGCGGGAATCGAACCCCCAACCCTGGAGGTGTGAGGCAAACGTGCTAACCACTAAGCCACCGTGCCCCCTTATACAGCAACACAATAACCCAATGGCTCAGATTTTATTGTTTATATTTGACCAGTCACCAAGTAAAATTTTATTTTTCATAGTTTTTTTATGTTAAGCAGAATAAGATTACTACACAAATACTGTAATTGCCCACCACACACCAAAGCATTAGTTACAAACTTACTGAATATGCTGAATTTCAACTTTTTTTCCCCTCTGGATCTGAAGAGCAGTAAGTTTCTGTTAAAGTGAATCTGCCTAGATCCTTGCTTGTCATTTGTTTAAAACTGATCCCCAGGACACAGGAGTGTCCAGCACACATTAGTTATTCTATATGAGTTACCAAGTCAGACTGTCCCACTGTAGTACTTACAATTTTCTAATGTTGTGATGTATATATTTTAATTTAATTACACACACAAACACACACAATGAAAGTCAGTCGTAGTAAGACTGAGTACATTTGTGTGAATGAAAGGGAGGGAAGTGGAACAGTAAGGTTACAGGGTGAAGAGGTGAAGAAGGTACAGTAGTTTAAGTACTTGGGGTCAACAGTCCAGAGTAATGGAGAGTGTGGGAAAGAGGTAAAGAAGTGAGTGCAGGCAGGTTGGAATGGGTGGAGAAAGGTGTCGGGAGTTCTGTGTGATAGGAAAATATCAGCGAGAATCAAGGGGAAGGTGTACATGACAGTGGTGAGACTGGCCATGCTGTATGGTTTAGAGACAGTGTCACTAAGGAAGAGACAGGAGTCAGAGCTAGAGGTAGCAGAGCTGAAGATGTTGAGGTTCTCTTTGGGAGTGACAAGGTTGGACAGGATTAGGAACGAGTACATCAGAGGGACAGCTCATGTTGGACGTTTGGGGGAAAAAGTTAGGGAGGCCAGATTAGGATGGTTAAGATGTCCAGAGGAGGGAGAGTAAGTATATTGGTAGGAGAATGTTAGACATGGAGCTGCCAGGCAGGAGGCAAAGAGGAAGGCCAAAGAGGAGGTATATGGATGGAATAAATGAGGATATGAAGCTAGTGGGTGCAAGTGTTGAGGATGCAGAAGATAGGGATAGGTGGAGAGAGATGATTCGCTGTGGCGACCCCTGAAGGGAAAAGCCGAAAGAAGAAGACACACACACACACGCACACACACACACACACACACACACACACACACACACACACACAGACACACACACACACACACTGCTGTCATTGTCACTGTCACACTGTCATTTCAACAGGCACATGGTAAAGTGTTTTATCTGGTTTTAATTTGTTACTATCTTAAGTATAACATAAATCTTAGCAGGAAAACCTAATTGTTCTCAAGTCCTGCTATTTTACAGGCCCAATGTTCCCCTTGTGCTCCTTGATTTAGAATGATATTAACTGGCATCTGTATCACATTGTAGAGAGACAGATTCTTCTCACAAAAAATGAAAAGTTAATTATAAAAAATGACAAAATTAGAGTTAGAATTAATGTAGTACTTTTTTACTTAAGTACATCTGGAAACAAGTACTTTTGTACTTTAACTCAAGTAGAAATTTAAATTGAGGACTTCTACTTTAACCAGAGTAACATTTTAACTAGAGTATCACTACTTTCACTTAAGTACAGGAGATGTGTACTTTGGAAACCTCTGCTTGTACTGCACATTCATGCAGTAATCTAAACAGCCAATTATGTGGCAGCAGCACAGTACATAAAATCATGCAAATACAGAGCAAGAGTTTTAGCTAAAATTCACATAAAACATTGTAATGGGGCAAATGTGATCTCTGTGACTTTAAATGTGGCATGGTTGTTAGTACCAGATGGGCTGGTTTGAGTATTTTGGAAACTGCTGATCTCCTGCAATTTTCACACACAACAGTCTCTAGAGTTTACACAGAAATGTGTGAAAACAAAAAGCATCCTGTGAGCAGAGGGTCAACTTGCTGAAAGACCATGTTGATGAGAGAGACCAAAGGAGAATGGCCAGACTATATTAGCTGAGGCCCAGTAAAAAGACCAGGTATTTTTTTCTAATTTTCAACTGTCCAGCCCACAATGAATTCAGAATCCTGTTCTTGAGTGACAGGACTGGAGCCCATCAAGGTTGTGCTGTTGTAGCCCATCCAGCTTAAGGTTTGATGTGTTGTAAATGCTGAGATGCTTCCTTGCTCACCATGGTTGTAAAGTTTTATTATCTTTAATAGTTAATATGTCTGTCCTGTCCGCTCAAACAAATCTGGCCATTTTCCTCTAATCTCTTTTAACAAGTTGATCACTCAATGTTTTTTTTTTCTTTCGCATAATTCTGTATACACTCTAGAGACTGTTGAGTGTGAAATTCAGCAGTTTCTGAAATTAGGAAATCAGCAGTGTATGAAATACTCAAACCAGCCCATCTAGTACCAACCACCAAGACTCACTTAAAGCCACAAAGATTACACTTTTCGCCCTATTCTAATATTTTATGTGAAAATTAACTGTAGCTCTTGACCTGTATCTATATAATTTTATGCACTGAGCTGCTGCCACATGATTGGATGAATAGGTAAAAGCATAAGAGTACTGGTGCTCCTAATAAAGTGGACAGTGGGTGTCACGTGTCATGAGTTTGTGTTTTTGCCTATTGTATTGATAGATTACCATGGTTTTTGTTTGTTAAGCTTCGATTGAATAAATGAAAAAGCCCAGCAGGGGCGTTGTTCATAGTGTGTCTGTTTCATAGTGTTCATAGTGTGTCTGTTTGGGTTTCCTCCCTCTGTCCGAAAACATACTGGTAGGTGGACTGGCTAAGCTAAATTGTTCCTAGGTGTGAATGTGTGTGTGTGTGTGTGGTGTGTGTGTGTGAGGGAGAGAGAGAGAGAGAGAGAGAGAGAGAGAGAGAGAGAGAGAGAGAGAGAGAGAGAGAGAGAGAGAGAGACTGAGAGACTGAGAGACTGGTGATTTCTGCCTCACAGGATGACTTGGTCCCCCACCTTTGGTGTATACTCTTACCTCATGTCTCAGAGTTTCTGTATCCCCTGACTGAAATAAACAGTATGTGTGTGTGTGTGTGTGTGTGTGCGCATCTGGGGTGAATTCCCCCGCCTAGTGCCCAGTGTTCACCAGATAGCCCACTCTGACCGTGAATAAATTAAACAGTCCATCCTAACTGTCCACTTCCTCAGCTTGATTCCTTGACCATCTGGACCAAACGGGAAAGCAGTCAGACTGAATCGAGTAGAGATTAGAAGCTGCTGTCTAAGGTGCTGAAAAAACAGACTGGCACTTTTTACTGTAAAGTGTCTAGTAACCGAATTTAGAATTTCCAGAATGGACTTGCTGTTACAAGACTACTCAACAATTCATTTAAAACATCAGTCCATGACGTGTCTTTTCAAAATCATCGAAAATTCCTTGAGTTGTACTAGATATTAAAACACGAGTAGTTCTAAATATTTAGGAAACATTCCCAGTAGACCCCTTCCCCCCAGTTTACGCGTCAATACCTATCGCCTGGTTATTCTGTTCGCGGGAATAATGTCGCTGTCATTTGGGAGTGGGGGGTGTAAGGAGGATGTGTGTGTGTGTGTGTGTGTGTGCGTTTGTGTGTGTGTGTGTTTGTGTGCGAGCGCGCGTGCGTGCCTGCATGCGTGTGTGTTCACCCGGTCACAGCGTGCTGAAGTTGCGGACGTTTTTTTCTCGGTTGCCATGGATTTATGAAAAAAAGCTATTGACCGCAACTGATCTCATTCAGAGCAGAGCAAAAGCAGAGCAAAGCTGTTGCGTTGCTTTATTTTTGTTAAATAAATTTAGAATAATAAATAAATAAATAAAATATAGAATCTCGCGCGAGCCATTATTTGCACGCCAGATTTCTTCGCTTGCTACACACAGTTCACCGAAAGGTAGGCTAACTATGTATATTTTGACATACCGTTTTGAGTTGTATTATTTCAGCTTTCTGGCTTATCGCGCTTTCCACCACGTGAAATCCATCCCACTTTGTTTCGCTGTATGTACTGGTGACAGTGGGGGGCATGATGATGGGAAAGTCAGTGAACACCATATGCTTAAGATGATTTACTTTGGGTTTAAAAAAAGTTCCATATTAGGCTACATTTATAACATCCCATAATTTTCGTGTTATTTCACTGCATTCTGCATAGAAATAGGCTTAAAAATCACTTTCACTTCAGCTTTAGTACTGTAGTCTAGTCGGAATTTTGAACCTGATGGTGTTGCACATATAATTTAAAATTTCAATCACAGCGACCACCATACATTCTCTTAAAACAAGTCAAAATATGACTACAGTGTAAGTAAAAGCTTTTGAATGATCCAGTTTCTTCATTCAGCCATTTGCCTTATTCAGTCAATATGATCAGAACTGATGAATCCAACAGAAAGATCAAGCCATGAGACTAATTGTGTTTTTAAGAATTTTTTTTAAAAGAGCGTGTCATTGACATCTTCAGTAAAGCACACCATTTGAATACTGTGGTGATCTTGAAAAGCATGCTTCATCACATTGCTTAATTTCATAGCTTGAACTGCATATTGTGGGATCTACCTTTGCGTTTTTAGTACACAGTTCATTTTGCATAGTATTTTCATTTTGTTGTTGCATTGTATAATAAATTAAAATGTGCAATTGGTAAAATAAATTAAAATAAGAGAATGAAGCTAAAGATTGTTTCTCTCCTACATTCGTGGTATAAAGGGAAAAAAAAACCTTTTATAACTGTCTAAACACACCTAGACAATGCTACTTATTTCAGTAACAAGTATCTTTTGATCTTTGTATTTGCAATATTGGTATTTTGTTGTCACATTGTGTGAATTGTGAACTTTATTTTGGTTAAAAAAAATTCTATTTGAGTGCTAGTAAAATGAAAATAATAATAATCAAAAAATAATCACAAAGAAGAGCAGAGAGCTAAAGATGGGAGTGAAGGAGGTGAATGCATCTCTCTGGCACGCCTGTTGCTATTTCATTATTCTTGCCAATTTACAAGCATCTGAATCCTGAGTGCATTATTTATTACAGGGTTTTTGTAAAGCATTGAAATCCCATCTTATAAAAACAGCCACCCCTTTTCACACCATTTTCACCAACACTTCATGAGGTGTTCCAATTTCCGATTTGTAGAGAAACCTGATCACTGTGGCTTTGCTGTAATGATGCAAAATTAAATTATATCTGAGTGAGAAAGCGCCATTACAGTCAGATGAGATACACTGATTTAATGACAATTAAATTCGCATTAGAGACAGACAACGTGCTGCTGTCAGAAGACTCCAGTGGGCTGAGACTTTGTAATTGAATTGGAGAGTGGATGATGGTTTACTGGTTGAGGAAGTAGAGTTACAAAACAGACTTCTCTAACACCGTATACTGTAGGGCTAAACGATCACTGCTACATATATACTACTTGAACTACTGAAAAAAGGTCAGATGTGTTCATTTGATTCCTAATTTAATATGCAATGATTTTAGTACTGTGAAGGCTTAATGAGATGACCTTATTTCACATGCAGATTTCCAGGCACGTTGGTCAGATGATATTATAATGTTTAATATAATGAAATAAAATATTAGATATCAAATACTAGCCTTACAACCACACATTATAATTACAAAAACTCATGAAAGTTGTTTTCTTCAGCCTATGTTTTCCAGCTCAATAAAATTCTCTCATCATCCTAATGAGCATTTATGTGCCAAGCCATGCCTATTGAGGCCACTAGCTCCCCACCAAGAAAATTAGGGCAAATTCTCCTCTGCCTCTCCAAACTAATGAAAGGAATTAACTGATTGGATGAACTACAGCTTCACAAATGCACAGCAAATGCCAAGCAGTGGATTCAGCACATGCCATAGTAGGCAATGTTGCATTTTTGCAATGTTGCATTTCTCTACATGATCATTTGGATATATTGGTATGAAAACCTTTCTGGTACCATTCTAATGATTTGATTAAGGAAAAAAGACCTAACATATTTACCCTTACATGAGTTACCCTTAATGATTATTAAGTAGTTTACTAGTTAATGTTTAATGTTTTCATCTTACTATTACCTGTGTTTAAGGGCTCGCAGTTTGCGTGTACCTCTATAGTGGAAAACGATTCCATTTTATTCTTTGATTTGAGAGTGAAAATCCATGTGGTCCCTGATGATATTCATTGAGCCCTTCACTATTTTTATCAAACTATCACAGCCTGAGATCAAATCCACAGTGATGCTTCCATCTCCATATGAGACTTCTGATTCAGTTAGTCATTTGAACTCACTACAGAAACACCTGCGTCCTTGCCAAAATATGCTGTATGCCTTTTTGTCCTCTTTTTTCATGCCAAGTGGCAAGTCTTCTGAGGCAATATGACATTTTACCTAGAGAAGATGAAGGTTCGGATCAGGGGAACAAACAAGATAGGATGGGAGAATATTTGAAAGAAAGAGCGAAGAAAATGTCAGAAAAATCTGAATATTATTACAGAGTTACATGTAGTTCACTAAAGACTTGATGGACAACAAATGATCTTTCCAACCAGCCTGTTTATTCATTCATTGTCTACTGCTTATCCGATCTATTCTTGGGTCATGGGGAGCCTGTGCCTATCTCAGGCGTCATTGGGCATCAAGGCAGGATACAACCCATCGCAGGGTACAAACATGCTAACCACTAAGCCACCATGCCCCCCCAGCCTGTTTATATGAATTCTAAATTTATCTAAAAAAAACTAAATAGAAATGACAGAAATTCAGAAAAAAACCTAAATAGCACAAACTAGTTTTTTGCCTGATTGACCTGAAATTTGGCTAAGAGTCTCTATATAGAGCAGATGTGATACAGTGTCATGGAAACAAAAGATAATGTAGCGATTATGTAGTTTTACACTAGCGGTTTCTTTATTTATCATTGTCATCTTTGACATATCTCATGTCTGGTGAGAGTGCTTTTAAATTTGAAGACACTATTATAAGAGTAATAAAAATGCTTTATCTGTTATAAAAATCAAAAGCACTATCATCAACAATTATAGCCAGTAAAGTGACATAATATATTTTCCTTAGAATACTAAAGAGTGCTATGTGTGAATAAATGGCCATTATGTAATGTAGTTTAATCTAGTTTATTTAGTATATGTGAGGCACAACATTTGTTATTCACTCATAAGTCTTTCAAATGAGGGCATTTCAACATAGTGCATCTGTGTGCAAGATGCACAATGGAGCACCAATTGGGTTGAGAATAAAATGTTATCTCAACACCTGTGTACATTTCATATAAATTTGATTTAGTATATGTAGGCAAGTTGGGGTGGGTTGCACACATGCAAAGGGCAATCTGTGACATTCCTTATAACTGGGGTACTATTCTCAAAGGTACATGTGTTATACAGTGGTGTGAAAAAGTGTTGGCCCCCTTCCTGATTTCTTATTTTTTTGCATGTTTGTCACACTTTAATGTTCCAGATAATCAAACACATTTAAATATTAGTCAAAGATAACACAAGTAAACACATCATGCAGTTTTTAAATGAAGGTTTTTATTATTAAGGGAAAACAAAATCCAAAATTACATGGCCCTATGTGAAAAAGTGTTTGCCCCTAAGCCTAATAACTGGTTGGGCCACCCTTAACAGCAACAACTGCAATCAAGTGCTTTCGATAACTTGCAGTGAGTCTGTTACAGCGCTGTGGAGGAATTTTGTCCCACTCATCTTTGCAGAATTGTTGTAATTCAGCCACATTGGAGGGTTTTTGAGCATGAACCACCTTTTTAAGGTCATGTCACAGCATCTCAATCGGATTGAGGTCAGGACTTTGACTAGGCCACTCCAAAGTCTTCATTTTGTTTTTTTTCAGCCATTCAGAAGTGGACTTGCTGGTGTGTTTTGGATCATTGTCCTGCTGTAGAACCCAAGTTCGCTTCAGCTTGCGGTCACAAACAGATGGACGGACATTGTCCTTCAGGATTTTTTGGTAGACAGCAGAATTTATGGTTCCATTTATCACAGCAAGTCTTCCAGGTCCTGAAGCAGCAAAACAGCCCCAGACCATCACACTACCACCACCATATTTTACTGTTGGTATGATGTTCTTTTTCTGAAATGCGGTGTTACTTTTACGCCAGACGTAATGGGACACAGACCTTCCAAAAAGTTAAATTTTTGTCTCATCAGTCCACAGAGTATTTTCCCAAAAGTCTTGGGGATCATCAAGATGTTTTCTGGCAAAACTGAGATGAGCCTTTATGTTCTTTTTGCTCAGCAGCGGTTTTCATCTTAGAACTCTGCCATGCAAACCATTTTTGCCCAGTCTCTTTCTTATGGTGGAGTCATGAACACTCACCTTAACTGAGGCAAGTGAGGCCTGCAGTTCTTAGGATGTTGTTGTAGGGTCTTTTGTGACCTCCTGGATGAGTTGTCGCTGCGCTCTTGGGGTAATTTTGGTCGGCCGGCCACTCCTGGGAAGGTTCTCCACTGTTCCATGTTTTCGCCATTTGTAGATAATGGCTCTCACTGTGGTTCGCGACAGTCCCAAAGCTTTAGAAATGGCTTTATAACCTTTTCCAGACTGATAGATCTCAATTACTTTATTTCTCATTTGTTTTTGAATTTCTTTGGATCTTGGCATGATGTCTAGTTTTGAGGATCTTTTTTTTTCACTTCACTTTGTCAGGCAAGTCCTATTTAAGTGAGTTCTTGATTACGAATAGGTGTGGCAGCTAAAGAAATTGAACTCAGGTGTGATAAACCACAGTTAAGTTATGTTTTAATTATTCCCTTAATAATAAAAACCTTCATTTAAAAACTGCATGATGTGTTTACTTGTGTTATCTTTGACTAATATTTAAATGTGTTTGATTATCTGAAACATTAAAGTGTGTCAAACATGCAAAAAAATAAGAAATCAGGAAGGGGGCCAACACTTTTTCACACCACTGTACCTACAATACGTATCTTTTACCTAAAAAAGTGCATGGAGTGTGCTGTTATCACGTCCAGCGCAGCCTCCACCCTGTGTGGGGCACGAACCCGGACCTCCGTGGTGCTGCATGCACCTGCACGCCATGGAGGGAAGACCCATATGCGGGATTCAGCAAAGCACTGCTTTTATTACATAAACAGACACTTACAAAGCAAAACCTGACAAACCGAAACCTAGAACACGAAACATTGACTCACAAAGACATGCACGCCAGGGTCCCTCTTTATAGGGTAACACATTATGATAATTAGGGACAGGTGACACAATCAGGATAGAGAACAATAGGCAGGAAAACACAGACACTAGTAGGCTTCCAGGATTCACCTGCCAGCGCCCTCTCCGGGCCTGGCAGGGAACTGTCCAGTTACTCCTGACAGCTGTTACTTTAAATGGTTGGGAGAAATTGGGATTTCTGTGACTTAAATGATGGAATGTCCTTTGATGCTACTGATTTTTTCACGTCAGCAGAGAGATTTGTCACTTTCAAACATATAATTTCTAGAGTTTACACAAAATGTTAACAAAAAACATTGAATAAGCCATAGTTCTGTGGATGGAAATGCCTTGTTAAAAAGAGCAATTAGAGAAAAAAAAAACAAATTGGTACGAGCTACCAGAAATGTTAAAGTAAATAATCAAATAATCACCACACACAACTGTGGTGAGCGGAAATGCATCTCAGCATGCACAAAACATTAAAACTCGAGGTGGATGAGCTACAACAGCTGAAGACCACACTGGGTTATACTTCTGTCAGCCAATTTGTTCAATTTGGGTGCATCTTTTCAGAGGCTCAAAGGTAACTGGACTTTTGACTGAAAAACAGATTCATGGGCAATTGTGGCCTGTTTCCTTGTTATTTCATGACAGACTAAAGTGATAAAGGGTCTGGCGTTGATTCCAACTGTTAAATTTGTATTTAATAGCTGTTCATGGGAACTCTCAATATGTGTTCCAAAGAGGTGACAATGCAAGTGAAGGAGGCCATCATTAGGCTGAGTTAAAAACAAACAAACAAGCAAAAAAAACAATATACCTATCAGAAAGTTAGCAGAAACTATAGGAGTGGCCAAATCAACAATTTGGTACCTTCTTAAAAAGAAAGAATGCACTGGTGAGTTCAACAACACAAAAGGCCTGGAGGACCACTAAAAACAACTGAAGTGGATGATCTTCATCTTTCTTTCCTTGGTTAAGAAATGCCTCTTCACAACATCTAACAAAATTCTTTAGACAGATGAAACTGGGATTAACTTGTACCAGAATGATGGGAGGATGAAAGGAAGGGCCCATGATCTAAAGCAAACCACATCATCTGTTTAACATAGTGGAGGCTGGGTTATGGCATGGTCATGTATGGCTGCCAATGGAACTGAGTCACTGGTGTTTATTGATGATGTGTCTGCTGATAGAAGAAGCAGGATGAATTTAGAAGTGTATAGAGCTTACTGTCTGCTCAGATTCTCATGCTGCAAAACTGATAGGATGGCACTTCTCAGTCCAGATGGATAATGACCCAAAATATACAGTGAAAGCAATATAAGGCAAAGACACTGAATGTTCTTAAATGTTTGAGTCAGTCAAGACAAAAGTGAAGGTAGAAAGACCCACAAACAAGCAGTAACTAAAGGTGGCTGCAGTGAAAACCTGGCAACGAATCACAAGGAAGGAAACTGGCAAAATATTTGCATCCTAATAGTAAAAATAATCCTAATGTTAATTCAATTACATTTGTCATTTACGATTATGTATGTCCAATGTACATTTTAACCTGTAAAGATGAAAATATGAAAAAAATGGATATTATTCATAAATAGTTAATGCAATAGTTTTGTCAGAAATCTATGATTAAATCTTAAAATTCTACAATTCAATCACATTTTGATTGCTTCATTTCAAATACACTGTGGTGGTGGCAAAATTGTACACTGTCCCAATACTTATGCACCTCACTTTATCAACAGATTAAGATTGCAGGTTTGCACAATGAAAAAGGGTATATTCCTTTTTCATTCTCACTGTGTCCTGGATAGGCTCTGGATTGTGGCCCTGACCAGAATAATGAATTTTATAAATAAGCGACTCACTACAATATACAATCAAATAGATAGTTCGAAGATGAATGTGATTTTCTAATTTTATACACCAAAACTGCATTGAAAGTGACTTCAAAGCACTTTTGTATGCCACTCTGCATATGGGCATCTGCTATACCATAAATATAAATTTAAATGCTGTCTAATATTAGCCAGTAGCTAAAAGTAGGTGATTTAACTAAGATCACCAATTACAAATTGATTTATTTAATGTATACATTAAACCAGAAATCACAGCATTAGTTTGAACTCTATGTCATCACTCATGAATTTTTTTGTAAAAAAAAAACTGACTTTGGGGTGAGGTTGACTTACATGGATGAGTGCATATGAATGACACCCTTTGCTGTCCATTGAGCACTGGGGGAGGGCAGAAGCAGTGGGGGCAAGTACAGCACAGAACATATCTTATTAAACAGGACCCTTGAGCCAGTGGTTGGCCACAGCCAATTAATCTGCTTGGTCCATTGAAGGACAAACCTGAGTGTGAGGTCAATGTTATCACACATGCTCAGGGCTGCTTTGCTCGGTAGACTTTGGAAGGATGAATGGAAGAAAGGAAAGCTGTACATGTTGGTTGCAAGATGATTTCGGCATGGAATGGCAATTTCCATATCTTTCTGTCAGGTTAAAATAATGTCATATCATCCGAGTGGTCTGAAGTGTTGAATGTGTGAGAAATATGTTTTTTGTTTTGTTTTGTTATTTTTCAGAAAGACATGGGACAGAACTATTGGTCTTCTATTACATCAATTATATATTATTAACAATGGGGTGTTGTAGAGTCCTTTTAGCTGAGGCATATTTAGCTGTTTTTAGCAGAAGGGCTGGAACAGTGTCCTAGTGTCTTAGTCAAGTCACATAAAATTTTATATGAAGTGATAAAATTATGCTATAAATTAAAGGTGATCTTGAAGAAAATATTTATCAGTACACTACACTCTGAACTAAAGCTCTCTATTCCAGAATAATCTCATGGTCACAATGTATGTATTTAAGATATTCTTATCATGCATTATTACTTTACTAATATATTATCAAACTCCTGTAAGAGTATACTGTGTGAGTGGTTTCGAGTGGTGGACTCTTGAGTTTGTAAAATTCCTGGTTTAAAAAAACACCCTTTGTCTATTGCTAGGGTATTTCAGAGAAACAGGAGATATGGCCATTGCTATTCTGTTGCAGCTAAGCACATCATTACTAAAGCCCTTATATGGTGCTGATCTACCTTTCCTTTTATTCTGTGTCAGTAGTAACTAGTAAAGATGCAAAAAAAATCTCAGTATTGAAGAAAGCAAGCAAAGGAACACTTAAATTAACTGTGGTATACTGAGCTGCAGAAGCCATAAAAATCAATATACATATATTGATTTTATATATATATATGAGTGTGTGTCTGTGTGTGTGTGTGTGTGTGTGTGTGTGTGTGTGTGTGTGTGTGTGTGTGTGTGTTAATGTATGTATAATGTATAATAAACAGCAGCCTTTTATTAATAATAATTCCCTTAAGGATTCTGTATGTTTTTTTATTGCTATTTTTTTGCTATTCTACCTATACATAGATTGAATGTATCGCAACCATTATATCCAAATTTGTTGTTCTCCTTCTATGACCTTGGCTATGTTATCCGAGTCACATTATGTTAATATGTTATCATATTAAGTTTCTGGAAATGATCACATTTAGAAATTTATCTTGGTGTGTTTCTCAAACCTAATATCTGTGGAGGATATACCACAAAAAAAGGAGCTTAGACTGTAGGAAGCTGAATATATGCGCAAAGGCAAGAGCCATTAAAATGATGAATGTTCTTGACTAGCAGTGGAATAGCCAGCTTTGTCCCCTGTACTCCTCATAGAAGACAGTTAGGGGGTATGCACAAAGTTGTGGGGACTCCACAATTGAGCAAAGGATGGATAGGGGGATGAAGCAGGATAGTTGTGACAGCCATGGGGACCTTAGCAGTGAAAAGGCTCTTTGTGTTTATGGGACGTGATATGAAACATGCAGAGGTTTCCCATTTCTTTCAGTCTTCAGTCTTTCTCTGTAACAGGAACACACCATTTAGAAACTTCTAGAAACATAGAAATGGAGTAGTGATTGAACATCACTTTTTAATCAACATGTCCTCATTCATGAAGCAATTACTCTATATGAGAGCAATTCTAAGCCTTATTATTAGCAACACATCTATTTTAATCATGTACAGTTACTATTTGTCTACAATATCAGAATGCTACACATGCTCTAATTTTCCACTGCATATTGCCAGCAGACACCGGCACAGACTTAGTGTAAAACTGCATATCTCTGTTTAACGAGCCTACAAAAAATATGGATGCCAGATGCTTGCTTACAACTGCATGTGTGGGTAAACTGTTTGGTGTCATGCTCTGTCTAACGGGTTTCTCTCTTTTTGTTTACCGTGAGCTATGTTCTTAATAAACACTCCAGTTTGGCTCAGACCACAAAGCCTATCTGTCACACAGTGCAGCAGACCCACACAAACTCTACCTCAATGGCCTTCATTCCATTTGTTGGGCCTGTAATGGACATTATAAGGTAATATATTACTTTTTAGGTCATGCTGCTTCAGTAACATTTATGGTAGAGACCAAAATGTATGCAACATGCACTCATGTGCTCTGAATTGCAAAATCTTGCTTACAGCCTTGAGCCCGACACCATTATCCTTTAATTGAGCATCAGTGTGCTCATCATGAGCTTTCACTACCACAAAATGAATGCAGAGAGCATGCAAAGCAGTTGTGCTACAGAAATGGTTTATGCAATATCAAGCACTCAGAGATTGCATTTTACACTGTTATATTTGGCAGGAAGAATGGAAAAAGGAAAGGATCAATTTCTCTAATTTACATTTAAAGTGCATTTTGTTAGTTAAAAAATACATATTTGTATTAACGCTTAAATATTTTATCTTGCCTATAAATATTAAATATTGTACCTTTCCTATACATTTTGTAATTACTCAAACTTTTCTCTTACTGTGAAAGCCATGGAAAATATTTATTAGGTTTAGTGCAATAACAACACTGCCTTTGTGTCTGTCCTAGACATGCTGTGGAAAAGATTGAGAAAAAAAACCTGCAATGAGGCCAAAAGCACAGTTATAGTCCAGATCTTAATGTTCTTATCCTGCAGAAAGAGCAACTGTTGTAGGAAACAATGCCAAACCAATCAAGATACCGAACCAACTAATCAGTGTTGTGCTTGGGGACCAGAAACCCTACGTTCATAATTTCAATTTTGACCCAGGAAGCACCTGCAGAGTAACCTTTATTATTTTTCTCCCTGTGCCTTTTTGTGTTGGACAAATCCTGATCCGTATTTGTTTGACATATATTTATTTGAAGTGAGATTGCTTCATTATTACACTGTATTATTCTTGCTCTCTGCCTTCATATTCCAGAATTCACAAGACTTAATTTATTTTAATATTTTTCTTTTTTTTTTTTGGCAATGTAATCTTTCTCTCAAACTAGCAGTGAATGTATGGACTCTGCGTTTTAAAGCAAATAATATATGCTTGATTCATCTTTTCTTATATTTATTTGGATTAAATGCATTAAAAATATTAAAGAGTGGTACATTGAATAGTAATTGCAGGTTCATTGTAAAAAATGGTTGGTACCTTTAGAGGTTTGATTACTGCCTCCAATCTGTGTATGCAGAGTTTGCATGTTTCCTCAAGTCCAAAGACATATATTGTAGGCTGATTGACATCTCTTAATTGTCCATAGTGTGTGAATGGCTGTGTGAGTGTGTGTATCATTGTGCCCTTTGATGGCTTGGCACCCTGTCTTGCCTTGTGCCCCAAGGACACTGGTATAGACACCAGGCTCTCTATGACCCTGTGTACGATAAGCAGTTCAGAAAATGGATGGATGCATAAAGAAATAAATAAACAAATAAATAAACAATTCTCTGGACTATTCTTCTTCTTCTTCTTTCGGCTTTTCCCTTCAGGGGTCGCCACAGCGAATCATCTCTCTCCACCTATCCCTATCTTCTGCATCCTCAACACTTGCACCCACTAGCTTCATATCCTCATTAATTCCATCCATATACCTCCTCTTTGGCCTTCCTCTTTGCCTCCTGCCTGGCAGCTCCATGTCCATCATTCTCCTACCAATATACTCATTCTCCCTCCTCTGAACATGTCCAAACCATCTTAATCTGGCCTCCCTAACTTTGTCCCCCAAACATCCAACATGAGCTGTCCCTCTGATGTACTCGTTCCTAATCCTGTCCAATCTTGTCACTCCCAAAGAGAACCTCAACATGTTCAGCTCTGCTACCTCGAGCTCTGACTCCTGTCTCTTCCTCAGTGACACTGTCTCTAAACCATACAGCATGGCCGGTCTCACCACTGTCCTGTACACCTTCCCCTTGATTCTCGCTGATATTTTCCTATCACACAGAACTCCCGACACCTTTCTCCACCCATTCCAAGCTGCCTGCACTCGCTTCTTCACCTCTTTCCCACACTCTCCATTACTCTGGACTGTTGACCCCAAGTACTTAAACTACTGTACCTTCTTCACCTCTTCACCCTGTAACCTTACTGTTCCACTTCCCTCCCTTTCATTCACACACATGTACTCAGTCTTACTACGACTGATTTTCATGCCTCTTCTCTCCAGAGCAAACCTCCATCTCTCCAGGTTTTCCTCAACCTGCTCCCTGCTCTCACTACAGATCACAATGTCATCTGCAAACATCATTGTCCAAGGAGACTCCTGTCTGACCTCCTCTGACAACTGGTCCATCACTATAGCAAACAGGAAGGGGCTCAGAGCCGATCCCTGATGCAGTCCCACCTCCACTTTGAACTCCTCTGTCTGACCTACAGCACACCTCACCACTGTCCTGCTCCTCTCATACATGTCCTGCACCACTCTGACATACTTCTTTGCTACTCCTGACTTGCTCATACAGTACCACAGCTCTTCTCTTGGCACCCTGTCATACGCTTTCTCCAAGTCTACAAACACACAGTGCAACTCCCTCTGACCATCCCTATACTTCTCCATCAAAATTCTCATAGCAAAAATCGCATCTGTTGTGCTCTTTCTGGGCATGAAGCCATACTGCTGCTCACAAATTTCCACTACCTTCCTTAACCTAGCTTCCACTACTCTTTCCCATAGCTTCATTGTATGGCTCATCAACTTTATCCCCCTATAGTTGCTGCAACTCTGCACGTCACCCTTATTCTTAAAGATCGGCACTAAAACCCTGTTGAACAAACTAGCTAAAAATTCCACTGCTGCCTCTCCTAGACACTTCCAGACCTCCACCGGGATGTCGTCAGGACCAACTGCCTTTCCACTTTTCATCCTCTTCAAAGCCTTCCTGACTTCATCCTTTCTAATCTTATCTACTTTCTGTTCCACAGAGTTCAACCCTTCTACTCTTTTTTCCCTCTCATTTTCCTCATTCATCAGCTTCTCAAAGTACTCCTTCCATCTCCTCTGTACACTCTCCTCACTTGTGAGCACCCTTCCATCTCTATCCTTAATAACTCTAACTTGCTGCACATCCTTCCCATCTCGATCCCTCTGCCTAGCTAACCTGTACAAGTCCTTCTCTCCTTCTCTAGTGTCTAACCTAGTGTACAACTCGTCATATGCCTTCTGCTTGGCCTTAGACACCTCCCTCTTCACTCTGCGCTGTAACTCCTTGTATTCCTGTCTATTCTCTTTAGTCCTGTTCATGTCCCACTTCCTCTTGGCTAACCTCTTCCTCTGGATACTTTCCTGAACTTCCTCATTCCACCACCAAGTCTCCTTATCTTCTTTCCTCCTTCCAGATGACACACCCAGCACCTTTCTCCCTGTCTCCCTGATCACTTCTGCTGTAGTTTCCCAGTCATCTGGCAGCACTACCTGACCACCCAGGGCCTGCCTCAACTTCTGTCTAAATTCCTCACAACATTCCTCCTTTTTCAGCTTCCACCAATTGGTTTTCTTCTCCATCTCTATCTTTGACCTCTTCGTCTTACAGACCAACAAAGTCATCCTACACACCACCATCCTATGCTGTCTGGCTACACTCTCTCCCACTACCACTTTACAGTCACTAATCTCTTTCAGATTGCCTCTTCTACATAAGATGTAGTCTACCTGTGTTCTCCTACCTCCACTCTTGTAAGTCACTCTATGCTCCTCCCTCTTCTGAAAATACGTGTTAACCACAGCCATGTCCATCCTCTTAGCAAAGTCCACTACCATCTGTCCTTCAAGGTTCCTTTCCTTAACTCCAAACTTGCCCATCACCTCCTCATCACCTGTGTTCCCCTCACCAACATGTCCATTCAAATCCGCTCCTATCACCACTTTCTCACCCGTGGGAATACTCTCCATCACCTCATCTAATTCACTCCAGAATCTCTCTTTCTCCTCTAACTCACAACCTACCTGTGGGGTGTAACCACTAACAACATTCAACATCACCCCTTCAATCTCTAACTTCAGACTCATCACCCTGTCTGACACTCTCTTCACCTCCAGGACATTCCTCACAAACTCCCCCTTCAGGACCACACCTACCCCATTTCTCTTACTATCCACACCATAATAAAACAGCTTGAATCCTGCTCCTATACTACGAGCCTTGCTACCCTTCCACCTGGTCTCCTGTACACACAATTCTCTGGACTATTGCTTACCAATAAATTAATAAATGTAACTGTCTATCTAGACTTATGCTTAAGACAAAGGAATGGACAACTTCTGCTGGTCCCATTTCTTACAACCTATTTTTTTGTGCATTATGTGTGTAACCTAATGTAGGCTACTTAATAGAGCAGGCTAAAAAACACATCATTTGCCACTAAAAATTGGGAACCAGGCAGCAATCCAGAAAATTTGTTTCAAAGTCAGTAAGCCAATTACTGTAATCTATATAAAATCTACATTTTGAGAAAATAAGGTCACTCGGAGGGTATTGTATCCTGAATGGTCTCTACACAAAACCCCTTCTGCTAGAGAAACACATTCCTCTATTCTAAGGGTTCCCCAGATGGACAGCCGAATTACCACAGAGTCCTACATTGTAATGTATAAGAATGTGTAAGTGATATCTAACCATTCAGCATTAAATATGAGTCCATATTTTAAACATTCAATATTAAAATGATCAAGATCCAAGTACAAGTACAATGAGCCCTATTTTTGCTTGGAAATTTCTATTTTTTATTAGGAGTCCATGAACAAAATTCGGCATGTGAAACATGAAAGCCATATTCAGGACAAGGTTCTTATGAATTGGTTAAACTTGGGGTCTGGTTATTTTTAGTGGCTGGGGTTAAAAGTAAATATTTCCCAATATAATATGTTTTTTGCTAATCCATTTAAACCATTTGCCTTCTGAACCATTTAGCTCCACCCTGAATTGAAGTTAATCTGCATTTAAGTTTACTTCGATCTTCAGACTTAAGTTTTACTTTTATATATATATATATATATATAAAAACGACATAAATTATTTATAACAAATAATAGATGCATTATTGTTGGGACATTCTTTGATAAGTTTTGCTTGTCTTGTAGTGGGTGTTTTACTATTTCAGTCGAGCTCAGAATATTGAAGTCTCTCATTGTGAATGTTGTAAGCTTATTGTGGCATCACTCCAGTTGTTAAGTTGGTTTCAGTTGAGTGTCAGTTATTGTACATATTGACATGCAGAGGAGTGGTGTGCACAAAACAGTTTCTCTCAGCTTTTATTCGTTAATGTCATTTTGGCATAAATGTGCCAGATTTGAAGCACACAGAATATTTTTTAGCACAAATATGTGCATGTTCTTTGTCACTAAACATCCAAGACTACCCAACAACAACAGTGCAGTGAGTTAGTCATCTTGCCTTATAATTTTGACATTTTTTGATTAAGGTAATAAAATGCTTTGCTTGTTTTTTGATGGGTGACTGACTTCATGACAGCTTTTCTTTACATGCTTTTTGCACACATACAGTAGACGGTATACTGTATATTGTATATCTAGATCCTTCTTCAGTCTGGAAAATATCACAGATCCTGAATCTGTCAGCTTAAATGGCACATTGCATGTGTTTCTGCTCTGTTAAATGTGACCCTCTCAGAGAGGAGCAACACATGCTGATAATTGGACTACGGGACTGTCAGTCATACCAGCAGAGTGGACAAATAAGGTCTGCCCACATTTCAAAGATCACCAGCTGTGAATGACAGGCAGCTTACATTTGATTCATCACAGACAGTAAGTGTCTTTTTTTTCTACATCTGGTGTGTTTGCGGTGGCTGTAGCTGTTTTTTGTATTAGGGTTGACTCTAGCTAACATATTTACCATAGGTAACTGGTAACACATGGGGCCCTTGGTGACACCTGGTTTTCTGACACATCAGCCCTGACATGTGCTACAGATTGTCTAACACTACACAATGTCTAACACTATCCTCATGGTCAAGATGTCCTTGTTTTCTGTGTGCTTTGGTTATCTGCTATACAGAGATAGAGACCAGAAGAGAGAGAGAGAGAGAGTTTCTGTTTGTGTGTGTACTGAGAAATAGGGTTCATGGTAAACACTTGTGCTCCTTTCCTTCTGGTCTGGATCTAATATCATTACAGATGCTCAGTGACTCCCTAAAGACTCTGTAGTTAATAATAATAAAACATAAATAAATAAATAAATAAATAAATAACGCAACCCACTAATCCTTTCCAGAGTGTTTTACTACCTGGCTCCCACAGTTTGAGCTTTAGCGTGCCAACTCATCCATTAACCCCTGCATTCCTGTGGTTATTTTTATGCCGGGGACCACGAGTACTCACGCAAACTATTCTCCATTTATGCCCAAACAGGCAATTCCATGTCAAAAAAGCCATATTTAGATTAATATAGTCCTGATATAAATCATCATGGCTGTCCATATAACAAATTACAGTGAGAAGAGGTAACATGAGATTTCCTTACTTTTGCCAGTTAGACTTCTGTAGCTACAACCTCATGCCGATAAAAAGAAAACTATCACAAAAATTACTGTCAGTGTAGAAGTGTTACTGAAAGTACACAAATGTACAGTGGACAAAGGCCCTCAATGAATAGTGCATCATAATCTGGTGCTTCAAACATAACCCCGCCACCGAAACTTAACTTACTACCACACAGAAGCCTTTTGTTCCCATAATGACTTCTTTTATCCTTACTGCTGTGTAAATAATAGAAAATGGATCGCTAGCAGCCCTGCTGCCAGATGCTGCTGGGAGCATTAGCATTAGCAGAGGAATCACATCAGCCTGCTTTCATGCTCTGAAGTGCGAATGGCAAAACGCAGCTAGCAGTGATTGCTAATGCAAGCATTCCATCACTCATGCTAAGACTGACAAAACGACTAGTGCTTAAGTGTAGCAAAAAAGAGAGAGAATTTGCCTACCTCTGTACAAGCAGTAAGTGATTGTTTTTGAATTTGTTTTGTCTCCCTCTTGAATAAACAAAGCAAGCCTTCAACTTCTCATTGTACAGAGAGAAGGGTGAGGCCCTGCCTTCCATTTTCAATGATGGACAGGTGGAGTGAGGAGATATGCTAGGAATTCATAAAGCGCTGTGGCTGGGGAATGGATGATTGCACTTCACACTGTCAGTAATGAACAATATGTCTGTTCCTCCTTCATACTGGCAAGCATTAAAAGACAAGCTTGAGCCAGAAATGGAAGTTAAAGGGTGCTTTTTGGCAACTAATAAAGGAGACTGTCTGTATGGGAGGTATGAATGGTAAAAATGTGGGGTGTGTGTGTGTGTGTGTATGTGAGTGAGTGAGTGAGTGAGTGAGTGAGTGAGTGAGATATAACAAATTTTGCATTTGGAATTACAGCTGTAGTATCATCATTTACAATGAGCCAAATTTGCGATGGGCTTTACCAAATGCCTGCCTTTAATTAATTCTTCCAAAATTCATCAAATTTAGAAGACACTGTACATTGGTCAAGCAGGTAATGTAGAAATTCTCTAACTGACAAGCTAAATAAATGTGTGATATATATATACGAAGACAATTTATTGTACACCATTCACTAAAGCGAACAGTTTATTGCCAATTCATTTAGCACAGTCAATGTGGACTGAACACAAAACCAGATCCTTAGAAACAGCATAGAGAAAGCTGCTGTATGTGATATATAAATAGGCTATGTTACACATGTGCTGCTAGGATATTTTGCGATTTAGCCTTTTCCTGCACGCTTGGGGTACGAATGAAGACAGACAGCACAATCAGCAACATTGGAAGCCCGTGAATGGGGGGATGTTACTTCATTAACTGCAGAGAGTAACAACATCACCCCAACCAGCATTACACCACCATTATGGTGCAGAGGCCCACAGACCACAATAACTGCCTGTTTCTGCTGTATTTGCACTTTCTACCAGTTCATTTGAGACCAGTGAAATATAGGCTGTGGGACATTTACATGAACCTTGGAGATCCTTGAAGCATTGTGCTTTTTCCTTCTTCACCTAAGGCAGCCAGCTGTCTTGATATCAGGATCTCATTTCTGGAATCTAATGCAGGCTTTGGTTAACAATTGCCATATTAGGTATAAAATAGAGAGGAGCAATAATTACTAAAGGTTTATTATTGGGGGATGGGGGATAGGACATTTCTCAAGGTGCTGGTGCAGTTTTCTCTTACATCCTTAATTACGCCAAAGCATTTTCATAGTCTGCCTGTGAAGACAGTCCAGAATTAAAGATGCTCACTGTGGAGATATGCCACCATCGGCATTAACTCAAGGATTCAGCATGTTGCATTCTGCATTCATCAAGCTGTCACAGGTGGTGCGGAAAATGGCACTAGTCAATACAATAAGAAAACAGTGGTCATTAATCAACTTCCAAAATGTTTTTGTGAGTCACAATTCACAATTGCACACTGCCGAGCACTGTCTCTGGTGTCTTGCTGTGTATATGGATTTTTCCGCACCAAACTGAGCAGTCCCCAAGCTCACCAGCTTTGCTCTGCCTGTTTCAAATTGATCCAGTTTAATCAATAACTATTTGATTTAACTCTTTCGGTTCCAGATATCGTGAAGAGAGAACCTTGCTGTATCTCCTAGTTCAATGTGTAAACAATCTGTGTGAGAGAGACAATGGTTTTGAGCAGCCTTAACCATGCATGGAGGAATATTTAAAACACCAACAGGAGTTTTTAATTCATTGAAATGCTATCTTTAAACATACAATATCATAACTGGGTTAGTTATGCTATCAGAACAAGAGCTAAGATTTTTAAATGGATCAAATGGGAACATGTTGGCTATAGTTGTGATTTGAATAGTTCTGATAACATTATACATTCCCTTCGAAAACTTGAGTAATATGAATTATGCTAAATAAGAACCATGTGTCCCTATACTGATAAGGATTTGAAATCATTTCTGTAGTATTTCCTTTTGATATAAAAATGAAAGAACAATCATTTTCTTGTTTTAAAATTATATAATTGGATCCCCTTTTGTTCTGGTGGGACCAGGTTTTTGCAGTCTCTGTCTTTGACTATATATAGTAAAAGAAACTGCATGGGGTTACCTTTTAAGGAACACAAAGAAAGTACAGAGAGGAAGATCAGTTCATTAGACAAAGTGAAATTTCACTGAAGATTCATGCCACCGTGACACTGTTTTAATAGAGTTCATACCCTTTGATTCCATGCCACTGGACAGATTTAATCTTATTAGTGCTTGACTCTGTTTCTGAGGTTCCTGTCTGTCAGGACCTCTAGTCTTTACTAGCAGAAGAGAAATGACTCATTTGACTCATTGAGTCATTTCTCAGTGTTTCCTTACATTTCTCATTTCATTCTCTATCAGCACAGTATTTGTTCTCGCCAGCCTCATCCGGAGCACAAGGGAACAGGATGCCAGTCTATCGCAGGGCACAATCACACACCCACTCTACAGACAATTTAGAGATGCGAATCAGTCTACAACGCATGTCTTTGTACTGGGGAGGAAACCATAGTATCCAGAAGAAAACCCTGAGGCATGGGGAGAGCATGCAAAAGCCATACACTCAAGGCAGAGGCAGGAATTGAACCCCCATTCCATGATGTTCAAAGCAAACCACTAAGCCACTATGCCCCCCACCCATATGTGTCATTTACTATACGTGTGTGTATGATCAAAATATGTTTAAATTAACTGTACCCAGTTTGACAAAAATATTGCACATGAGTTGTAGATGCTTTATACAGCTATATTAATAAAATCTGACCTACATAATTTCCTAAAATATCTCATCTCTACTAACTGGTTTAGTGCTCCTTAAATTTGCTACACCACTTTATAACTCCTTAATCTGCTGAATACACAACAAAAGGCCCACCATGAAACATATTCAAAACTAAATGGCTGTTAAATAAGCACATAACAAGCCCATTCTTACTCAGATCAATGTCCCCTCCCCCAGCAACCTTATTTTTAATGCTGTGTTCTCAGCAGAGGAAAACATCTCTTAACACCCTGTATCACTTCTGTAGAGAGAAAATGGTTGTGACAGTTTTCTACAGAAATTTATACTCTAAATACTGTATATAATCAGTGAACTGAGTAAATTGCATGTTCAAAACATGTATGTGTTTCATGTAAAAAAAGAGTAAAGTAGATTTGCTGACATGAACATTTGGCTCTAGAAGGATGAATGCTAGTTTGGTGTGAGAGTGGGGGTGGGGCTCTGGGAGCACATAACTGAACAAAATGTCTTGGTGAATCTGTAGGAGAAGGGGATTTCTATCCTGCTTATAACAAAGCTTTTGAAAAGGAATTTGATTCATATCCATTAAACCCCTATAAACTGACAGCTATCAGGGAACAACATGGCCTTATACTGTTCATGAGAGAGTGACTCTAAGGCATAAATTTTCCCTAAGCTTATATGAGGAAGAAAGCTTGAGAGGAACCAGACTCAAAAAGGAGACAATCATGATAAATGATAAATAAATGTATAATTTATATACAAACAGAATTCCTGACACCACTGTATCTTTTGTTCTTGTCCTTCTGGTTTCTGTAACTTTTATTTCTACATTTATATAATATGGCTTATGTGTTAAATAGGCACCTTTGTAATTGTGCATATACGATGAAGCAAACTGTTTGAAATCTTTATTCAGCTTGCTAGAAGTAGTTTTGTATATAAGCTTAATATAAAGTATGTTATAAATTATCTATATGGGTGGGGGGTGGGTGGGGTTCTATCATATTATATTTTGTAATCTGTTGTAATATTTTAATCTCTTTCTACTGAACAGATTACTTAATAAAACAGTGGTTTACAAACAAAGAAGTTGCAATTTCGAAAGCAACACTCCAAATCTCTAATCTATTTGGTCTTGTCCCATGTATGTAAGCATTTGATAGAGAAGAAATTATATCTAGTAGGGATAAACCTCATACACATCTGTGCATTATATTTAGAGCTGTGAAATATTTTTGCACCTGTATTAGCATTTAAAAAGTAAATTTCTTTACTGTAAAGATGGTGCCAGTTCTAAGAAGTTATTTAGGAAGAAAAGCTGTGGAGTCAAATGAATATAAAAACCATGACAAATGCACATTAAACTGTTTTCTTGCAGGTTTTCTTATATATCCAGCAATGTCATATTCTTCAGGAGCTCTTGCAGACTCTAACCCATTGTAAATTAGAGCCATTGCAAGCATAGTGAAAGGCCCTGAAACAAAAGAGCAGTTTAGTAAAGCAGTAATGTTTGCACAATGGGCCCTAGCCAAGAGAGTTTCTCTTTCTATTTCTATAGTGATCCAGTTGTGAGGGAAATCACTTGGTGATGTGTCCATCACCATATACCACACCTGGTCCTGACCATCCTCAATTTGCTCTTCACTGGCTTGATTTTAGCAGTGGCAAGCGAAGGTGAGGTAACACTTTTGCAACTGACTTTGGCGTCCTGTTTTTAGTAAATCAATCATTTCTAAATACAGTGATTTGTGGCACTTACTTCTGGTTATTTTTTAAAATATAAATCCTACAACAAATTAATTTTGCTGCAATTAATTGAAATTTTCAAATCATCCAACAACTGCTAACACAGCTGTCTTACTTTACATACAAACAGCAATGCATGTTATTTGTTGAAGCAAGATTGTCATACTCTCAGCTCAACTGATAGGAGCTTTCAGAAATGTTTCTTTTATATCTTCCTTAAACATATTAAAGAGTAGAAATATAGCTATTAACACCAAGAGAATAGTTGTTTTTTTTTTTGTTGTTTTTTTTTATCATTGCCAACATCCCCCAGACCCCCAGATCTTTAGTGGGTTTAGTGGGATTAGTGGGAATCAGAGAACCTCAGAGCTCTACCACCAATAAGAAAGTCTTTATTAGCCAAAAGCCTGACCTGACATTTGCAATGTGATAAACTTCCAGGCAGTGTGTTTGTATATGAGTCTTGTGATTTTTTTCCCCCTCATAATTTTAAGATAAAGCCCTGGTTTCCAAGACACCACCAGAATGCTGCCAAGCAATGCAGCTGACCAATGAACTGAAAGTGCAAAAGTGAAACTCCTGAAATGCATAGCTTTCTTACTTCCAGGAAAACAACCACCAAAGAAAACTTGCATAAACTGTCAGACTTCCCATTTTCTGTTCCAAAGTTTAATATGAGCAAAATGGGGGGATTTGAAACCCCCTCTGTTAATAGAGCCTTTCACAGAGGCACAGGACAAGAAACAAGCACTTTCATTCAGTGCCTTCCAAAATGCAAATGGCCCTGGCCCTTAACACTTTTTTATTGAGGTTCCCATGTCACAATATGGCATAGGGTGCATCAGTGCCTGCTTTTGCATGTGCTGCATCAGAGCAGTGGAACACATTAAAGTTTTCCTGACAGAAAACCAGATAGTGGTGTTTCTCCTCAAGTACTGTGTATTTAGGGATATTTAAAGATAGAGCTTTTATTGTTGTATTCTTTTTATTGTCAATATTGTGAATGTATGCTGATTTGTATAAATACATGTGATATTTTGATAATGATTATGATAATGATTGGGGGCATTGGTGGCTCAGTGGTAGGTTTCTCACCTATCATGCGGAAGGCCCGGGCTCGATTCCCAGCCACTGGATGCAGTGCCAGTCCCTAGCCCGGAAAAATGGGAGGGTTGCGTCAGGAAGGGCATCCGGTGTAAAACATCTGCCAAGTTGTTGTGCGGACCACTTGGTCCGCTGTGGCGACCCCGAACAGGGAGCAGCCAAAAGCAACTTCTTCTATTATGATAATGATCATCCTCAGTAATTTATGTATTAATTGTTTTCCTATGTAGATAGCTTACTATAAAGATACAAGGTAAAGCAATAACACACTTATTCAGCAAATAGTGCTGATTATAGAAATTGTTTTGTTGTCTTCACATTGTGTGTATAAAAAGAATGAAAAGAAGTACATATAAACAGTACAGGATGCAAATTCAATGCCATAAATATCAGAGTACTTTTCCTCTCAACTCATTTTCTTTGAACCAGTTGAAGCTAAGCATGTCAACAGTTTTTTAAGGTCACCAAGTTTCCATCAAAGTCCAAACAGAGGTACTTAAACAGGGGCTTTTGTTTTGACTCAAGGCGATTCCTGAAGACGGAACTGAAACACAGGTAGTCAAAGAGTCTCCTGCTCTCTGCAGTCAGCAGATACACTGCCTTGCACACTAATGAGAGCGAGGCTGTCACAATGTGCAAAGCAAAAGCAATTATGTCCTTATCTGGGCTTTGCAAAGCCACTCTGCTCTTCTAAGTTTAGGATAAAATGTATACTTTGATCACTTCAACTTTCACTCTTGCCCTTCGAGCTCTTCATGCCAGTAAGCTTAGCAAAATTTTCATTACCTTCAAAGAGAGTGACTTCCTAAATTGGATTTAGCACACTTATTGATAGATCAAAGTTCCTGCATGATTGCATTAGTACGTGATAGCCACTCATATGGCAAGTCCTGTCTATAGAAGAGTGCACATGTACGATCATCATGTTTCTTAAAAACAGTTATAATGTCATTTTATGATTCTTAAAAACTTAAAGGCAAGTTAATCCATATCCAAGATGTTGAGGTAACTTTTTATATAATTACTTGTATATTCTTTTTATATAATTACTTGTATATTCTACTTTACTGTCATACAGTTGGCATGAATTAAATTAGTTTATTAGTGAAATACCAAAAAAAGTAGGTCAGATATGGATTGGTAAATTATTGCATTCCTGGAGCTTGCTAATATGTAAATATGTAAATATTAATATGTGAAAATCTTGTATGGTATTCTGAAAAAAAATCCTCAACATTCATTTAAGTAGAAACGCCTTTCTATGAAGAATAGTTAAAAATCTTTTAACATATATGAATTTTCATGAGTACTTTCTAGGGACATGACCTATTTTCATTCAAATTCTCTTCCTGTTTTCCCCACAGTGCCACACTACACATGAGAGAAAGCATTTTGACATATTTTTATTTGATGTTGTATTTACAAAGCTCAACATATAGTGTAAGGTGTGGCTTCCTGAACAATCTGTGCAAAAGCTGCATGCTCCAAATTTCTGTGATCTCTGAGATAGACATTGATTCAGGAAACTATTTTGCCATCTTGCAGTCAAGCTCTCTCTCCCAGTCTCTCTCTCTCTCTCTCTCTCTCTCTCTCTCTCTCTCTCTCTCTCTCTCTCACACACACACACACACACACACACACACACACACACACACACACACACACACACACACACACACAACATAGACACACTCATACACACACTGCCTCTTCATTATGCCTGGATGACACACTTCCTTTTCCTTTACTTCCTTTGTATGAACATGGGTTTCTATAAAGTGGAATATTACTCATGTATTGCCACATGACATATAAGAGATTGTCTGCTACACTCCTTGGCTTGTCTATTTCTAGTCATCTTTGAAGTTTTTGTCAGGAGTACACAATACATGCTTGTTGTTCAAACCAGCCTGATTGCTCAGCTGTACATAGTCAATAGATAAGAGCAGAGTTAAACAAAAGGATTGTCAAAATAAGATTCATCTGTTTCTTTGGCATTCCCATAAAAGAGCCAGCAAAAAATGTTGAATCACTGTTGATGTATCATGTAATGTAAAAGCTTAACCATAATGAATAATCACATAATAATAATAATAATAATAATAATAATAATAATAATAATAATAATAATAATAATAATAACTTAACACATGTTTTCATTGAAAATGCTTTATTCATTATTGATTTGATATATTTGCAGTATGTGAAGTCATGATTAGTATTGTAAGTCATATTTAAGTACATATATTCAAATACAACGTTCTATGAATGAAATTTATTACTAGGTACAACAGCCAAGCTCACCTCATAGAGCAAACGATGAATAACTAATGTACAATAAATGAGAAAGGTCATTGATCTCTTTCATCTGAGTCACCACAAGTCTTCTGAGAGTGTCGCAAACATCTGTTAAGTATGAACACTAACAGTAACCCCACTAGACTCTTTGTTAATTCAATTCACAATCACGTTGGCTGACATAATAGTTCAAAAGCAAATTATGTGGTTGCCCTGAGATATAATCAATATGTTAGCCTATGATATCTATATTCAGAATTCTAATTTGATGTGAACATTAGGCAGAGTGGGTGCTGTTAGACAGGAAGTGTTCAAATAATTTTCAATCAGAATATCTAATAGAAATTAAACAGTTAAGTGGCTTTTTGTGAATGCAAACTTGCAGAAGGCAGAGTGGGCTATGATAAGTTCTTATTTTTTATTTAATAAACCATAAACCTAATTGGAAAGCCAAAACTCTATGAATTCAGAAAGTGTTTGAATTTGTGGAAAAAATCTTTTAAAAAAAAGTATCTGATCCACACTTGCCAATCTCAGACAGGCAAAACATTCACTGATGAATTGACAACAGTATTCACTGAAACAATACAGAAAAAAATAACAATTGTAATGATTCAGAAATGAAAGAGCTGTCAGTCATTCAAAGCGAGCATAAAATCCTTTGTCAGATGGATGGTGCAGTATGGGATGTATCTTTCATAAGCCAATCTGTATCCCAGAGAACATTGGAGGAGTAAGATACAGCTGACAGGCAAATAAAAAGTGTTCAAAGCATAAATTTCAAACAGTTTATTTTAATGATTTATTAAATGTCACATTCTGTATAAGAGAAAGGGTGAATGATGCAGATATTCTTATTGTTTAGTGTGAGAGAAGCTTTAGACAAGGCAACGTTTTAGAAACTCTTTTTTCCTCAGATCTGTAATCCCCTTTCTCACTTTTTATTTTCATTATGCGTAATTAAGATATACACTGATCAGTTATAACATTAAAAACACTGACAGGTGACTGCAATAACACTGATTATCGTGATACAATGAAGCCTGCCAAGGGGTGGGATATATTAGGCATGAAGTGGATTCAGTTTTTGAAGTTGATGTGTTGGAAGCGGGAATACTGTGCAAGAGTAAGGATCAGAACAACTTTAACAAGAGCCAAATTGTGATGGCTAGACGAGCATCTCCAGAATGGCAGATCTTATCGAGTGTTCCGGATAAGATCTGTATGCAGAGTATACAGTATCTGTATGAATACAGTATCTGTATGCAGAGTATTGGTCCAAGGAAGGTCAACCAATGAACCAGAAGCAGGTGGTTAATGTTATGGTTGATCAGTGTACAGTGGTGTCAAAAAGTCTGAGACCACATTGAAAATATGGGATTTTATTTTTTTTTCATTTAAAATTGGAAATAAACAGAAGATTTTAGGATTTTAAAAATGTTCAATATCTTGGTCTATTTAAATGTAACCAAATGTGTGATATTGGTTATGTTAAGTGCTTTGTAAAGAAGTTCAGATTTTTCCCATGCCTAATCTCTTCTATTGATGTATGTGTTTAGATAACACACTGATAGATTTGCAGTGATACATGTAGTATGGACCAGACTGTATGTATCCTCCATGAGCCCTTTCAAAATGAACAGACTTATAATAAAACACCTCTTAAAAAGTCAAGTAAACTGTGTGTGCCTGTTATCCAGGCTTTCCACATGTTAAGAGTTATGAATTATTCAGTACCACAATGCTAGACAAAAGTAAAGGTGATTTTTCACATGTGTGAGAGGCAAAGCAGCATGTGGATTATAAAACTGTAAGAATGCTCAGCATAAGCCATAAATGAATATCCACATGGTTAGATGATTAGCTTGCATTGTGCAATAGCTATGTCTAAATATCACTACTGCCCTACTTATACTGTAGACAAAAAGCAGTAGGCCAAAGGAGTAGTATTTTTTTGTATGTATTTTCAGTATTCATAAAACAGAAGGGGAGATATACCCAGATGACCTACTGCTTCTGCAGAGATTCTGCAGTATAGATACAATACACACTGCACTATTCCATAAAACAAAGGGAGTGTGGAAAAGCTGAGTCTAAGTTAATGCTACAGCTTGTGTTTAAGGTATACATATTAATCAACACCTAAGTAAATTGATAGCTTGTTGAAGCTTTAAACAAGAAAAAACAGTTAAAACAACAAAAAAAATTTTCTACAGTTATTAAAACAATAGAGGTGACATGACAAAGCCAAAATGGCAGCTGTATTATGTCTGGATTGTATTCATACTACACACATATACTAATCAGTACATACTGTTTTAACAGCTGAGAAGTAGGTACTAAATGAAATGAATAGCTGCTGTCACAGTTTGTGATTTTGGACAGACAGGCCTGATCCTGAAATACTATAGCCCGGCTCATGTTGTTTGCCCTGTTCCCAACTTACCTAATTCAACTCATAAGCTAAAGAACAGCCCTGAAACAGATTGAACTGGATGCGTTAGAGGAGGCAAAACACGATAATTTGCAGGGCGGTGGCTCTCAGAAGACTGAGAAACATGGCTGTAAGGAAATAGCTCACATTATTGGCCTATTGGGTTCAAAGCCACCAGATGTGCACTACAGGTGCTGCTATACAATAGATCACAATGCTGTAGGGGTCAGTGCAATGTAAAATGAGAGCACTTACAGTTCTAAACAGTATGTAAGAATGAATAGGGTTTCCTGGAACTGACTAAAATACAGATAGCTATAAATGTTGTCAAGTTGATTTGCACCAGAAGGGAGGTCCCTAAGAACACAGCAAACTATACCGCACATCAGAACTTGCTTCAAAACATTTATCATACAGCTTATGGGTGCCTGATAATATTACCTTTGCAGACTTTTCAAACTGAAAGTTCCAGCAGCAGTTAGCTATGATTGGAAGTAATTAACCAATGCAACCAATTGTGCAAAGCAAGCAGAGACATTAACATAATAATAGAATTTTCCAGCATACCATATACAGTTTTGCCTACAGGCCCAATGACCTGGTATCTCCTAATTAATATCTCATAATATTATTAAATCTCTGTACACAAGTATGTGTCCAGCCTATTTAACTAGTTTGTTGCTTTTTTATTTTTATATCAAGTTTTACCAACAACTGTTTTTGTGTATGATGACTTATAAAATGCTATTAAAATGCTATTAATTTCAGTAAAGTAAATTCAGTTTGACACAGTGGAGTTTTATAGAAATATATAAAACTGGGATATAAATAATAAATTTTAAATTTATCCCTAATGAGCAAGCCAGTGGTGATGGTCACAAGGAAAATCTCAATGAGACAATATTAAGAAGAAATCTTGAGACGAACTATGCATGAACCCATGTGAACCCATCCTCATCTGGGTGACCAGAATAAATTTCCTTCTATAAGTGTGTGCAATATGGTTAAAAAGTGCAATTTCAGAACCAGGATTTCTAGTTTTAAAATGACGTCTATTTTGTTGGAGCTATCAACTGTTCACTGATAGAGACTTGAGTGCAAAACTGTTCATGGCAATTGCAGTCCAAAGCTATCTTCAGAGTTTATAAGTGGTACCATCCACAGTAATCTCATGCATCTCCTGACTTAACTTCAGGACAGCTGAGATAAAAGCTAGGGCCACTGTCATTCACTTGGTTCTCCTGATGCAAGGAATGAGTCATCATTCATGTAATATTCCTGCTTTTTCCAAATCATTTTAAACTTTTTGTTTATTCATGAGCAATCACTCTCCTCCAGGGATAAAAAAAACACACACACACACACACACACACACACACACACAGCTTCCTCAGTTGAGTAGAAATATCTCACAGTATTCTGTAGCCTTATGTGATCGTGACTTGCATGCCAAGTCAAACACACCTGATTTTTTCCCCTGAAGTCCATAGGATTTTACTTTTATTAAAAGGAACTCACAAGCAAAGTTAATCCTTGGTGCAATTTTCCATCTCCCAACCCTGACCCCCAGTCCTCAGGCTCATCTCTCCTTAAAAGGCATCAGCTTGATGCTGAGGCCTTATCTTGGCTGGCTAACCAGAATTAGCTCGGGCTTATCTCATTAAAGCGGCAGGAGGAGAAGAGCCTTGGATATGGATGCTTCCAAGAAACATTAATCTCACTTGTTGGAAATCTGATTTTGCAGCACAGGAGGCGTTTGTTTGGCGGCACACTTTCCGCCTGCAGCCCTCTGCAATGGACTTCTTCTGCTGGCAGGTGGGAAGATGGTTATGATCCACACAGAGCTTGAAGCCTGCAGTGCTGCTGCATTAAATTACTATCGAACCAGTGAACTACTTTCATTTTAAGCTAGGACACATCATTTTTTCATTCCTGCTCTCCATAATGTAAGCTCTAAAACCACTCAGAGCACATTTGTACATAGGGTCTACGTTGCTATGCATGGATTGTTGTTTTAATGAATTTGTCTCCATGACTTCATGTTTGTCCACTGTTCTCATTTGGCTAATGTAAACATTCAAAATATCCCTGGACTCCAGACCATTGACTTTTGTTAAGGCACTGAGGGGAAATAGTTAATTGATTTCTGGGGTTAACATAATTAAAATTGGCTCAACAGGACTGTTCATTTAAAACCTGTCCACAACAAGGAAGCCATATCCACAACAAGGAAGCTATAAGTGTGGTGAAGGAAGCTAGACCACAAGTTTGTGTGTCTCCTACTTCTTATTGTTTTCGTATATATTCCTTGACAGCATGTTTATCCTGACAGTTATATTGCAGTCAGGTTGAGTGAACCTAACATTTGGTGCTAGCAGTGTTATCGTGACAAATGATGTGTGTTTGCCCGAGACCTTTGGTAAGGATGCCAATCAGAAAAGCTGATCACATAATGGTTGTTGCCATAATCACAGGGAGAGCCATCTGTGATAATGTCTGCCAATGGAAAGTCTGGGGAAAACACAGAAGACAAGAGAAATCACTCAGTCTTGCAAACACTTCATACACACACACACACACACACACACACACACACACACACACAAGTGAAATGTCTCATGCATTTGACATCCTGCTATTTAACTTGTTTTAACATTGATTAATATTTCACTAACCTGCGTACACAGTAGACTTTTTGCAATGAAAAAGTGAAGCTCCATGCATGCAACAGCTATTTCTTTATATGCTTGACTACACTGTAAAATGAATACCTGATGTAAGTCAATTATGGTGTATGTTGCACTGACATATAAACCAAAGTCTGGAATCAATTTAGAGGTTGTTAATGTGTCAAGGTTAATGGGGAACTGCATATAAACACTCATGGGTACTTCGTCTGAAGAGGCATATGGCAGTAGAGTTCATAAAGAGCAGCCATCAGATATCCGGCTATTATTTTAAGCATGTGTGAGTTCAAAGGAGCTGCTGGAAAATCTAAACAAGTCCTAAACAAGTGGGAATCAACCTTAAAAAAAATACCTGTTTCAAATCTGTTTGTTATCATTTATGGTAAGTACATGCAGGTAATTTTTAGATACAGATTAGTATACAGCTTTTAAGCAATTCTTTCTACAATAAAAAAGCTCATGGAATTTACTTAATTCAAATATGTACTTCAGTTCCATTTAATTGAATTAAGTAACGTTAACACAACTAGTTTTTTTGAGTACGTATTCTCAAAGCCCTGAAAAAATTTAAACACTGAGTTCACACCTGAGCTGAGAATCAAACCCAGAATCAAATGTGTGTTGCTATACACACATTATTACTGTGCTATCTTACCGGGTGTGTTGTAATTGCTTAAATTTAAGACTTGAGTTACAGTTCCCATCAACGCCAACATTCTCGTGAGATTTCACAATGTAACTGGTTTATGTTAATAATATATGAATTGATCATGCTCACTCTACATCATTCAATCTAGAAACTAAAGAAATTAATTAATTAAGTTTTATACAAACAATACAATTAATCTATAAATAATATTTTTTCTTAAATCTGACTGTCCACTTTTAAAAAATCTTTAGCTCATTTCTCTGCAAATACTCTGCTTCTGTAAGAAGGAGGCATTAACATGTGGATGTGCTTATTTAAAACAGATTTGAAAGTAGAGCACCAGAAGCTTCTTTCTTTGCTCTGGGAGTTAATTTAACTGAATTTCCCAAAAATCTTTGCAGCACAATGAGCATTTTTTAATAAAAACATTTCATTTAAGATGATGTTATGTTACTTAAAAAAACATTATATATATATATACAGGTGCATCTGAATAAATTAGAATGTCGTAGAAAAGTTCATTTATTTCAGTAATTGAACTCAAATTGTGAAACTCGTGTATTAAATAAATTCTGTGCACACAGACTGAAGTAGTTTAAGTCATTGGTTCTTTTAATTGTGATGATACTGGCTCACATTTAACAAAAACCCACCAATTCACAACAGATTAGAATATGGTGACATGCCAATCAGCTAATCAACTCAAAACACCTTCAAAGGTTTCCTGAGCCTTCAAAATGGTCTTTCAGTTTGGTTCACTAGGCTACACAATCATGGGGAAGACTGGTGATCTGACAGTTGTCCAGAAGACAATCATTGACACCCTTCACAAGGAGTGTAAGCCACAAAGCTGGCTGTTCACAGAGTGCTGTATCCAAGCATGTTAACAGAAAGCTGAGTGGAAGGAAAAAGTGTGGAAGAAAAAGATGCACAACCAACCCGAGAGAACCGCAGCCTAATGAAGATTGTCAAGCAAAATCGATTCAAGAATTTGAGTGAAATTCACAAGGAATGGACTGAGGCTGGGGTCAAGGCATCAAGAGCCACCACGCACAGACGTGTCAAGGAATTTGGCTACAGTTGTCATATTCCTCTTGTTAAGCCACTCCTGAACCACAGACAACATCAGAGGCGTCTTACCTGGGCTAAGGGGAAGAAGAACTGGACTGTTGCCTAGTGGTCCAAAGTCCAAAGTCCAAAGTTTTTTGAAAACCAAAGTCACTGCACCCGTTTACCAAGAAATTTTGGAGCACTTCATGCTTCCTTCTGCTGACCAGCTTTTTTTAGATGTTGATTTCATTTTCCAGCAGGATTTGGCACCTGCCCACACTGCCAAAAGCACCAAAAGTTCGTTAAATGACCATGGTGTTGGTGTGCTTGACTGGCCAGCAATCTCACCAGACCTGAACCCCATAGAGAATCTATGGGGTATTGTCAAGAGGAAAATGAGAAACAAGAGACCAAAAAATGCAGATGAGCTGAAGGCCACTGTCAAAGAAACCTGGGCTTCCATACCACCTCAGCAGTGCCACAAACTGATCACCTCCATGCCATGCCGAATTGAGGCAGTAATTAAAGCAAAAGGAGCCCCTACCAAGTATTGAGTACATGTACAGTAAATGAACATACTTTCCAGAAGGCCAACAATTCACTAAAAATGGGTTTTTTTTTTATTGGTCTTAGTATTCTAATTTGTTGAGATAGTGAATTGGTGGGTTTTTGTTAAATGTGAGCCAAAATCATCACAATTAAAAGAACCAAAGACTTCTTCTTTCAAAACTACTTCAGTCTGTGTGCACAGAATTTATTTAATACACAATTAAATTTAATTTCACAATTTGAGTTGAATTACTGAAATAAATGAACTTTTCCACGACATTCTAATTTATTGAGATGCACCTATATATATATATATATATATATTTTATATATATATATAGGTGCATCTCAATAAACTAGAATGTCATGGAAAAGTTCATATATATATATATATATATATATATATATATATATATAATATAAATATTTGAGCCACAGATCCAATACTATAGTAGTGTGGATCCGGCAGAATGCAGTCTCTGTTGGTTTGATGATGCTGAGTTGTCAAGCCACTGACCCATCATGTTCTTTACCCTACTTTTTATTCCTCAGCCTATAAAGATATATAGATGCTCTTGGGAGTTCCTTTCTAATGACAAAACATAGATCAAGAAAGACAGGATGGTGGAGTTGATCAGGACCCAGGTGAGCACATGGTGTAGGTTGTCAGTGTTGTCTGAAGGTTACTCAGAGGTTATTTCATGGAGCTGAGAACACCTGTGCTCTCCCTGCACTGAATTTGGCTTAGCGAATGAGGTGATTTGTTGGTTTTTGCAGGTTGTACAGGTTTTCCACAACTAGTCTGATTGTCTGCATCTACAGTGTCTTGACTCTCAGTCAGATGCTTTATTGAGTGATCAGTAGATAATATTTGTCAAATTATAGACTTGGAATTATAAATTGTAAATGTAGGCTATTACTTGATACATGTAATTTTGTGTAGAAAAAATGTTAATGAAGGATTAGAACTAAAAACAAATGAAGCACATAATATGTGTCAGAGTTGTTTTGGTTTGTGAATGCCAGATCAGATGGCCCAGGAAGAAGCCTGTAATGCATGGTGGCTTACTGTGAACCATGGAGAAGAGGGACACAAAGGCACAGAGATGGTGAGAGAAAAGCAGAGGGAGGGGAAGTTGTCCTCTAGGCAGTTCCAAGAACAATGTCAGGTTTGTTCGGCCCGGCTGAACTCTGGAGAGCTGGCAGCTTTGTCCATCCTTTCCGCAGCTTTATTCTTTCCCTCTTTCCACTGTCCTCCACTGCTTACTTCCATAAGTGCTTCTGCAAAGTTCATAAGGCTTTCCTCTGTTTGTGCAGCCCATAATGGCAGCCCCATCCTGCTGGCACTTAAAGGGAGTGCCAAGAGACCTGGACTGACACAGCAATGAGTGTTCTCAGTGTCTGGATTTGGCAGTCTGCTCTCATGATTAAACACACCACAATGTTTTTGCTAAATCACATTCTCTGTCATCTGAAGCACTGGATGTTTTAGAATGGTATTTGTTAAATGAGGATGAATGATGACTAATCACAGGATTTCATCTATATTAACAGATCAACTGTTTTATAGTCTAGTGTATTATTTATTTTCACTGATGTCGGCACTTTTATTGTCTTTCACTTGCCAGAACATCTGGTTCATCAGAATTTGGCTTAAGTGATTTATTGCTTTCATTAAAAATCTGAGGTTGAGCTATTTATTGGAGTACAAAGCAAAAACATTGGCATACATAAATCTGTAAGACTGTAAGGTTTTATCTTCTATAAATTAATTAAACTTATATTAGCTTCAGTCAAAGAGAATGAAATTAATGAAAACAAGTCAAGCTAGGGTTCATTGTAATTAATTTAGAATAAAAACAAAAGTTTTTCTGGTGCCTGTAAATGTAATGGAAATGTAACAGTATTCCACCTAACTTCACCACCTGTTCAGATAATATTTCCTACAGCATATGTGACTGAATATAACCAAGGGAAATGCTATGCATAGTTGATGCATCAAATTGATATAATCTTATGTCGATTTTTTTTTTCATGGACTTTTTTTCCGGTGCTTTGAAGCTTTTTCAGTTCTTTAACAACCCATATCAGTATAATTCAAGCATGACCCCCTACCCTCCCCCATTTCCAATTTTCCTCTTCCCTCTTCCCTGTTAAACTGTAAGTCGTACACCCTATTCCACATCATATATCATCTTGATTCTCCCCCTCACCCTTACTGCTCCCCAATGTAATGGGAGATGACGGGCCTTTTTCCACAGTTTGCTAGTAAGGGATTTTTAAGGGATTTTTTGTTAGCCAACCTATATTCTGTGAGTCAAATAAAAATCACATGTTCTTTGGGTTTCTGGCCATGTTCTTGATTATGTTCCAATTGAATTGGTGGCAATTAGTCGAACATAAGCAGCCATTTGCAGCTGTTTGCAGGTGTTTTGGAGCACCAGAGCAGAGTGTTATATTGTGCTCACGTCATGCTCATTTCTGTGTGTGTGTGTGTGTGTGTGTGTGTGCATAAGCTTGTTGATGCTATTATTGCTGAAATGCAGAAAGGTGTTTTAATGATTATATGTTCATGTATGTATTATATGTATGTATGCATGATTATATGCAATAATATATGTTCTACAAGAAAACTGAACGATTGCAGTAGTTATAAATTAAATTGTATATATACTAATATGTGTCATTAGACTACATTTCTGGAGATATCAGTATGCTTACTGTTTACGTATCCCTATTCAACATTCCTTCGCTGGTGCCTCTATCGCTCTCTCGCTCACTCTCACTCTCTCTCTCTCTCTCTCTCTCTCTCTCTCTCTCTCTCTCTCTCTCTCTCTCTCTCTCTCTCTCTCTCCCTTACCCTCCCAGTGCAGTGAATAGCTCTCAGATCAGGCTTTGTGCAGCATGATTGTCACTCACTTAATGAGCTCCTTTGCCAAGGGAGAGGCTCTGGCAGCATACAGTTTCCCTGTGCCTCCTATCTTGTGGCCGCCTACAGAGCACTTTGTCAGTTCCTCGTATCACGCATTCTTGCTGCAATCTGTTTCCAGTCTGTTGTAATGTGTATCCATCAAAGGGGTTAGCCAGAGGCAGAAGGAAAGAAGAGAATGGAGCAAGGACTCGTGAGTAGTGAGAGTTTTCTATTTTGTGTGCTTTGGCTGAGCTTGTTACAAGTGCGCCAGGTGGTGGATTACAGTACAAGAGCAAGTGTTTTGGGTTTCTGCACATGTGTTATGGGTGGTGGGTTAGGAAGAAAGGTGAGTCTTAAGAGCTAGCAAATGAAGTGATTTGAGGATTTTTTTTTTAATTTTACCTTTATATTTATGAATAAATAAGAAAAGTGTTTGGGTTAGATTGTAACTAATATCTTTTGTCATACTGTGTACATCTGTTGCTCTGCAAGAATGCATGAAATTACCCCTTTTTGAAAAGTGCCTCAGTTTGAATTGAGTGCTTTTGTGCAAAAATGAGTAAACATTTACATCCAGCTGGGTTTATGGTGACAGTTGTTAGAAAGCTTCCTGTGAAGCTGGACTTTCTCAGATAGTCAATCGTAAAAGAAGATATAAAAGAGATACAACAGGCTTATGTAAGCACTGGAACTATGAACAAGCACAGGACATTTTAACTATAACCGCCAAATCTTTAAACAGCCTGTCATGAAGATTTTGTCCAGATCATAGCAGGAAGTTCATGGTTGTAGACTTCGGCATACCTCTTTATGAATCACACATCCAGAACCTGAATCTCAGTGGTCATGTGTTCAATTGTGGAAACAAAGAAATAGGTAAAAGTAAATAAGAGCTATTCTTTTGTCACTTCTTCACTTCAGCACAATTCACCACAGCACTGGGAAATCTAAATCTCCCTCTTCGGCACAAAAATCAAATTGGCTTGAGGTTCTAATGCAGGGAATCTGGGATGTAATTTTCATCCATCTTTTCCAACTGTGACCAGTTGCTTTCTGGGAGATTGCCAACATCCGTCAGATGTTGTGAGTGAATACAGTGAGGGCCCTGGCTGTTTCTGTATCTATCAAATAATCCTGCAGTCTATGCTGTGAAATTGCTCTCAGCCACACACACCCACTTCATGCCATTCGGAGCGGATCACAGGCTAACATCATTATTGTCCTGAGAACAGATCCTCTGTGATTCACAAACATCAAAGAGACAGAAATAGGAAGACAAAAATCAGAGAAAAAAATTCCCTTTGTGTTCGCAAACACAAGCTCTCATTTACCTGCAATTTAATCATGCGATTTTCCCCTCACTTGTTCTGTCTACAAATCCCAACCCATCTCTCTCACCTCTTTTCTCCTGTTCTCTCTTACCTCCAACTTGACAGCACATCTGTGATCACAGAGCCCCTGTAAAATGTTCTATTTCATTCTTTAATGCCTTGCGTGTGGCCTTAGATGTAGAGACAATTTATTATTTTTTTTATGTAGTGGAACTGCTTTTTCTCATGTTGATTTCAAGAGCACATCCTTGTAATTTACACTACATGTAGCACTCAAATAGGTTCTGTTTTCTGAGCTTTACAAAGGCAAAGTGCCGTAACAATGCTAAAATTAAATAAAGTTTCAAGTTTTAATTGACCAGGTAAATCCAGTCTGCAGCACAATTATTGAAACCATTGGGAAAGATGGATAAAAGTGTTCTGTGGATAATTAGTTTAATCTATCACTGATTGAGCTGAGCTAAAAGAAAGGAATCTGAGGAGTTTTCATGCTGGCAGCTTAATCCGAAACAGAATATGGTTTGCATGAATAATCAAAATAATAATGTGAAAGTTGTCATTTGGACAGAGAAGGAGAAGGACCTGTAGCAGGTGGCCTGAGAATTTGTGATGATGTAAAATGAACACAAATGCAAAAGGGTCTGATAGACTCAAGGGAGTCTGAAACCAAACCAACATTGTGGGAAACACTGGCAATAATCACACTCAGATTTGGACCGCAGCAAATGTGCCCAGTGTGAAAATTGGAGAATATCCATGAGGGCCCCACATCCTGTCTTGTGGATTTTATTCTCCAGCTCAGCCAACAGGATTTTAATGGGGTTTAGGTCAGGCGGCTGGGATGGCTATGTCAAAATCGTGATTTTGTCTTCATTAAATCACTTTTGTATGGATTTGGATGATCAGAACTGCTCAATGTTCCAAACACAACCCAGCTGTTGCTCCTTCCAGAGGCAGCCAGATATTCATTTAAAATGTTTTGGTGCTACATGAACATCATGATGCAGCTATCAATATGTAACAATAACAGCAGTTCTTTTCTATCTAAGTACTTCTGCAGGTCTCTGTGTTTCTGTGTTAATAATCACCACAGATATGAAAGAAGGAAATAAAGAAATTGCTGTAATGACAGTCTTGAGGACACTATTTGATGGCCACTCATGATTTCCCACAATATTGGTTTTGAACAAAGTTTTGAACTTTGGTATAGACACAAAGATTCTAGTTACAAGTTGTTTTTGTAAGTTTTTTCAAGAGGGCATTTTTATTCATTTACTTATTATTATTATTATTATTATTATTATTATTATTATTATTATTATTATTATTATTATTAAAACATGGTAATACATTAAAGACTTTATTCATTAAAACTTTCTTGTTATTTCCTTACTGTCAGTCTAGTTATAGACAATTCTTTGAATATGCCTCAATCCATCATTATTACAAAGTCTAAGTAAGGCAAACATGGGGTAATTCAGTGCTATATACTTTTACTCGGAGAGAAAACAGCAGCTTACTGCAAAACATGGCATAAGACCTGTAAATTTTCTGTCAATCTTGTAACTGATTTTACAAGGTGGAAAAAATCCACCAAGATTAAAGTCAAATTTCAGTTTTGTTGTATTATTTGCCAGAAATATAATGCTCAATCATTTTATAAACTAGAAAGCTGTTTAGATTATTGGCCACCTTTACCTAATGAAATGCAACATGCCTCACTGGACCAAAACAGTCAGATGAATGGCATCAACATCATGCTGAGGGACTTCCCTGATTCACTCCATAGAGCTGAATGGTATTTATAGCACAAGCTATAAAGATTTTCCCCAGAAATGCCAGTGCCTTGTGCAACATTCATTTGCATGAGTTGCAAACATCTCAAAAGCAGACAATGAGTTTTTTTTTTTTACAGGTGAATGCTAGTACACTGTGTTTTCCTTTTATGCAGGGCATTATGCAGGAGGAAAGGCAGCTTTGTAGTTTGTTATTGTTTACTACTGTTTCATGTCTCTGTAACTTGATTCTTATCTAATGTTCCTACTGCTTTGATGTACATTTAAAGTTAGAATGGATTAGCTTTTGAAATGGATTTGTATATTCATGATTTGGTGTGCATTTGGTAAATTTATGACAGCTTTGAAGCCCTGAAAAAAAAATTGTGCTAATACCTTGAATATAGTAAAAATGTGGATAGATAGAACTTTACTGTCATTGCACAGTACAGGTAAGGTACACAGCAACAAAAGGCAGTTTAGCGTCTTATATCCACCCACACACTCAATAATTTCAGATAGTTTAGAGATGCAAATTAGCCTAGAACGTGTCTTTAAAAGGCATGGAAACCATAGTTCCCGGAGGAAACCCCCAAATCATACAGAGAACATGCAAACAAGCAAACATGCTAACCACTAAGCCACTGTGCCCCCCTCCCACAACTCCTACGGAGTAAATAGACTAAATTTCTAAAAGGCTATGGGCAGTGAATATTATAGTGAATGGGCATTATGTTGTAGGGAAATAATCCAGAGGCAATGCGTAGGGACCTGGTTTATGCATGATACATGACTTGTACATGGAAAAACAGCAGTAGTGTGAGCTACAGTCATCTGTGTAACTCATGTAGATTCACTAGATGACACATCAGAGACAAAATGCACCCACCTTTCAGGTTCCCAAGTCAAACTGTAAAATGCTTAGTGATTTTATGCACAGAGTTGTAAAACACACTGTAGAGATCTGTTTCCTTTGGAAAACTTATTTACTAGGTCCCTTCTAGAAAATTCAGAAAACTGGTATGCAAAACAGTTTATATTATTATAAACTGTTATTATTATATTATTTATATATAGTGTATATTATCAATAATTCAAAAATAAATGAATTAAACAAACGCGGAGAGTGCCTCTCATAGTCTTTTATAAATCATGCAACTCCATTTTAGGGTAATGACAGGTGGAGCTGGTGGTTGAGCCAAATTAGCTGATAAATGGCAGTGAAGAAAAACTCTTGGCCTTTGCAGATCATCTTTACTATACATTCATAAATAATATATATAATTCATAATCATTAATCATATAATTGTATAAGCATTTATTATCTTCACTACTAATATTAGCCAGATACGTACCATGAGCTAATTAAAACCATATTTATAAATGTTCACAATGTGTACTCAACTATCATATTTTGGTTTCAAAGCTAGCAGTTGACAAAGCATTTAGAATAAGTTTGATATGAGGTGAATTGAGATCAGATGTACATTTATTAAGCTAATTCATGTTGACACAGCAGCACAAGTAAACGGAGCAGTATAACAAAAAACCTATACATTTGGGAAATAGTGTTAAAAATAGTATAAGAAATAAAATAAAAAAATAGAAACCATAAAATAAATGTGTGAATGTATATATGCTGAAATATGTATATTCATTCATTCATTCATTGTCTGCCGCTTATCCGAACTACACTCAGGTCACGGGGAGCCTGTGCCTATCTCAGGCATCATAGGGCATCAAGGCAGGATACACCCTGGACGGAGTGCCAACCCATCGCAGGGCACACACACACTCTCAGTCACTCACGCAATACGGACAATTTAGAGATGCCAATCAAACTACCATGCATGTCTTTGGACTGGGGGAGGAAACCCCCGAGGCACGGGGAGAACATGCAAACTCCACACACACATGGCGGAGGCAGGAATCAAACCCCCAAACATGGAGGTGTGAGGCAAACGTGCTAACCACTAAGCCACCGTGCCCCCTCTTGTATGTATATTCATTTTATTTATATATAAAAATGTATTTTTTGTATGAATATATTTGTCTTGAATATATTTTACTAAGTTTGGCATCCATTTGGAACAGAACTACTATCCTTACAGTTTGCTGTTGCCTGGAGTATATCTTTGTGTGGTGAAAGCTTGACCTAGACCCTAGGAAAGCCCAATCAATAAAACCAAGAAAAGCATGTTGCAGTTTACTGATTTTGGGAAGGTGTTGGATTTGATGGGGGCTTTTAAATTGTGTTTTTGCTAGAGTCAGGGGACCTGTCCATCTCTGTCGCCTGCAGTGCATTTCACTGCGGTCATCAGGTTATTCATCACCCTGTCACAAAGGAGCTTAGGTCAGGAACTTCACTGTTCATTTATTGTGGCTTGGGCTGTATCCATCAACTTCATCATCCTCTTATTCTTTTGGAGGTATTTTAACACCCACTTCATTTTTCTTGCATCTTCATGAAGCCTGCCTCAATCTATACTATTACTCTATATCTCCTTTACTCTCCTTCTTAATGTTTGTATTCTGCTCCAGCTCATGGCTGGTCTTCCGCTAACAACACAGGCCTGTTCTAAAAGCAGTTGTAATTCTTTGGCACAAACTAGCTTAATAACCAATACATTTTTAATACATTTTTTTGCAGCTGTGGCCTGATTTTTTGGTTAGTCATTTGAAATTAAAGCTGGTGTTGTTTGTAAAACAACAGAACGCTAGCTGCCGCTAAAGCAAGCTAAAAATGGTGTCTCTAAATGACAGCCAATACAGACAGTGATTATTTTTTTGCCGTATCACCATTAGTCTGCGTATCTAATCAGCTAATCCTTGCATTTTCTACATCGGATTATCACTAGATAAATAATCTAACTAGTTATGCTGCTAATTAAGCATCACCTGTTAATTTCATTGGCACTACTTTCTTCAATTACTTTAATATTGCCAGTTAGTGTTAGCGAAGTTAGCTTAACATGCAATTTCTAATTAGATGGAGTGAATCCTTTCTAATGAGGCATTTTAAATCTTTTTAAGCATTTTAAGTCTTTTTTATGATACAGCATACTGAAACACTATAGTGATGCAGGGATGCACATTCTCATCGTTGATACTACAGTCTTGTGGCTTAGCTATTTTCACCTGCATTTGGATAGCTATACCAGTCCTGCATTTCTAGATTTCCCTGATTTTTTTTTGTGCTTGTTGCAGCCTGATTGTTGCAGATTTTTCCAAATTTGTGGTGGGACTCACTGAGATTTCTGTGCTTTTTTTTTCAGAAAACTACTTAAGGTTGTAAAATTTGTAACATTTTTAAACTTTTTTAAACTTAACTTCGATTCATTTTCTATGATAGCTGTACTCGTGTTTAACACATGTGAATCGATTGGGGGCTTTGGCTGAATGCATGTTGTGATGAACACATTTTAGCCCAATTCTTCTCCGGTTGTTTTTTTTTCCTATAAGATCATTCCGTGTCTCATTAGGAAACTCTCTCTATAAGAACTTAGTTAATATGAACATAATCAAATAAGTGATTAAATAAACCTTAAATTAAATGCTATAGTCAGAAAACAGAACTGCAGGGAAATAACTACAAACCTGATTCCAAAAAAGTTGGGACACTACAAATTGTGAATAAAAAGGAATGCAATAATTTACAAATCTCATAAACTTATATTTTATTCACAATAGAATATAGATAACATAACAAATGTTGAAAGTGAGACATTTTGAAATGTCATGCCAAAATATTGGCTCATTTTGGATTTCATGAGAGCTACACATTCCAAAAAAGTTGGGACAGGTAGCAATAAGAGGCCGGAAAAGTTAAATGTACATATAAGGAACAGCTGGAGGACCAATGTGCAACTTATTAGGTCAATTGGCAACATGATTGGGTATAAAAAGAGCCTCTAAGAGTGGCAGTGTCTCTCAGAATTCAAGATGGGCAGAGGATCACCAATTCCCCCAATGCTGTGACGAAAAATAGTGGAGCAATATCAGAAAGGAGTTTCTCAGAGAAAAATTGCAAAGAGTTTGAAGTTATCATCATCTACAGTGCATAATATCATCCAAAGATTCAGAGAATCTGGAACAATCTCTGTGCGTAAGGGTTAAGGCCGGAAAACCATACTGGATGCCCATGATCTTCGGGCCCTTAGACGGCACTGCATCACATACAGGAATGCTACTGTAATGGAAATCACAACATGGGCTCAGGAATACTTCCAGAAAACATTGTCGGTGAACACAATCCACCGTGCTATTCGCCGTTGCCGGCTAAAACTCTATAGGTCAAAAAAGAAGCCATATCTAAACATGATTCAGAAGCGCAGGCATTTTCTCTGGGCCAAGGCTCATTTAAAATGGACTGTGGCAAAGTGGAAAACTGTTCTGTGGTCAGACAAATCAAAATTTGAAGTTCTTTTTGAAAAACTGGGACGCCATGTCATCCGGACTAAAGAGGACAAGGACAACCCAAGTTGTTATCAGCGCTCAGTTCAGAAGCCTGCATCTCTGATGGTATGGGGTTGCATGAGTGCATGTGGCATGGGCAGCTTACACATCTGGAAAGGCACCATCAATGCTGAAAGGTATATCCAAGTTCTAGAACAACATATGCTCCCATCCAGACGTCATCTCTTTCAGGGAAGACCTTGCATTTTCCAACATGACAATGCCAGACCACATACTGCATCAATTACAACATCATGGCTGCGTAGAAGAAGGATCCGGGTACTGAAATGGCCAGCCTGCAGTCCAGATCTTTCACCCATAGAAAACATTTGGCACATCATAAAGAGGAAGATGCGACAAAGAAGACCTAAGACAGTTGAGCAACTAGAAGCCTGTATTAGACAAGAATGGGACAACATTCCTATTCCTAAACTTGAGCAACTTGTCTCCTCAGTCCCCAGACGTTTGCAGACTGTTATAAAAAGAAGAGGGGATGCCACACAGTGGTAAACATGGCCTTGTCCCAACTTTTTTGAGATGTGTTGATGCCATGAAATTTAAAATCAACTTATTTTTCCCTTAAAATTATACATTTTCTCAGTTTAAACATTTGATATGTCAACTATGTTGTATTCTGAATAAAATATTGAAATTTGAAACTTCCACATCATTGCATTCTGTTTTTATTCACAATTTGTATAGTGTCCCAACTTTTTTGGAATCGGATTTGTACTTAGTGATGTTAGTCACAGCCATGGCAGAAGTATGTAGAAGAGATCCGAATCAGATTTTCCACTATTAGAGGTATTCAAATGCACTTTTATTCAACTAACATGAGCTAATCCCATTAGCGGCCAGCATGAAAAATTCCCACACAATAGGCAATTTAACAGTGAGCTAGCAGAGGGTAGGAGATGCATCTTCAGCAAGTAAAATGATCCTGTGCTGTATGACATCAAACTATGGATTGTTTCTGAGCAATAAATCTACTCTTGGAAAAATGGGGCAGTGTATTCAAACTTGAGGTATTACAACAAATTAAACAACATTAAAATTATATAGGGAAAATGCCCCAAGTGCATAACATTTGACAAAAGAAGACAGTTTGGTGTGTTGAAAGTGGGTGGCATGGAATACCTGAGTTCTGCCACCAAATGATCTTCACAAGGTGCCCCACTCTGTCACTTTAATTTTCCACCTTCCCAGTCTCTTGATTTATGCTTATCCACGGTGCTAAAGGAGTTCTCGCTGTGAGCAAGGAAAGTGTAAGGAAGGGAGAGAGATGCCATCCATCTGAACAGCCTGCTCTACATTTTCCTTGCCCCACTTTCTATCTTCCTCTCCTCCTTTTCTGGCACCTGTCATATACTGATGTGCTTAGGCAGTGCCAGGACTAGTGTGGGTCAGAGGTCACACTGGGCTTCCCACGCTGGCAGCTTTTAGCCTCCTGCCAACTTCAGCAGGCTCGGGTGTGAGCCTCCGGCACCGAGGAGGGGATTAGGAACAGCCAGAGGTCCTTAAACAAGTCTTAGTTCTATGTACATGAGCAATTGCCTGGCAGGTTGGCTGCTTCGGTTTCAGAATCATGCTCAGCATACGTTAATGAAGACATTTAATTACCAAGATGGTGCTAATCTCAAAAGATGGTCATAGTATTAAAGCTATTGATTTATGATGAACTGTGTATGTCTACAGAGAAGCTTTGTGACTAGCCACTCCTGCTATATACCATATGGATGAAGTAGTTCTAAATTGAACGTCTTTCATGTCCGGTCCCATGGTTTACAAGCTGTCCCCAGCCAGATGGCCGTACTGTATCCTGCTAGACACTCAACAATAATGAAGAGCAGCCAAATTCAATTTGATGGAGAGGGCTCCAGTTCAATTAGAGTGGATTTATAATAGGTCTATTTGAGAGGACTTTGGTTGATGAAGCACAACATGTTAAAGCTATAACACATTGTCTTAAAATGGTAAAAACATTAAATAAATGGGTCATTGGTGCACAAACCAATTTTCTTAGTTTCTAATGACTTTTCTGGTGATATCACATAGGACATACTGGGGGTCAGAGCAACTGGCATCGACTTGACAGAAGGAGTGAGACTGAGTTAATCCCATTATCACAATACTCAAATTTGTAGAGCAGTGCTAATACCCATCTGGAAAACACAACCCTCCTACAGAGAAATAAAAGGAATTGACTCCTTCTTGCACATATGTCAATTGTTCAATAAAGCCTTCATGCACTGGTGTTTGATCTATGTTTTCCTGTTGGGATTTGTTAAATTGCACAGCAGATTAAGTAGTGTAGAGGAAATGGGTAGAGCGAGGAATGAGAGAGGATGGGTCATGAATTCTTTCTGCTTGACTTTTGACTCATTCAAAAAATCCATGTGTGCGTGTTGTGCATCATGTTGCTGAACATTATGAAATGCCGAAGTTTTGTGCGGTCACTTAGCTGAGTTGGCTGGGACTCTGAGACTTCTCTTTTCCACTTTCACAAATGATCATTATGTTATAATTAGTAGTTCTTTTTGCTTTTGGATATTTGACTAATTATAGTGAAAAGGAAGTAATCTAATGAGCTGGGTCACTGCTTGAATAAGAAGGGCTCATCAGCAGATACTCAAGTGATTCCACTGCAAAGTCAGAACTGTAACCCAAGCATGAATGTGAGATAATTAGTGGCAGTGACTTTAGAATTAGATAGGAACTGTCATTACAAATGTTTATCTGTTGTTAACTATGTAAATTAATATAAAAAATGAATGTACTTCAGTGGTAACTGACACTTTAAGATCTCACCTGTAATGATGTTGTAAAAGATTTATAATAATGGCTCCATTCCAGTAAAATTAAGGTTAGATCTGTCATGAAATATTTTGTATCTCTTTCATGTTCGTTGTGTGTATATTGAAGTCACACAAAACATTTTCTGCAAAGGTCATATTACATAGATCTGTGAGGTAAATCCAAACAGCTATAAAATGGTCAATCTGTCAGAAGATGCTTTAATTTCCAGCTTGCTAGCTAAGTCTGCTTTTCTCATTGTTGTGTCATGTTTTGAACAGGTTGTTGGTACATACGGTAATGAAATGTATATAAGCCTAATAGATTAATTTGTAAACTGTCTAAACACCTGCAATCAACTTATCTGCAGTGCACATGCGACATCAGTTATACTGTAAAAATGGCTGCAGACATGATTGCAATGTGATTGTAAGGATAGACATAGATCAGTCATGTAACGAGGCTCCTGTTTTTCATATTTTGTCTGCCTCATAAAATGAAACATTTTCATGAAAAAATCCTCATTTCCATGGTTTTATTTATTTTTATACTTATTTTATTTATTTATTTATTTATTTTTACAAATTGATTACATTTTTTTACACATTTGTTTACATTAAATGATAATTAAATCATATTAACCAACATAATACCAACATAATGAACAAAAACTCTATTTGTGCTAGCCTTGTCAAAAATATGTAAAATAATTTATGAAAATGAAAGAATCTGTTTTAAATTAAATGTAGTAATAATATGCAATGCAATCCTGTCTGCAAGTAGAGAGACAGTACTAAACCACACACCTTTGCTTAATAGGTTGTTTACTGTGTACAATAAACCTGCATATTTTCAGCCTAGCCTTTGCCAAAATAAATTATCATCTGTAACATAGCTTATATTATGTATTGAATAATGTCTTTGAATAAGGTTGACATGCTTTAATGTAAACCCAGTGAAACAACTTCAAGCGTTTATTTGATTGATGGATTTGATGGACATTTTGAGTGAAGAGAAAATATTGTGCCAGGTGACATACCCATCTGGAATAACACAGTGTTGACAGTTTCCTGGTCTTAACTAAAACTAAACCTGTAACACAAGTATTTAATATAATAAATAGGCCATACATAATGGAATTGTGCTTTTGGTGTTTTTTTCTGTCTGTATAAAAGACACACTGCAATAAAGCAACATTCAGCAAAGCTGTATTTTGCCATGAGCAGAAAAATGTGTGGGGGCGGGGCTGTTCTTGCTCACGTTTGAAGCACTGTCTCGTTTGCTGTAGTATGAGCCTCTTCTACCTGACCCCCCACTGAGTCTTCATTATATTATAGCCTCTGGTTTCTTGGTGCATGTGAAGTACACTATCCTTCTAACAGTTTGTGATACTAAAAAAAAAACCACTGGTGGTAATGCTATTATTACCAAATAACTAAAAATGGTGCTCTCACAACATTTCAAGCACCATTGTACCCCTACCTCTGTGTTCCTACTTGAATATTAATGACAGCTGCTCTCTGCCGCCTTACAACCGCACTCTCACTCTTAAAACCAGTTCATCAGAATCTGTCTCTGTTATTGTGCCATGAATTCATAATTCAGCCTAATTTCTGCAACATCTGCTGTGCATTATCATAGCCACAGGAGGCCATTCATTTATTTACATTCATGGCTTTTTGTATGTTGCATTATAAATCAGAGGATGGAGGAAAATGTGTCTGCCACTCAACAACAAATAATAAACAGGGATACAATGTTTGTTTCCTGGGAGTGTGCAGCAGAAACCTTTAATATGGAGATTCTGCTCATTTTGTGTAAAGAGACGCATGGGTAGGAAGCATCAATGCAGGTGTGCTCTTTCAGTGATGTGAGTGAGTGTGTGTGATGTGAGTGTGTGTGTGTGTGTGTGTGTGTGTGTGTGTGTGTGTGTGTGTGTGTGTGTGTGTGTGTGTGCGTGTGTGTGCGTGCATGCACATGGGGCTGTTTAAGTGTGTGTTGATGAACATACAAGTTCCTGCGCAGTTTCTATGAGCATATGGTGTGTGCCAGTGGGTGTGAACCTTTGAGGGAGAACTGTCTAATAGTAAGATGCTGTGTGTGAGTGTGTGTGAATGTGTGCATGAGTGGGTGTGTGTTTGCACTCACACCTTGATATTTGGTAATGTCAAGCATTGGCTGATTCTGAGCAGTTCATGTGTGAGTGATAATTGTGTATGTCTTGCACAGGTCACGACTTTCCTGTACTTATTCGAGTGAGATGTACTAAAATCCGGCCCACACAGCAGTCTTTTCTTCTTCCACTGCTCAACTCTGAGGGTGTAACCAGTGATGCGATTACTGTGGAGACTGGGCATCGCCCTGCTACTGGGGGCATTCCTCAATACCAGGCATCTCACAAACACTCTGGACATTCCATTAGAGAGTAAGTGATGATTAATGTCATATCATAATTTGCCAGCACTGATTATCAGAATTTATATTCATATTCTTTCTCCTTCATGGATGATAAATTATGGATGTATTCCTTAATATGCTGCCAAATGTACAAGTGAACATTTTTTCCTAACTCGAGCAAACTAATGAGAGGAAATTATTCTTCCAAATATGTTTTTATTGCTAGCTTGGTTTAATAGACATTTATATCATTGAATAAATGGAAAAATATGTCTGGCTTCCAAGGTATATAAGAAACTATATATATATATATACTGTATATGGTCTGGGTAATAGATAGGTTATAGAAGACAAGCCTAATGTGTTTTTCTTGTTAACAATCAGATGTGATCTCATTCTTTTCCCCTTTCAGCTGGTGAAATATAGCAGCCATATAGTGTTGTAAACATCACCTTGTAGCTTATTTCTATAAATGGCTTCAAATACTAAGATTTACATATTCTGTTGCTGGTGCACTCCTTGATGTAGAGAAGCAGTGTCTAAGCTTTTCAAAATACCTAAAGGCCAGTCATATACTGATATAAAAACACTTCTGTTAAAAGGGTAGGTTTTTGTGTTGTAAAAAATATTAACCCAAGACAAATCATTTTTTAGAATTTTTCTATCTTTATTGTGAAACCTATAAACTAAAGTGAAAATAATATGAATCATTTTATTTAAAAAAAGGAAAATTACTAATGCACAATAACCTGGTTGTATAAATGTACACACCCCGAAACTAATACTTAGCTAAAGCACCTTTAGGTTTTATCACAATCAGTCTTGTTGACTTTTAGATTTTCATCATAGCCTGGTCATATGAAAAACCTGGGAAATTGTTGTCACATGTATGGGCATGTGCTTGCCAAAAATTGCTGCAATTCTTCTAATGTTGTAATTCTAGTCATTTTAATAAGGTCATGGCTGTGCCATATATTTTCAAATTGTTGAATGTTCTTACAGTGTTCCGAGGTATATTCATTCACTGAAATTCTCTCCTATTGATATTTTTCATAAAGAGATCAACATCCTACAACATGTGTTGGGTGTTACTAAGAAGATGTAATTAAAATCATATAGGAAAACTTGTATCTTATTTGTGGTTAATCAGTTACTTTAATTGATAGCAAGTTTAAAATTAATTAGTATTTAACATGAGCTTGAAAGTGATTATTAACATTAACACAAGAATGTGCTAATTAACATCTGTCCTAGAGTGTTCAAAGATAGAGCATCTTGGCCTGGGGCTGGACTTGGCCTGGGGCTGAACACTCCTGCTCTTGATCAATCTCAAATTCTGCCTGGGCCACAGCAAATGTTGTGAGCATTTGAATGACCATAATATAAAACTATATGTTTTTAATTTATCTATCCCATTCATTATCACCTGATTCTGAATTTGAATGTAGAATACAGTTTTTTCTAGGAAAAGATGGGCTAACAGAAACTTTCAACAACAGTATAAATTTAAGAAGAACTCTTGCTCCTTGAACTATTCTGTTTTTATTTTGGTATTTGGAGTCATTTATTAAACATACCAAAAGGCCAGCAACACTTGACATGATTCTGAATCTTTTTGTAGAAGTGGGTCAGACTTACCAAAATATCATCTCAATATAATTTTTAGCATGTTTCTGGCTAAATTAAACAAGACAGCAGGCTGTGTTTGCACCATAGTCTGTCTCCTGGGATCTAGAGTTTGATACATCCATCATGTGTTGTGTGTTGTCTAGCAAATGCTGATTATGTGTTTAATTGTTAGGTGCCTGCATTGTGCGTAATTAGCATTCATATACACTGTATGTTGATATGACCAATATTTGATGCATATAATGATTTACAATGCCAGTAAGGGGCATTCCCTTAAAACATTCAGTGTGGCTCCTGAAATAAATGTGAATTTTAACAAAGATGAAATGTCTATTCAAAACCATTAAAAATAATTTAATTACTCATTTTTAAATGTTTGCATAAACAGTTTTATGTAAACTTACATATTTCTGTATACCTTACTGGATAGACTAAGTTGCTAGTTTATTAGTTACACCTATCTAGTACTATACCATATTGTGCCTCTTTGGCCTGTAGCAAGAGTAAGATTTCACCTTGACTCTACATGTTATATGATGTCTTCTACAGGAATATTACTGCAGGAATTGTAATTGATCTTACACATATGTTTTAAATTGAAGCGTGGAGCAGTTTTGGTCTGAACCCAGTATGGCCTTTGGCTATTGTAAACCAGTCAAAACAAATCTAATAAGTGGAGTGTTTGAAGATGACATTCTGCACATCCACTATATCCCATGTGAAATGTGATTTGTCTGATAATAAAAGATGGTCTGTTTTATTTACACCACACGCCACAGTCACAAGATATGGCTTGTTGGAAAGTACAATGTGTGTGTATGCAGAGTATACACTTATAAACCAGCAGTTCAGTGTACTTTACAGAAGTCATCAGTTTCATATTTACTTGACCTCAAGCCATGATTCAGCCACTGATTATGATTACACTTCAGCTGATTATTTTTTTCTACACTATATTATTATGCATAACTATTTTGTGCAGCTTGAATTAGACCTACACATCATTGTTAATCAAGGCCTAAGGTCACACTGTCACAGTAGGTCCTCACAGGAACACATGCATCATTGCCCACGCTTAATGTAAGCACACGAGTGAGTCGCCTCATATGCCTGAGCCTCTTGTGCATTACTGTGTAGTGTAACTGCCTCTCCTGTGCTCTCTTTACCCAGTTGAGCAGCCGCCAACGATAACAGAGCAGTCACCAGCCACTCTTATCGCTTTGTCCTTTGATGAGAGCTTTGCAGTGAAGTGTGAAGCCAAAGGCAATCCTGATCCAGAGTAAGCAAACAAAGAATTACACACATGCACTCATGCTTACACTAACACACTAGGCCATTAGCAATGCCAAGAGGTGTATCCTAATACAAAACTACTACTGTTACCTAATGTCATGCTCTTAATGAAATTCTGCAGTCCTGTGGTATGTTTTAATACAAACCAAATACAGCTTGTAACATGGGATACTATGATACTATTGTCAAGAGTAGTCCAGGTTGTGAATAATTTTCATATGTTCATGCACAGTATTTTAGCTATTTTATAGTAAATGTGAACTCTAGCATTATGCATTTAGAAACACTGGAAATCACTGAAAATCCCAGAAACTACTAAAACACATTTTTATTCACAAAATGTCAAAACAAACAGCCATTTGCAGAGCATAACTTACAAAATGTGTGACTGAGGAAACTGAAAGGAACTGTCTTTCATTACAATACTGTCTTTTCCAAATCATAGAATTGTTGTTTATAGTTGACAATAATAGTCACCTAATGATATATTATCAGATTTATTTAAGGTTTTTTTTACATGCAACATTCCAGAAACATCACAATAATTTACAATTTGAATCTGTCTCCTGGGATGCGGTGCTGCTTTGATTAGTTATAGAGATATGTTAGAAATCTGGCAGCGCTTTGTCAGTCTTTAGGTTAGGCTGGAGTAAACCACTGATAATAGACAAATTATTTGTATCTGTGGATTTGTCATTATATAAGCACATTATATCTATATGTCCTCACTGACCACTTTATTAGGAGCATATGTACACCTGCTCATTCAATTGTCCTGTTCTAAATAAAGTGAGCATATGTATATGTATAAATAATGCATGTAATGTAATAATAAATAGGCACATAATAATACAATAAAAGTAAAGTTAGAAAATTATAATATTGCAAAGAAATGGTTATTTATTTGTTTGTTTGATTGTTTGTTTATTTAAAGTACACTGCATGCAACATGAAATATATCTTTCAAAATTTCAAACACAGGGTGGTTATTAGCTGGTTGAGTATTTATGACATTCTTCCTTCTTGTGCAGTTTCCATGGCAACACTTATAGCGTCCAGTCAGGCAGACAGGCAGGCAGTTGTTCAGAGGACACGTAGGAAATAAGATGACCAGATCTTTAAGTTAGATATGTTTGATGTAGAGGTTCTGGTCTGTAATACTCTCCCATCAGTAGTTCTACTTTTATCACAGGCTGTTTGTTATTTCATTATGAAATGACACATAAAATAATAATTAAAAAAAAAAAATCTGCTCAACATTCAAGATAGATGGTATGCTAATTACAGAAAATATAACATGCAGAAAATGTTGTCAAAAGATGTTGTCTAGGAATAACTCTACAGAAGATTTTAAGATTATAGAAAAGTTATATTATAATTTATTTTCATTATATTATAGCTTATTATGTGTCATTTTAAAAAGCAAATTCTGGTGAACATCCAGCTAAACAGTTTAATTAAGTAATTAAAATAAAATAGTGTAATGGTGTCTTTGTTCATCCAAAAGTCCATTTTGCACCATTCATTTTGGTCAGTGTGTGTTGTGACTCCAAGAAGTATGTAAAGATTAACAATGCAATTAGACATGATGTTGTATTAGAATCTCCTGTTTGGTTATAATATTTTGATTTTTTTTATTCCAGTTGAGGTGTCATTCATATTATTAGGCCATATATTAATTCAGTTTCTAGTTCTAATACACATATGATGGCTTGACAAAATACAGGTCAGGTTTGGTCTGTATTTAAATTACAGAATTGAGTGTATTACTCAGGGTGTATTCCTGCACCATGCCTAGTGTGCCTGGGATAGGCTCAAGATTCACCCCAACCCTGTCCTGGATAAAGCTTACTGAAGATGAATGAATAAATGATATTACATCTGAAATTGCTAAAATAGAAATTATATCGATATTGTGTGGGTATAACTTTGTAAAAAACTGAATTACTCTCAATCTGCAAGTCTTCTCTCTCTTTTTCTCTTGATGCTATATGCTGTGTTATTCCAACAAACATATTTATAGATAATTACTTAATTATCAGAGTGCTGTAAATTGTTTTAGGATTTAGATTGTTTACCCAAGATTTTTTCCCTGTAGATTCAAATGGACAAAGAATGGGCAAGATTTTGATCCCTATCAGGACCCTGTGCTGATCACTAATGAAGACTCTGGAACATTCATCATCCCAAACAACGGGAACCTCACTGAATACCAAGGGATGTATCGCTGTTATGCCTATAACAAGCTTGGAACTGCCATGTCAGAGGAAATTGAATTCATCATTCCCAGTGAGTAAAATATGAGTTTACTATTATGGTACTTAGTTAGATTTAGAGGCTGGAGCCAGCTGAAATGGCCACTCTTGTTCTCGGTGGAAGTGTCCACTGTATTTGCCTGTTATAAGCCCCCTGAACTTTGCCCCCTTTCTCTCTGCTATATAATTGTGTGTATGTGAACCTTGGTATGGAGTGGGTGAAAAATAGATCCACTGCTCTCTTTATCATTCTCCTAGATACATTGCTCACAGTGCTCTAAAATCCACTGTATAATCTCTGGACCATGGAACCAGGCCAAAGGGGGCAGCAATGACAAAGCATGAGCACTTCTTAGTCACTCATTGAAGTTTGACATGAGGCGATGATGTAGTAATGGTGTGTTATTGCTGTGCTTTGGGACCAAGGTTTTAGGGTGCTATAAATCTTCTCTGTTTTATGTTGGCTCATTCTTAAGAAAAATATGGCGATCCAGGCCTCTTACTGCCCTCCTGCTGCCACGATATATTACTACATCTGTCCATTCAGCACTTGTTTATTGTACTTTCCAGATGTTCCGAAGTTCCCAAAAGAGAAAATTGATCCGATTGAGGTAGAAGAGGGACAACCATTTATTTTGGAATGCAAACCACCTAAAGGAATTCCTCCATTGGAAATCTACTGGATGACTATAAGTGAGTAACGAAGCATGACTAACCAATACAAATAAATATACTGGATCACACGTCATGCATCTTTTAAAAATGAGGTTTTTTTTTTTTTGGCACTTATTTTGAGTGAGTAAAAAGCACTTACAAAGAGTCATTCTTTTAATGATCATCCAATTGCATTTGATGTTGCTCTCAACCAGTTAACATAAAAAAATAATAATAAAAAGGCTGAGCAAACATTATGTGTATATAGCTGTATTTGTTGTTTGCATTTTCAGGCAAATAACAGGGCTGAAAGTATTTGTTCCCTTTCTCTTATAGGTATGAAGCAGATAGAGCAAGATGATAGAGTGACTATGGGGCTGAATGGGAACCTCTATTTCTCCAATGCCATCCAGACAGACAGCCGGAGAGATTACTGCTGCTATGCATCCTTCCCAAGAATACGTACCATTGTCCAGAAAACTGCTATGTCTGTTATTGTCAGCAACTGTATGTATAACTCTCAAACAATTTGTTCACTGATGTATTCGCCATTGTCCCAGGTCATTATTTCTAATAATATAAACAGTAGAAATACTTGACATGCGTTAAGCTTATAATGCAGGTGTTTGTTATCTGGAGTGCATATCATGGAGGGAATGATACAGTTCAAAATTAGCTTTTTACTGTCATATTTACAAAATATGCTATGGTAGCTGTTTTTTTTTACACATTAATTTGACTTGACCTTAAAATCCTAAGATTTATTATCCAAAAGCGGCATGGCAAAACAAAGCAAACTGATTAAGCTAATAAGAGTTTACAGATGCAACACATCCAATCAATACAATTTGCATTGCTTAAGTGCTTTCAGCGAAAATAAATCAAGAGTGCTTAACCTTTATCAAGAAAATGAATGCTTTCAGATAGAGGCTACACATTTTAGGTTATGGTTTTAAACATACAGTAGTTCCCAAAAGACATGAAGTTGGGGTATTGAATATTCTTAAATCACAATTGGAAATAAAATCGATAGGCTGTGCAGTATAAGAAAAAAATACATAAAAATGCATAACCTAGTCTATTAGGAAGCTAGTCGGGTCAGGGATAGCATGGCACCCCTGGAGCAGAGAGGGTAAAGGGCCTTGCTGAATTGTCCAACGGTGGCAGTGGGGCTTGAACTTATAACCTTCTGCTCAGCATTGCAGATGCTTTAATTACTGAGCCACCACTGTCTTGTTATTAACATCTTTCTGGAACTGGTTACTGGATTAAGTTTCTATTTATAATCATATTCTTCACTTTTGTATCTAAGGTGGCACATAAGTACACTAGGAAGTTTTTTGCTCCAGGGCCCTTGGTTTGATCCTGAGCTTTGATTATTCACTGTGTGGAGTTTTACAGGTACACACTGTGTCCACTTTGGCCTTCAATGCATTCTGTGTTTTTATTTCTTACCTCCAAAAACACATCAGTATGTGGATTGGCTATGCTAAATAGGCCCTTAAGTATGATTGAGTGAATGTGTGTGTGCATGGTCCCCTGCGATGGACTGACATGCTACCATCCAGTGTATATTCCTGCCTTAGGCCCTGTATTCCCAGTATAGGCTTAGATCCAACTTAACCCTGACCAGGATAGTGGCTACGCAAGATGAATGAATGATCCTGGAACTGGGAAGCTTTTCATGTTATCTTCATTGTATCTACTGAATAATTCATAGGAGTCACTGAAAAAGCTTTAATATAAGAAAATGCAATATTCAGCTGAGACTGAAAAGGAGTTTTTCTTGTTCCACCTTTAAACATCAAATCTGTCATTTTGACCTGAACAGAACATAAGACTTCTTTGTAAGCAAGAATATGGTGTTTGATCAATGACATAGCAGCAACTCAGCCACAGAAAGCACTAGCTTTCATCTGAGGGCTAGGGTGCAGTGAAGGATCAAGCAGGATTGATTCATGGTCATTTGTTTTTCAGACATCTGGGACATGTCATCCATTCTGTGAAAGAGATCCTTTTATACATCAACAATGTTCATAAAGCTCATGTCTTTGCACATACATTAAAGTCATGACCGGGGATTTAGGAGCAGCATATTGTAATAGCAGTCACAACTGTTAAAGAAAGGCATTTGAAGCATGGACAAGAAATATTGGACCAGCCTATTTAAAAGATAAATTGTGATTCAGTTATAATGTCTTCATTTGGAAACCTTAGAATTAACTTCTACTTGGTAGTAACATTTACAGTCGTTTACATACAGTGTCACTAGAAAATATTCACCCCCTAATGATTATTTCACTTTTTGCTTTATTGCAATATTTATTTGCAATTGCAAAAGGAACCTAGAATAAGATGCTCCCATCAGTGTACTTGATCATAAGAATGGTGTTACCTGGGTGTTGTCTGTATTTGGTGCGTGCCAAACATGCTTTGGCTTTAGACCAAATGTACAAAAATGATCACATGCTTTATGGAGACAGTATAAAAAACATTATTTAAATCATACATTCTTTGAAATAATGTATAAACAAATAATTTTTTAGAACAAAATGGCATTGCAAATCCCTGACCATCACTTTAATCACCATTGCCAGATGTCAGTATCTCATTTATGGTTTATTGCATTCATTTTTGGATTGATATGTGCCTCCATGTATTTTCCATCTGTTTTCCATTTCTCCATTTCAGCAAAGTCAATGAGTCAATCTGGTAGTGGAAGGGGAACAGGTGAGCACTGTTCACTATGTCTGCTTCTCTAGAACAGCAGATCTTTTTAGCAGCTGAAGCTCATGTAGCACACCTGTTTTAGTACTCAGACTGAAACTAGATATACAGTCCTTCAGGATGTGTACCCCTTGTGGTGTGTACATATATTTCGTTGGACATATGTATTTTTTAAAAAAAAACTGCTTCAGTGACATACGTAGGAAAATGCATTATTAGATTAATAAATCACACCATCATGCACATGTTGAAATGGCTTTTTATGTAATCATATGTGTCATATGGCCTGACATATGGATCGTATGGTCCCTTATCCTAGCTAACACCTTTCTGGAGAGGAAGCCCAGTCTTCTGTCGCCCTCTGGTGGTCAAACATTCACTCATATTGTAAAAGGGGAGGAACTGATATTAGAATGCATTGCTGAAGGCTTGTAAGTAACATTCTCTCATTTACCCGAATTCAACTTATTTACTGATATGAGATTTCTTGTATTGTGTGCCATTTACAGACATTACTGTAATGATAACCAAGAACACTTTAACTATTAATAAATAGTTTTGAACATTAATATGACATTAAATTCTATTCTCAGATAATGTGTTTACCTTCGAGTACCAGTTCAATCCATAAAATATAAAATTATATTCCCATCTCTAAATGTCACTTAAAGAACAACACTATCTGTCATTTCATTTATTTATGAATATTTATTCTTGTGGCCTTTTCTTCCTCCAGCCCAACTCCAATGGTTGAGTGGATCAAGATAGGAGACAAACTTTCTGACCGAGCTGTGTTAAAGAATTTTGGGAAACACCTGACCATAGAAGAAGTGATAGAAGATGATGAAGGGAAATACATGTGCAAGGCTTATAATGCCCATGGAACAGCTGTACATTACTTTCATGTAGCTGTGGAGGGTGGGATATTGTTTTTTCTTATTTGAGATTTTGAAAATAATATGGGTTAAAGATTTGGTTTGATAATATAACCAATATATGTTTTCATTATAAGCTAAATGAGAATCAAGTGACATAATTTTCATGATATAACATGCACTCCGACATAAAGTACAAAATTATAATATGGTAATATGGTAACTATAATAAAAGTGGGGCAGACCTTGGTATTTTTGTATCCATTGGTGGTGGTAACCTGGTAAAAAATTTGTCAGGGTATATTTCTGTCAATTCTTTAGTTAACAGATTTACTTAACAGTTTTAGATCACCCACTTTGCTTCACTCCATGTATATCAGTGCACGCTGTTTTATGTCTGACCACAAAAAAGAAAAACTGAAAAAATTAATAATGTATCTTTGACTCACCAAATTATTAATTTGGAGCTGCCAGGCTTGTCATTCAATTTTGTGTATCTTTATGGTTGTTCTTTTGTAACAGAGCCTCCTAAGTGGAATATTGAACCCAAGGGTCAGTTGAATGTCATTGGAGCTGATGTTGTCATCAGATGTGCTGCATATGGCAACCCAGTACCCACTGTGTCATGGATGGTGAATGGACGCTCTCTTAGTGGTACGATTCTCTGATTCAAGCCGGCAGAATGTGTTTTCTATGAATTCAAGACTTAGTATGCAGTTGTGTGGCCAGTATGACTCTGGATTATGGATTTAGGATAAAAGCAGATTTCTAGTGTATACCTGAACCACTACATTAAACAACAGTGCTGCTGAATTTCTCAGTATGATTTTTCAAGAAAAACTAGTTCCCACAATACTACCAGCTTCAAATCACAGGTATAAACTAATGCACACTTTCTAAAACTTTGTGGTTTTAACTCCAGAAAAACAAAGAAAATTGTGTAATTTAACACTTATTGAAGGAGTGTTGAATGTTTTTTTACCATGAGACATCTTTAAGAGTGAGCTTTTTAGATTTCTTATTAACAAGGTGCATTGTTTCTGTCTCATTAATTTCAGAAGAACGTGAGAGATCACCTAGTTATATTTGTTATAACGTACATAATAAAAGGAACTGTTTTTTTAATAATGTTTTAAATGAATGTAACTATAAACAGATGTTGATGCAATCTATCATTCTTTAATTAATATGAACCAAATTGTTGCATAAGCAAATTGTTGTAGTATATGAGGAATGAAGCAACACAGTAAGTCTTGTTATTGGAAAATAATACATTTTTGGTTGGTGTGAAGTGGATTTACTGCTACTAACTTGATGTGAATTAATTACATAAAGCACAATTTATTATTTACATACATAATATGGTTTATTTAGATCTCAAAAAATCGTTATATAAAAGAATAATTTACATAAATATTTGTAAACAAATAAATAAACAAATAAGTTTGCCATAAGACACTGCTGATTTTGCATCTGTTTCAGAGGTTCCAGCAACCAACAGAAAAGTGTATGATGACACCATCATGATCCACAACGCCAGCCCTAGTGACAGCGCAGTTTATCAGTGTGAAGCTTCCAACAGACACGGAACGCTACTGACCAATGCTAACATCATGATCATGAGTGAGTAAAACCTCCAGAAATCTGTTGAAGAAAACACTTTTCGTTGGATTATTTCTATTGAAAATGAATGTGGATTTTAAAATTCAGCGCACAGCACACTAGATATATGAAGCTATGATGCTAACCTGACATATGTTAAATAAAAAGACCTTGCACTATACTGAATGAATGGAATGATCCTTTATTAAGATTTCTTCCTTTGAGAGAGTAAAAAGTTGTTATGGCAACCTTTTGTTTTCATGATTATGATCAGACCCCATGGTAGATTTAATATATATTATACAAGTTTGTAAACATTCAAAAATTGGCAACAAATACATGTATTCTTTATTTCCAGCAAATATAGGACTAAATCAAAATGATCATACTTAAATTATTTAATTAACCCTAGAGTGGGCACTTCATAAATCCATAATCCAACATGCACACATGACAGTCTAATGTGACAAAATCAGGCATACAGCAATACAATTGGAGTGCAGCAAAATGAATCAATAATAACATTACAGAGCCCTTATTAATTAAAATATTTTTAAAAGATTATTTTCACTAAGTTTGGATAGAAACACATAAAATGGTCACAATGATTCTGGACCAAATAATAAACATCTGCTTCTATGTTGGTGTAGATCTATACATAAATAGATCTCCGAGGCCAGCAATGTTATTCTGTGCGAGGAGTGTGTAATACACACACACACACACACACACACACACACACACACAGCTTGTATCCTTAAGGGTGGGCCACACAGAGACTCATTTCTCTTTGCTTCCTCCTGTGGAAATGAGCTTCTTTTATATGCTAACATGCCCCCCTTCCCACCCCCATTCAGACGTGATAAGCAGAGCATCTTTCATCTGACAAAATAAAAAATATATATATAATTTTTTCAAAAGGCAAGAAAGAAGGAGATAGGAAATGGCCAGAACATCTATTGTATGTGAGAGATACAACAGATCACTCCTTTGACAGAGACGCATGGTAGGATTTCAGGGTCGAGGGGTCAGATACTGTTGTCTTGACTGATAGTACTGAGCAACAGAAAGTCAATTTTAGTGCAAGACAACAGAGTCCTAGTGCTTTTCCTTTGTCTGACCTCAGCTCCTTGAAATGGGCCATAAAACCGTGTCACATTACTAGCAGATAAATATTAATTACTTACCTTTTTTCACCAGTTTCAAATGATTGTTAAAGAAAATACCTTTTCCTTGTGGGCAAAAATACTAAATACAGTGGAATATACTAAATATTACAATATTATTCTTTTTATAGATATAGTCTACATGAAGTTTACATGCACTCATGTTGTCTTTAAAACTCCATAGATTTCATATTAGCATACTAGGACGTTTGCTTCGTGCATGACCCAAGTCATTATCACTTTCAATTGACTATATCACAATTCCAGGGGGTCACAATTCCAGAGGGTTCCAGAAGAATTGAGAAAGATGCTCTGCTGATGCCCCCACATGCATACCCACATCTAACTCTTCAGAGCCTAATACAGACAGCAATGGGCCCTTGTTTAGATCAAAAGAGATCACAAAGGAAGTTTCTGAACTGAACTGAGCATGCACTGATCTCAAACAAACAACACAATGATGAATGTGGGGACATGGCAGCACATATCTTTTGTACTGTTTGCTAGCTATGCTCCTATATGGAGTGATTAAACAAGCAATAAAGACAAACATTCCATGTTGAACAGAAAAATGGCATCTTGAGGACAAAGAAGCTGGTGATTCCATGATGTAGATGTCATTTTATTGTCCTTTTATAGAATTGACATAGTTACACACATTTCAGACACTGGTAGAGAGATGTAGATGACAAGCAGTGACTCAGCTGGTCAGACATCAGGGAAAGTTCATTCTACCACCTATTTGCCAGAACTAAAATGATTCTTGATACGTGCCTTCCTGGTACCCTAAAAGATTGTGGAACGAGATCTAGACATCTACATCTAGTCTATATCTCGGTGATATGGGGCTCAATTCACTATTTTGGCAGGGTATTCTTCTCTGAAATAAGTGTTGTGCACAAAATGCATTCACTTTCCTTAGTCAACAATATGCAGTTCCTTGTTGCATGTGAATGCTGTGCAAGGCTGTCATCCATCTGTGTATACAAAGGTATATAAGGTCATAGGACAGAGACAAAGATCATTTTTGTTTTGGATCTTGTTTTGGATCTGTCATTTTACACTGTTTGTCAGCTTGTAGCAGAACAAGAATGGTAAGAAGAAACATAATCAGAAAGATAATCAGTATAATTCTTTCAATGTTATGTTATTTGAGAAATTGAGAAAACACTAGTTAATAGTACAATTTTTAAATGGGATATTTTGGCCCAAAATGAAAATTAATAATTAAACACGAAATGTTTGTTTTTCTTTTTATAGACCTGCAGCCACTGATCTTGACAGAAGATAATCTTCAGTATTCAGCTGTGGTGGGAAAGCGAGTGATCATGCACTGCAGGGTTTTCAGCTCACCACCCTCAGCTATTATCTGGTGAGCAAAGTTCACGATCAAAAAGCTCAACACAGTCAAGAAGTCAAAAAAAGAGACTGCATTAGGTATTACGAGTCACTTTATTTGGTGCCTCAAGATGGGGTAGAGCAGTGGTCACATTCATCTTTGTACAGTGCATGTATTTTATCAGTGGAGAATGCAGCCAGGTTTTTCAAGATGGGACTGTATCAACCATGACAGCACACTTTCTGGTTCATAGATGCGAAAGGGGAACATATTTTGAGGTAATCAGTCTTTAGGCAGTAGTTATGATGATTTGTGATGACAATCTGTCAAGAATTATAGTTGTGAGGTTGTCTCTTTATGTGTGTGTGTGTGTGTGTGTGCGTGTAGTACATTATAAAACACATGCAGATTTAGGCTACAGGGAATGCAGCTGTTTTGTGTAAATGTGAGTACATGTTATTATCCACTTTAAAGAAACAGGATCCAAATAGCACTCTAATGTTTAACAAAACTGACAGCAAATGTAATGAATTTAATACTTTCTCCTATGAGAGAATTCTTAACATTAGCAAAAATTGCAGTTTGCAGGTTTTAGTTACTAGTTTAGGTACTCTGGTTTCCTCTCTCAGTCCAGTGACTGTCTGTGCTATAAGCTGATTGGCATTTCCAAATGTGAGAACAGGTTGGCACTGAGATATGCTTCCTGTGATCCAGTGTAGAATAAAGCAGTATGGTAAATGAATGGATGGAGGGATGAATGAATGGCTGGATAGTTACTATTTACCATAAGGCTATAAGTTTCTAATTAGAAATGTAGGTATAATTTAATAAAAAGGGCAATGTGGTTAGTAACAATTGGCTGTAGGTAATTAGCAATCAAAAACAACAAATGTAACTGTAATTTTCCTAATTAATAAACATATTAGCATTAGGAAGAAATTAATATATACTAATTTGGAACACAACACACAAATGTTCTAAAACTGAATGGGCCCAAAAGTATATGCATAGAGTTTATTTATTTGTTTGTTTGTTTGTTTTCAGGAGCAAAGATGACAGTGCTAATGCCCTTGAGGGAACAAGGTTCTCCTTACATGCAAATGGATCACTGGAGATCCACAGCGTGAATGAGGAGGATGATGGCGAGTACACATGTGTCACTGAAAACTCTGAAGGCAAATTGGCCATCACTGCCATGCTGGAGGTTAAAGGTGAGATCTGGTGTCTTTTCACAAGTCCCCTACTGATTTCATTTTGAACTTAATAATTTTGGAACAAATAATTAATGCATAACTGTGAATGAAAGCTATCAGTAACTGACTTTTGTAAGGATAATTAAATGCAACAAGTTTCTTTCATTATGTAAAGGGTTAGGGGAAGTATCATCTAGCACAGGAAATTAAACTCAGATTATTAATCATGGGAAGAAAGATGTAGTTCATTTTACCCCTGACACTGAACTACAGAGTAAATTTGGAAATAAATGTATAGTCTATTAGGCTGCCTGATGTACTGCTTTTACTGATGTTTGGTAGGCAAATTAGTTATAGTACACCATGTTAGTGTTGTATAGATTTACAATATAGATATGTTTCTGAGCCTTTTTGTTCTGGTAGGTTGCACTAAGTATGTTAAAAAGTCTTATTCAGAAAATCCAGAGTGATTTTTTTCATTCTGATAGGGAAAATAGCAAGTTGATGTGTTGCCTGCCTGGCAGGAGAAGCTTTGGTTTCTTGTGTTATAGCATAATCTGTCTGCAGCTGACACAGTGATCAGTTCCATAATGGCTGTCTTAAAAGTTTTGATTTAAATCATTCAACTGACTAAATTTTTACATAAATATGCAATGGTTTAAATATTATATAATAAACTTTTTTCTTTTTTAATGTCCTATAACATGCTAAAATAGCAATTCATTTTCAGCTCCCACTAAGATTGTGAATTCTCCTCGGGACCAGCGTGTTTTGGTAGGAACCACAGTTCAGTTCTCATGTGAGGCTGAAGTTGATCCATCCTTCAGTGAGGATTATGAGATGATCTGGAAGAAAGACGGCATCACTCTCAATGACAGTGAAAGCACTGGGTAAAAGGCTCGAGAGCTGCACTATTTGATCATTGTGGTGATTAAATGACCTGGAAGTCTCCCTGTTCAATGCATTGCTCTTGTCTGGTTTTTGACAGCTATTTTATTGATGGAGAGATGCTGCAGATTGTCAATGTGAGCTTTAGTGACCAGGGTATATATATGTGTGTGGCCAAAAGTCCAGTGGATCAGGACAGAGCCATGGCCCTGCTTGCAGTACTGGGTGAGTAACAATAGTCAAAGGAGAGCAGCTTTGCATGTGGTGTGTGTGTGTGTGCATGAGTGTGTATTTGTGTGTAAATAAAGTTTATATTTCTAATAAATGAAGTGAATAAGCGATACATTTGTACAATGAAAATAAAAAGCTATGAATTAAAAAGACATCCAATGTTAGCAAGCAAACAGGGAGCTCTCAGCCATCCATCATAACTATGTTTATGTGCCGCTGTTTTTGTCAGATGTACCGGACGCCCCACAAGGTCTGGTTCTCGCTGAACGCAAAAACAGGACAGTGAAACTTAAATGGATCCCTGGAGATGATCATAACAGCACTACCACAGGTAATAAGGTCCCCCTCGACCTACAATGGTTTGTGTATCAGCACACACACACGGAACACATGACATGAATCTATACTTGGTGCAAACAATGCTACCCAATACCAAACTGATTTTATTATGTGTTCCATGTTGTTCATATTTTAAAACAAAGCTCTGGATTTACCACATCCCTTTCAAGAAAGAAATCTTGGTAAAATATCAAGAAATCAGTGCAATGAAAATTCTCTAGCATTGGAAAAATCAATGTACTTTATTAAATAGGTAAAGTGAAGTGAAACATATTTTGAAATTTATACTTTATTGAAAACAAATTACATGTAGCATACATTTAATTCTAACAATATAACAAATGTCAACATATTACATTTTCCGGTATAATCTGCAATATTCCATTATTTCTGTAGCGCTTGTCACCATTTTATGAACTACTGTTTGGCCATCCATATTTACTTTCCAATCCAGAGTTCATCATTGAATATGAGGAGAGCCAATGGGAGCCTGGCAGGTGGAAGGAGCTGGTGCGAGTGCCTGGAAATCACCACTCGGCTCTGCTGAAGCTCCATGGGCACACAGACTATAGCTTCCGCGTCTCAGCAATGAATGAGGTGGGAAGAGGACAACCCAGTAGAGCCAGCGACAGATATAAAACCCCAGCCTCAGGTCTGCATTATCTCCCTCATTTCTCTCTCCCTTTATCAATAATTAATTCTTCTACAGCCACAAGACCCAGTGCATTGCTTTCACACATTCAAACACATTGCTTTAAAATGCATGAAACTTTCAAATATTCAGAACAGTGAGTTCATTGATTTCCTCTATTTGTTAAACCTATGCTCCCTTCTACATGAATTTCACAGGCCATTGTTCTCTTTTTCTTCCTTCTCTCCCTGTTGTTTTCCCTTTCTCTCCCTCTCTGGCTCTCTTCTGCACTACAAATTTCACTGCTGACAAAATCCATATTTCTGCTCCCTCAAAAGCACCTGACAAGAACCCTGAAAACATCAAAATAGAAGCTCATTTGCCACACGAAATTGATATCAACTGGAAGGTAGGAGGCCATGTGTTCTGTTATGAAATTCTTTCAAGAGCAGCTAAACTGCAGTTCCCTCAGAGTAGAAGACAAGAACAAACAAATGTTATCAGTTTTTTGGCTTCTATTAGATTTATTCCACGAAAAAAAGGTTTGCATAGAAAAATGTCATCGTCGTCATTTTACAGTAGCGAACAAAGGCCTTTGTGAAACAGATCCAAATATATAGGATTCTCATTGTAAGCAGCCTGAGTCTTTCATTAAAAAGTGAAAGAAGTTGGCAGGATTGAGTAGTATTTTCTACTTTTTTAATTTGAAAAGGTTATTCTCTCTCATTCAATGAGTTATTTCTTGACTTCCTGGCTATGGCAACAGAACTCTGCCTTGGAATTATGTGCTGCACTTATTATTAATTGCATGCTTTTATAGATCATTCTGTCTCATTCAGTCTTCTACTGCCACACCATTGTTAGAGGTGTCAAAGATATCCTTCCCATTTTAACAAAAAGCTAACAGTTAAGTTATTTTATGTCTAGAATACATTGAAAAGCTAAACTGTGGGACTATAGCAGTGAACTTGCTACAGCATGTAAACATCTTCCATTATAGCCCAGGGTATTTTTTTAGGAGATATAAATGCTATCAGTGCTTCGATGTGCCCTTGTGCCTTTATTGAGAATTGAAAATCATTAAACTGAATCGAAAACTTATTTTTAAAATGGTCATGTCATATTAATATTTATTATGTGTTAAATATAAAATTCACAGCTTGCAGTTAGAACCCCAAGGAATAAACATATTCCACATAAAAATAAGAATACAAATAAGCAATTTTTATACCATTTTCCTAGTTTTATTTAAATTTTAGTCACATCCCAATTTTTTTAATCGTTTTCAATTATTGAGCACTACATTACAATGCCCCTCCTTGAACCGCCACCTTATTGTGGTGGAGGGGTTTGAGTACCCGAATGAACCTAGGAGCCATGTTGTCAGGGGCCTAATGCTCCTGGTAGGGTCTCCCAAGGCCAAACGGGTTCTAGGTGACGGGTCAGACTAAGAGTGGTTCAAGACTCTTATGGAAGAAAAATCAAGGACCGTTATGTCTCCCGGATTGGCATCACCGGGGCCCCACCCTGGAGCCAGGCCTGGGGTTGGGGCACGCAGGCGAGCGCCTGGTGGCCGAGTCTTTGCCTGCGGGACTCGGCCGGGCACAGCCCGAAGAAACGACGTAGGCCTACCTTCCCGTAGGCCCACCACCCACAGGAAGGACCATAAGGGTCCGGTGCAATGTGTTTTGGTTAGCGGTCATGGGCGGGGGCCCCGGCGACCCAAACCCTGGACAAAGAATCTGGCTTTTGGGACATGGAATGTCACCTCACTGGGGGGGAAGGAGCCCGAGCTGGTGAGGGAGGTTGAGCGGTACCGGCTAGAGATAGTCGGGCTTGCCTCCACACACAGCCTGGGCTCTGGAACCCAACTCCTTGAGAGAGGTTGAATTCTCTTCTTCTCTGGAGTGCCACATGGTGAGAGGCATTGGGCTGGGGTGGGCTTGCTTATAGCCCCCCAGCTCAGCCGCCATGTGCTGGAGTTTTCCCCGGTAAATGAGAGGGTTATTTCCCTGCGCCTTCGGGCCGGAGATAGGTGTCTCACTGTTGTTTCGGCTTATGGGCTGAATGGCAGTGTGGAGTACCCAACCTTCTTGGAGACCCTGTGAGGGGTGCTGGAAGGTGCTCCGACTGGGGACTCCATAGTTTTGCTGGGGGATTTCAACGTGATGGGATGGTGATGGCATGATTGGGAGGAACGGCCCCCCTGATCTGAACTCAAGTGGTGTCCTGTTGCTGGACTTCTGTGCTAGTCACAGCCTGTCCGTAACAAACACCATGTTCAAGCATAAGGGTGTCCATCAGTACACGTGGTACCAGGACACCTTAGGCCGGAGATCAATGATCGACCTTGTGATCGTGTCATCTGACCTTCGGCCGTATGTCTTGGACACTCGGGTGAAGAGAGGGGCGGAGCTGTCAACCGATCACCACCTGGTGGTGAGTTGGATCCGCTTGCGGAGGAGGATGCCGGACAGACTTGGCAGGCCCAAGCATATTGTGAGGGTCTGTTGGGAACGTCTTGCTGATCCCTCTGTTAGGGGGGTCTTCAACTCCCACCTCCGGGAGCGTTTCAACCAGATCCTGAGGGAGGTTGGGGACATTGAGTCTGAGTGGACCATGTTCTCCACCTCCATTGTTGACACAGCCATCCGGAGCTGTGGTGGTAAGGTCTCTGGTGCCGGTCACGGCGGCAATCCCCAAACACAGTGGTGGACACTGGAAGTAAGGGATGCCGTCAAGCTGAAGAAGGAGTCCTATCAAGCCTGGTTGGCTCGGGGAGGCAGCTGAGGCATACCAGCAGGCCAAGCGAACTACAGCCATGGTGGTCTCGGAAGCAAAAACTCGGGTCTGGGAGGAGTTCGGTGAGGCCATGGAGAAGGACTATCGGACGGCCTCGGGGAAATTCTGGCAGACCATTCAGCGCCTCAGAAGGGGTAAGCAGCTCTCTGCCAACACTGTTTATAGTGGAGGTGGAGAGTTGCTGGTCTCGACTGGGGATATTGTCGGACAGTGGAAGGAATACTTCGAGGATCTCCTCAACCCTACTGACACGCCTTCTGTAGAGGAACCAGAGGCCGAGGACTCAGAGGTAGATTCATTCATCACCCAAGCTGAGGTCACTGAGGTAGTTCAGCAGCTCCTTGGTGGCAAGGCACCGGGGGTGGATGAGATTTGCCCATTAGTACCTTAAGTCTCTGGATGTTGTGGGGCTGTCTTGGCTGACACGTCTCTGCAACATAGCGTGGCGGTCAGGGACAGTGCCTCTGGACTGGGCAACCGGGGTGGTGGTCCCTCTTTTTAAGAAGGGGGACCGGAGGGCGTGTTCCAACTATAGGGGGATCACACTCCTCAGCCGCCCAGGGAAAGTCTATTCCAGTGTACTGGAGAGGAGAGTCCGACCGTTAGTCGAACCTCGGATACAGGAGGAGCAATGTGGTTTTCGACCTAGTCATGGAACACTGGACCAGCTCTATACCCTCCACAGGGTGCTCGAGGGTTCGTGGGAGTTTGCCCAACCAGTCCACATGTGTTTTGTGGACTTGGAGAAGGCTTTCGACCGTGTCCCTCGTGGCATTCTGTGGGAGGTGCTCTGGGAGTACGGGGTCTCTGGCCCTCTGTTAAGGGCTGTTCGGTCTCTATATAACCGGAGCAGGAGCTTGGTTCGCATTGCCAGCTGTAAGTCAGATCTGTTCCCGGTGCATGTTGGGCTCCGACAGGGCTGTCCTTTGTCACCGGTTCTGTTCATTGTTTTCATGGACAGAATTTCTAGGCGCAGCCAGGGGCTGGAGGGAGTCTGGTTTGGGGACCACAGGATTTCATCGCTGATTTTTGCAGATGATGTTGTCCTGTTGGCCTCTTCAGGCCTGGACTTACAGCATGCACTGGGGCGTTTTGCAGCTGAGTGTGAAGCGGCTGGGATGAGGGTCAGCACCTCCAAATCTGAGGCCATGGTTCTCGACCGGAAAAAGGTGGCTTGCACCCTTCAGGTTGGAGGGGAGGTCCTTCCTCAAGTGGAGGAGTTTAAGTATCTCGGAGTCTTGTTCAAGAGTGAGGGAAGGATGGATCGTGAGATTGACAGACGGATCGGTGCAGCGGCAGCAGTAATGCGGTCTATGTACCGGTCTGTTGTGGTGAAGAAAGAGCTGAGCCGGAAGGCGAAGCTCTCGATTTACCAGTCAATCTACATTCCTACTCTCACCTATGGTCATGAGCTCTGGGTCATGACCGAAAGGGTAAGATCCCGGATACAGGCGGCCGAAATGAGCTTCCTCCGTAGGGTGGCAGGGCGCTCCCTTAGAGATAGGGTAAGGAGCTCTGTCACCCGGGAGGAGCTCGGAGTAGAGCCGCTGCTCCTCCACATGAACTGAAAGGGGGCAGTTGAGGTGGCTCAGGCATCTGTTTTGGATGCCTCCGGGACATCTCCCTGGAGAGGTGTTCCGGGCATGCCCCACCGGGAAGAGGCCCCGGGGAAGACCCAGGACACGCTGGAGAGACTATGTCTTTCGACTGGCCTGGGAACGCCTCGGGGTCCCTCCGGAAGAGCTGGAGGAAGTGGCTAGGGAGAGGGAGGTCTGGGCATCCCCACTTAGACTGCTGCCCCCGCGACCCAGCTCCGGATAAGCGGAAGACAATGAATGACGTTACAATGACAAATCAATTTAGCTTATACTTATAGTAGCCAAATAAATAATAAAACCAACTATACCCTAGCAGTTGTACTTGATATCAGATATTTCCCCACTGTTATGTAATTAAAAACAAAAAATAATTTGTTTGTGGTCCCCTGTATGTGTAACAGGCCCTGCTTTGAGAACCAGGAACTTAAAAAATATAGCTTTACTTGCCAGGTTTAGCACTTCCATGGAATTTGATTTGTCATCTGCTTACACTGACATATTTTGCGAGATTGGAATTTAATTAAACCTTGTTGGCATAATGGAAACAATACTAACCCACAGCCATCTCTATATTTTTTTAGCCCTTGTCCCCTATGGAACACAATGGGCCTGGTTTGGAGTATAAAGTGAGCTACCGGCGACAGGATGTGGAAGAGGAGTGGCAGGAGCAAATTGTAAAGAGGCACTCATTCGTGGTGAAAAACACGCCAACATTTGTCCCTTACGAGATTCAGATCCAAGCCAAGAACCATGCTGGCTGGGCTCCTGAACCTGAAACCATAGTCGCCTATTCAGGGGAAGACTGTAAGTACATGGCACTCTTTTTTTTTCTTTTTATACACATGGGCATGAACTCAAACAAGCTTTATATATTTTGCCTGTATTTTTTTACAAAATAGGAAAGGTTCATAAGAGAGTTTGAAGTGTTTTCTTTTTCTAATAGAAAATAATTTGTTAACAGAATTTGTCAACACCCTTTTCAAAGTATGTGTCAGAGGAATGTCGACATACCTAGAGAAGAGACCCACTGATTAAATACTTTCCACTTTACATAATTATTCACCTGCTTGGCCTTATTGTGGATATTAAATAGTACACATGTTTTCTCACATTGAGGCTTTGTAGTCTTCAGCAGACTGACAAATGAAATGCAGTAGTGGCTGTGAGCTATCTGCATTTTCGGCTCAAATTATTCATCCTGCTTTCAGCTTTCTTTTGGAGTTTATAATAGTATCACATAATAGTATCTCGGCTCACGCATTGTTTAAGCTTGTGTTGTTTCTCTGTTCCTCTGACTTGTATCTGTCTCTTGTATCTGCCTTACTATTATTCTCTCTCGCTGTGTGTGTTTGCTAAATCTGTTTTGTTGTTACAGTGAAACTCCTCTTATTAGCTGCAATAGACTGTGTTAAAGTAGTGGAATGGATTCCTTAGGCTTTAAATAGTAAATAGCATTTTACCATATAAACCCTTTTTCAGTGCTTAGAAAATGGAGTGTGTTTATGCCTGGTGGAAAAAAAATGATTCATGACTCCATACAAATATCTATTAATGGCACTGCCACCTATCCCATTTCAGAAATTACACCACACTTTTATGACCGTCTGTATAGTGTAGCTGCAGCTGGAGCTTTTTCAGTCATTATCCTGACACTGAAGGAACTAATGTAGCTCTGGTATACTTATATAGGGCTTTTATTGTTATTTGGTGTGTGTGTGTGTGTGTGTGTGTGTGTGTGTGTGTGTGTGTGTGTGTGTGTGTGTGTGCGTGCATGTCTGCAGTCCCATCAGCAGCACCAGAGG